>CM040238.1:13721699-14121699 GCA_022545495.1 Chrysanthemum lavandulifolium | reverse complement strand
GAGAATGTGAAATAAAAATTTTACGGGATGAATAGTGAAAGTGAATAGTAAATTCTCGAAAATGAAAAGTATCCTAAAATGCGGGTGGTTACATTGGTCAACTTCCTGTACTAGTTGGCGGCAATCATTCATCCATTTGATAAAAACATTTTTTCTTGCAGTGTTACCGATGCTACATGTTCTAAATTTTTGCGAGAGCCACTCATTAAATGATATACATGACTTTCCTCAATCATCACCTTCAGCTATAGGACTAATTATTGTACTCATGATTGATCTTTCATCATTGGTTATCGCATCAGTAAGGTGATAGTTATCGTACTTGCATTTTAGTTGTTTTACCAATCATGAATTGATTTCTGGGTTTCCAAATCTTATCTTGTACCAATCTTCAAATGATAATTTCCCAAATTTTATATCATGTCTTTCAGCCTCGTGAGGGCATATCCATTCATCAGCCTTTCCCTCCAAAAATCACGAAAAGGGCTACACGAGGGCCATGTTGTCATTGATTCGTTATCCTTGGTTAATATCGGGTCGCACTAATGTTTGTTTGGAATCGGAGCTTCCTTAATACCTTTGACTTGGACAATCTTTTCTTGTTCCTGCTTGCAACTATCAACATTTTCTCCACCATTGTTAGTATTATAACACAAAGGTGGATCGAGCGATTGAACATTAACATCAACTTTTTTTGAAACTTCTAATTTTGGGTTTAATTGCTCTTTCATGTTGAAAGTTATTCGTTCATTTTCAGTTCCCAAAGAAATTTGTTTTTCAAAAACCTTAATTTTAGCACGACAAGTGGCCATAAAAGGTCTTCCAACAATTAAGTTATAAGTCTCCCGTTTTCCCATGTCAATAACCACAAAATCAGTGGGAAAAATGAATTTTCCAATTTTAAGGAGCACATTATTGACTATTCCCCTTGGCACAGCCTTAGAGGAATCAGCCATTTCTATCATCACTGTTGTTTCTTTTAAATTGGTAAGTTTTATTTTATCAAACAAAGTGGTAGAAATAAGGTTTACCCCATCTCCCAAATAAACTAAAGCGGGAATTTTAGGATTACCGATAGTGCACGAAAGTAGAAAACTTTCCCGGTATTGTTGCTTTTCGGAAGTTGGCTTGGCGGTCCTCGCCGTCTTCCGATTTATCATCTTCTTTTAGGTAATTAATCTCGGATAGATCATTGGTGATAGAGGAGGTGCAATCGCTCTTTCTTTGGCTTATCTTGTGCAAATATGGCTTTGCGTGCAATGGCTTTGGCTTTACCGGGTCTCAAGGTTTGTAGCTAATTGCCCAATTTGGGTTTCGAGGTTCTTAATTGTAGCATCTTGGTTTCGCAAGTTCATGTTGGTGTCTTATTTTACCTTGACCATCCATTCCTTGAGTCTATCGCCCTTTTTTGTAGATTCCTCAATGTGCCTATGCATTATTTCTTCAAGGCTTGGTCTAGGAGGATTGTTGTTGACTTTTGTGTAGAACCCTGGGGACTTTTCTCGACATCCGGGCCCGCTACCATTGTATCCATTGAAGGACTTCCATATTTTACTTCTTCAATCCTTTTAACTTCTCTTTGGAGGAACATTCCTTAGTAAGGAAGTTCCATTGTGTCCACTTCGTTCGCTTGTATGGAATGCACATTTTCCTTGAGCTTCTTTATGTCGCCCGAGACTTTCTAATTTGTTGTTTATTGTTGCAAGGCCTTCCATATTTCCATTCTTACTTGGGTTGCTTCCCCCAGGGTGCCATTTGTGAGAGTGGTCAGCCATCTTCTGAATAGTTTCCAGAGCCAATGTTAGAGTCATTGATGAGTGTGCAAATACTCATCATTTTTGTACCATTTAAACTGCAAAAACATCCGAAACACTCGTAAATGCATTAAAATGATAAAATATCACAAATAAGTGTTTTATGTGTTTCAAATGCAAAATTCCAAAACATGTGAAAACATATCAAGTTTGCATAATTGGCGCTTTAGTCCCCAAGTTTCAAAATTGACAAAATAGTCCTGGTAAATCAAAACTTGTAAAAAATCATTTTAGGTCCATGGGATTCAAAAGTTGTCAAAACAAACCCTTCAAAGTTCAAAATTACAAAATGACAACTTTGGTCCTCAACTTTGAAAATGTCAAAATAGTCCTCGGATATTTAAAATGGAAAATTATCAAATATTACCCTTGTACTATTAAAGCTTGGCAAGTTTGGTCCTTGTGTTAACTTTGGAAACTTGTCAATCAGGCCCCTCAAGTTTGGTTGAATTGCAAAATTGGTCCTTGTGTATTAAACAAACCAAACGGACTCCCTTGTATTATTATCCAATCCAATACCCAGCTGGCCCAAGTCACAAGCCCAACCCAAAACACTTGAACCTTGACCCTTGAGCTTGAACCTTGAGCCAGTCCATAATCATTTTGACCCTGCCAATATACAATTGTGAACCCCCAACTTTATAATTAAAAAAACGGGTCAAACCAGTCAACGCGCCAAAACCAGTATCCCTGTTCATCTTCCTCACCAATGCCTGCAAACCAAAACCAGGGTAGTTTTCACCACCTTTCCACCTTTCCACCTCACCTTAACAGCTGTATACCCACTCTCTAACACCTCCACATCCACCAAAATTCATTAATAACAAAAACCTGCTCAAAGATATTTTGGCGCCAAAATTGCCAAATGGATAGTTATGATGATTTTAAAGGATCCAATGGCTGAAATGAAGTAGGAAAGTCTCAGAGGTCGACAAGGAGTCTAGAAGATCTTTAAAAAGCAAGCTTGGTGCAATGTAGAGATGTATCTAGTGTAATTTTTAAATTCCTTAGTCGTTTTAATTACTTTAAGCTTTCCAGTGTAAAATTTAGCTTTCAAGTGACTTGTTTAAGTATTTCCAGTGTATTTGAATCTATTTCCAATAATCAATTTCATTTTCAGTCTCAAATTCAGTTTATGCAAATTTTCAAGTTCAAAAATATCATGTTAGCCTAATGTTGTTTGTAGTTGTTAGTATGGACTGAAAAAGCTCACATAAGCTCCTAGATAGCTTAATACAACTATTAGAAACCTTTAAAACTCAGTTTAGTATCAAAAAGAAAAATTACCAAAAATACCAAAAAAATTAGTGAAAATAAAAATCAATGGAAATGAAGATCAAAGTTTGAGCGGGGTGAATATTGATTGCCTTGGGTTTAGAGCTTCTTGGGAAGCTATAGGTTGAGTTCTCATCCTTGGTTCTCATTTTCACTTGGAATCCATTTTGTAAGCCTTTTGTTCCAATCTAGCATTTCAATTTTTAAGTCACTTATTAGCCTAAATCTTTGTATCTTTATGATTCTTAGTTGTAGTTAAGTAAAATTAAACAATAAAAGCTTGCTTCTTCTTTAATTTGTATTTACTAAAAACCTTAGTTTAATAGTTAAATTAGCATAATTGTAATTTTTAGTTTAATGATGTTATTGTTGTTGTTTAGTGCTTATTTAGTCTCATTAAATGATAATTTAAGGTCTTGAATCAATGGCATGGTCTTAATATGTAAAACCTTTTGAAAATCACAAGTTCAGTTTGATAAAAGGGTGTTTGTATTTGCTGTGTTATTTGTATTAGAGGCTATATGTGTTGTTGCTTGTTGTTGTTATGTGTCACATAAGCATCTAAGAACTCAATGCAATAAAGAAAACCAAAGGCTCACTTGTTAAAAAGTCAAAATCTTTTCTTATCTCACTTAAATTGTTAATCGTTAAGATTTAGAGTATAAAATCATCACGTTGGTTTAGAACTTGGTACTTTAGCTTAATTTCATCTTATTATAGCTTAAAATGTAATACCTGAATTTCTAAAATTCACAAAAAGACCAAAATACCCTCATAATCAAAAAGTATGAATAATTAATTTGAAGAATACCAAATAAGCTATGTAAATTCAGAAAATTTTTAAGAAATATCCCACATGATCTAAATAAATATTAAACACTTTGTAAAAGGTAATTTCTATAGTTTATGATTTTATAAAATTCGTTTTGTATTTTATTTAATTGGCCGAATATATTAATATGTTTTATAAAGAATTTAATTAATAAAAGCCCAATATAAATTTACAGAATTAAGAGTCCATTTATTTTAAGTCCAATACATTATAAAGCCCACAAGAAAAATTATAAATCCTATATAAACTCATTATACGGTTCATATTAATCCCTAATAACCAATTTACCCCAAACCGACTCCCAAAACCCTCCATAATTCGACTTCCAGTTCCCAGGGCTTAAAGCCATTTTTCTTGGACAAGTTTGAAGGTAAAGAAGGTGAGAAAAATCGTGTTCGAGGTCCTAAGCTGCTTTTTTGATCGTGATTAGTTTTGGGTCAATTAGGGTTTCGGCGAGTGGAGTTTTTGTGTTTCTTTTGTTCTAACGACCAAAGCTCATCAAGGGTATGTTTCTAATGTTGCTTTCAGTCCTACAAGTCATATAGGACCTGTAAAAATTGGCCATGCATAATTAACAAGTCACACAAAATTGTTTTGGATTAAAAACCCTAAAAACGAATAAACTAGCGAATAAGCTTATGATAATTTTTAAGACCATGATTTGATTTTTCCAGAAGCTATTACATGTTATAAGACCTGCATAAAATACATATTTGTGAATTCGAAGCTTGTGTGAATTGTCTTGAGTTTTATTGTTCGATTAAGCATGGAAAAAGGAAAGAATTATAAAGGGACGATTAGGGTTTGCATGAACTAGGGTTTTCTTGTTATCATTAAGGGTAATAAATGAAGTAATAATGATGAGCTAATGATGGGTTACATCTAGGTTTAGGGTTTGTACTTGAACTATGCATTATTCGGTTTTGCATAAAAGTTTTGGGTTGGTTTTGTAAATTGTGAAACTTAAAGGTTATTTTTGTAAACAAGAAATGCAGTACTAAACGATAAAAATAAGTATGGGGATAAACGTGTAATTTTGGATATTTAAAGGGCCATTCAATTGTTATTAACTTAAAGGGTATGTTTTGTAAATTCTAAAACCTTTGGGCTAAAAGTGTAAAATCGATAATATAAGGTTAGATCGTATAATTAAAGATGTTAAGGGTGTAATATGTAATTCGAATAATTATGGGTCGACATGTGTAAGTAAATTTCGTAAGGACATGCATGAGTTTTGAGGTAACTCGGTTTGTTTCCATGTACGTTCTAGGTCAAAGTGGAAATTATTAAAAGGAGTAACATGTTAATTAAATGTGTATTAAGTGATATTAAAAGTATGGAAACCCTAGAACTTAAATAGGAAGTTGATTAGGGTTAAAAGCTAAATGTGCAAATTCGTTATTTCATGTGAAGATGGTAAGTCTTGAGTCATTAATAACTATTGATTAAGAGTAAATGAGCTAGTACTAAGTGTGTCGTGGACATGCGTGAGTTATAATGAATTAAATTAGAATATGCATGGTCTCATTTAGGTTTGCATTCGAACAAGGTTACGTGTGAGTTTTAGTTAATCATGTACGTTATAAAAGATTATGTAAACTATTTTGAAAGAGAGTCTTAAAATCCGTTATTGACATTTGTAAGCCCTATACTTTGAAAGATGATCATATAAGTCCTCAAATAAGATAATTGTCATATTAAACCCTTAAGTTTACCGTTTGTCATTTGTAACCCATAAGTTTGGCTAGGTAATGACTAATACTCTAAAATGTTGGAATTCGTCCACACCGAAAATGAGAATATTCGACAACTCTAAAAGTATTAATGAGATTAATCCGTTATACTAATAAGTATTAAATAAATCATAATCCGTGTAGATTCGTTGAAGGAGACGCGACGTTACATCTTCGTATTCGCTCATTCATTGCTTTTCTCTCATTTGCTTTAAGGTACGGATATTCGTCTTACTTTAAGACACTTGTATTATCGCATGTATATTCCGACCTTTCAAGAAAGGTTCCTTATGATGTTCTTTTCGCTCGCTTTTCCTATTATGCACATTAGATTCCCAATGCCATTGCTATGAACCCTTTTCGGAATGTTTGATATGTTGTTTATATGAATTTATGTTCTAGTGAACTATGCAATATCTGATGTGAACTTATGTTAGGAAGACTTTGATATATACATTTGTTGAACCCTGCTATATTGGATTATGAACTTATGATTATGAACCTCTGGTTATGAACTTCTGTTTATGAATATATGATATGCCACTATGATATGAACTTATGATTTCTGACTATCTGAATATGAACCTTATGATATGAACTATCTGATATGTTATCCGTGACCTTGTGTGTGACTATGATCCGTGCTATATCCGAAATCTGTTTGACTTAAGTTGGTTGATAATAACCAAATATTTAACTAGTCATGGGGGTTCCATGTCCGACGTTGATGCACCTCGATATGACTCTAGGCGAGAGAGTGATGTTCGCCACGCTCGGATGGTGAAGCATATTTTTGAATATGTAGGAAAGGGCGATGGATGCATCCTAGATCCGATCATATCTAATATGTTATCGGTGAATGATGTCGTGTGCAATACGCGCTTCCCAAAACTGGAGCTAGCTACTCCATTTATTTTCCGATGTTACCTCTTGAAGAAGAAAGATACCGATATGATATGTTAGTGAATGTGCTTATGACGATTTGTTTAAGTGATTATTAGTTGCCATGCTAGGATAGGATTAATACGTTAAAACATGATTCGTATATCTGATATTTTGATTTGTTATTGTTACGTGAATGCGTTGATCTGTGAGATGAATGTGCTAGTGTGTAATTGAGTGTTTTGAAGGTTAAATATCTGTCTGCATATGTGACCTGCCATGTTAAACTCTGCTAAGGTTAGGATTTGATATGAGAACTGGTTTAGCTATTATATCCGCCATGACACGTCGCTATTTCACGCTACAATATTGCATTAAGTGTATTAAATGTTGATTTATTGAGTTGTATGAATGCCATGATTATCTTCTAGGATGCTTTCAGTTAGTCTCTAGACATTCCGTTTGGCTTATATGTAACTGTTATTTTGATATGTTATGTGTTGGTTGTTCGATGTGTTTGTTTTGTGTTTTAATGTGCTATGTGATATCTAAACTATTATGTGGTTGTTTGATTTTCGATATTTATGCTTCCGCAGATCCTAAAGATCCTTCGTCATTATTTCATTTTGATTTGTGATTTGTATATTTATTCTGCTTTTAGCTTTTGTTTCGTTATATCTGCTCACTGGCTTTGTAAGCTCAGCCGCACTTTTCTTTTCCTGCGGCAGGTATTAAGCATTCAAGATGAGCTTATGGGATAGCTGATCTGGGTTTGAGAGTAGAGACGAGAGCAAGATTTGACCATAGAGATCTTAGATTTATTTTGAATATAAGTTATTTATATTATCTTTTGTAAGTTTTTGTAAAGGCTTCCGCTATTGTATAGTTATTAAAGTTCTGATATGAAACCGTATTGTGATATCTTTACCATTGTCGGCCTGGGTGTTACAATTTATGGTATCAGAGATCTAGGTTTTAGGACCCTTAGAGCTTAGGCTATGACCTGTGAGAAGTGGGTAGATTTAGGATTTTCCCTTCTGCGTACTTCTTTGTGTACACTATTGTACTTTGACTTTGCTAATAGTTGGTATTTCTTTTAGATGGTTATTCCCCGTCGCCCTAGTTCATCTGATAGGAGTAATCAAGGACCTGTTAGACAACCCAAGTCTCCAAAGCTTGTAACTATCAAACTTTGTGCAACACCACCAACATCTCCTCACCCACCATCATCCAAAACAACTTCACTACCAAAGTCTCCAAAGCTTGTAACTATCAAACTTTGTGCAACACCACCAACATCTCCTCACCCGTTTATGGATGACTTAGATGACTTACCGAGACTAATAAACTGGACTCATTATTTTCAAAGATATCATACACAAGTCTAACATATGACTATAGATATTTTTTGTATCTACATGTATTGCCTCACCCGTTAACATGAAAATAATGTGTCATCCTTCAAGACGATAAGTATTTACATCGAGTCATAACTCACACATATGTTAAATACATATTATCAAGTCTTGTTATCCTTGAGTTCAATCTAAGCTTTATAATCTCAACAAATTAGGATTGACAACTTAAGTATTTCATCCGAAATATTCAAGTATATGCAACTTATGATTGTAGTCATTAAAAGTCATATCCGAAAAATCAACACCCAAGTATTTTAACAACACATGTTGAAACACTTATCCAAAACAAACAACCCACGGTGCCACTTATCCCTCTTTGACACCTACTATCCCTCTTCCATCTTTTGGCACCATTAACCGTATTGCTCATGAACTTCCAAGAGTATACTTTAAATCAAACGTGCCCTTTCAAGGTGAACCTATACCTCAGCCCCTAAGCTTCATAAACATAACCAAAACTTCAAGCACTTCACCCACTAGTTGTTGCAACCAATGAACCATAAGAATTAGTATCCGTATTTTTTGTGTTCAACATCTATGGAAAAATATTCAACCTAAGTACTCCCATAGCACAACAAACCCCTACATCACCACATCCTTATTTAGACACTATAAGACCTACCACCTAGATCAACCAATCCACCATCCTTACCATCATTTGAATTCGTTGAGTGTATTGCTCAAAAAGCTCTTGTGTCCAACACTTGTACTGAATCAAATGCACGTTTGAACAAACTCAAACATCCTTTCCAACATATAAGGACTTAGATAATTCATTATGGCTAGAACCTCAACTATCAAATAAGCATGGTGCTCTTGGTAATTGTTGTCAATTTCCACTAGGTATAAGTAGTACTACCTTCACAAATTATCAAAGTATTAGTAATACTTTGTCGTTAAACTTCGCATAAATTTCGTTAAACTTCAAATCAACATTTTAACAACATATGTTAAAATGCAATCTCAAAGCCAACATCATACACCCCAAGCAACAATAACTTTTGAGGAGTATACATAAGAAACTCGAGTGAATTCCTCTTGTCATCATCTAGTGAATATAATCTTGAGACCAAGTTTATTTAGATGGGACTATCTGATTCAAACACTTTGGCTTCATATCTTCATTTAGGAAAACATGATATTTTGAAGAACATTATGACTAAGATTCATGCGTTAAGATTTCATCTTGTCAAAAGGATATTGTATATCCTATGCATCATTCTTGCGACATAAATAGTTGTGTTACAAGAGACTTCATTGCACCTCATTGGCTAAATGATCTTGAAACAAACATCTACAAGTTCTATGAACTAGCATATCTAATTCATCTTGTCATACTTGTTTTCATAAGCATGATAACTTTATCCCATGGGATAATCTCATTTGTTGAAAGATACTATTTGTATCTATTTCCTTTCAAGCATACATCATAACCTAACCTTGCTCAAACCTTGTGCACATCCAAGGTCAAAACTACACATCTCTAGAACATACACATGATCTATTGAAGTTAGTAACCTTATTTAGATTCTTGTTAAATAAAGTTCCAAAGAGCTTTCTTGAAACATTCTTAATTTAACATATTCCATTCTCTAGTCTTAGATAAATCAAATCACTTTTAAAGTGTACAAGATGTCATCCATTACATCATACAATTAGCTATGTAATTTAAACAACCTTAGATTCTAAACACAAGATTAAAACATATTGTTTATCAACACACCATTGTTAAAATTCATGTGTATAACATGACATCTTCATCACCTTAGTTATATTGCATATTAGTTGTGTCACATTAAGCCAAGTATTGGTAAACTATCATCTTTTATACACTTTAATAGGCAAAAGTAGGAGTTCCCATCTTTCTAACATGAGAATGACTCTTGGAGAACCTATTGCACTAGAAACTCAATTTGACCTAACGGTTGAATTGCTTCCTCGGAGAAGTTGGGTATGTGGAATCACCCGTAAAATGGTCGTGTTTAGCCTTAATTGAGCACCGCTAGTAATAGCCTCATATTCATTCTCAAACTTGAAAATTTTGTTTTCCTATACTTGCCTAAAGTAAGTGTTAAAACATTGATAGTTTGCCTCACCTTAGAATACTAATCAAACAAGTAGTATATATGACTTTTCTTTTAAAACCACTTGCATTGCACTTACATGTGTTGATTACATGTTCTTGTTTGATACGATAAGTTGATTTGACATTATCTTAGTGTTTGATAACTAGTCAAATGTGCAAACCTTAAACCTTAGTACGTGTTGATTACATTTATCTTTATAATGCTTGTATTCTTGTTTCATGCTACTAAACGTTTAAACCTAAACTTTATTTGCATGATACTTACTTTTGAATTATTTTTAGCATGATTAACATGTTACTTATGAACTCATAATATGTCATTTTGATACGTGATAATTTTGATATGATATATTTGTGTTTGAAAGCTATTAGTTGGCATTCATTATATCTATGTGTAGTACGATCCAAATGATACATGCTCCAAATTGTTATGTCTTAAACATGGCTTGCATGAATCTTTCATCTTGTTTCTTTTGCTTCTTGTCACACTATTTGTTTGCTACGTATGCACATATAATCATCAAAGTGCTTTTGGTATGACAAACTTTTAGAAGCCTTTTATCTTACAAATTAATCACATAGATTATTGTAATTTATAAGCCAAGTATGCCTAAGTGTCTAAGTCTAACGACAAAACAATCTCATAATGAAATGTCTTGAATAAAGTCGTATTCTTGCATAATATGATTGTTTTGATGCTATCTTGTATGGTGATTTCTTGTCTACTAAGTGCAATGTGTTGTTTTTACTTATATAATATGTTATCATTTGATTTCTATCATGTTAACATCTTTTGTCACTAACAAATTTGTTTTGTAGGTTGATAACAAATTATTTGTTATCTCACTTGGTTCTAACTTTTATATGCTCATTTTGCATAATCCCTTTATTGCTACGTAGATTAGTACTATGCTTTATGGGACCCCTACACTTGCATATAGTTTAAAAGCATATAGAATTAAGTTCTAGAGGGTTGGCTTTGCATTTTGTCTTTCAACCGACCTCTTTCCAAATCTCATTTTGCTTCCGCTTTCCAAAATCATCTCCATCATTATTTAGTTATAACAATACTCTAATCCTCTTCACTTCCTATTAGGAATCCACATGCCTCATTATACGATCATCTCAGTATTAATCGAGAAGAGGTACGTGACTTTAAGGATGAAGTTCATTGTATGCTAACCATCATCCGTAAAACATCACTAAGCTCACCTCTTTCGTTAATACCAAATAACCTCCTAAACACTTTGTTGTCATTCCTTATTTGATACATTACACATTATGTTGGATGTCCACCAATTAAGGGGAGAGAAATTCATTCACATAATTGTCTTCACAAATTTTATGTCTCTTAGACTCTACAATACCAACACATAGGTAAACACCACTTAGCTAAAGCCGGTTCATGAAACCACAACTAGTTCAACCTTTTTCGCACCAATATCTCATCAAGTGAAAACGCATCATGTGTTTTACAAAACGTCTTCATCTCCACATATAGGATTTTCCTTAAACTAGCACCTTACAACTTCACTATCTAGAACACCATCATAGGATCTTATCCTTTTCTCGCTTATCATGCATGTCCTTGTCGGTCTGAAACGATATATTAATCAAAACAACCATTTCCAACACGTTGGTCCATCCAACTCTCACTTATATGATGTCATTCTCATCCTCATATAGGTACTCATTATTATTATTAGTATTTTCCATATTGTCTTCACTTCTTTTCAAAGTGATAATCATCCATGTCGGTCAAAACCATGCTAATACTACCTTTCCCATTGTCACCTAGAATAGGTCATTTTATAATTCGTGTCAATCAATGAACGAATTTATCTTCATGTTATCACTTTTAGATAGAACACATTATTGATTACTCTTGGGTTGAAGCATATGAGAACTTGCTCAAAACAATAGGTTGTTAGCATCAATAAATCATTCAAATCATAGCCCTTATGCATCATTGAAATGCAATGTCCATTCATATTTTTTTCTTGGCTTTGGTCACTTGACATGACGAAAGGATTGCATGAGTCCATATTTTTTATATTTGCTATACATATGAGTTTCTAACTCCTTAATAGCTTCCTACCTAATCACCACCACCTTCCATCACCACTTTCACTAAATCATCACCACCATGGATTAGTGAAAACTTACTTTTGTAAATCTCGAGTCATCTACCATCACCACATGATTCCTGCAAGTAAACCGACACCAACACTAGCACCACTAGTGGCACACCCGGTGGGAAACTTCATATCTTCTTTCTAGGAACTATTTTGTAGGTTTTTATCACATTATATTCTCACTTTTCTTATGATTGTAATTAGGAGACTACACTTCATGAGATCTTTGATTATATCATTTATCACATATATACATCTTATTTTTCTTTGTGAAAAAGATGAAATATATTGCACTAATGTTTTTCATTGTAGGTTCATCATCATATACACTTGATTGTATATAATTTACTCATCTAAAGATGAAGTTTGCATCAATTATTTTTCTTATTTTAGGTGCTTCTTGACACCATAGAACAAGGAGGAATGTCCTTTAAGCACTCATATTGCATCGTCTATACACTTGGTTGTATATGACATATTTGTCTAAAGACAAAGCTTCTATTATACTAATATTTATTTTGAAGGTTCATCTTGACGACCTAGAGCAAGGGAGCTTCCGTCAAGAATTTATCGAATGCATCTTATATACACTTTGTTGTATATCACTTACTCGTCCAATGACGAATATAGTTTTGCACTAATATTTGTTTTGTAGGTTTTACGCCTGTTAGTGCAAATATTACGATATTTAATCTATACTGTCATCTCGTTTGTTTTGATTGATGACAAACATGTAACTTGTAATACATAACGTAAAATGTACAAGTTACTTGTAATCACACTTTATCTCAACATACATTCAACACCTCTCGATGTCTCAAGTCCTCGTATGTTACAACACAGTTTCGTACATGTTTGTTATGTGGCATTATGATCAAACCCATTAACAAATCATTTAGAATGTTTAAAATACGTTTAGAGTCACTAAGTATTTTAATAGATTAACCATTCTATTTCGAACCTCATTTTACATTTTGCATTCACAAGTATTTCAAAAGGTAACTAGACATTTTATTAACTAGTTACATAATACATTTTACAAGTTTACTTTGATAAACCTTTAATCTAAAATGGAAATACATGTTACATCATGTCATGCATCATCTTTGAAATCCTTGGAAGATCACTTGAATATTTTGGTTAGATTGACACTCAATATATCAAATGTGATCTTAGTAAGATTTGGTAATATCTTGGAAAGATTTGAAGAAAGATTTTTAGATTTTATGTCGGCACCCACGGCACCAAATTGTATAAAGGCGGAACCCTTTAAAGGGTCCGTGGTCCGTGGACGCTCCCGTCCACTTTTGGCTATAAATAGAAGCCCATTGTTTTCCCATTTCTTCACCACTTCAAAAATCACATCTTCTCCACCTTCTTGCATACATTTAGATCAATCATTAACAATGTAGTAACATACATTAAACACCCTAATGATCATGATCATAATGCTTCTAACATTCATCTTTGTTGTAAGCATACTCTTTGATCAACCAAGGAAAGCTTGGAGATCTAGCCATCCCCACTCACCACAAGTTGAAGATCTATCACAACAAGTTTAGGGAACTTGTGATCTTCATCATGAAGGCTTCCTATCAATGGAAGTTCATTTAGAAGTAGTTATTCATATCCATTAGACATTTGTGTCATGGATCATTAGTGTAAACATCATTGCATCATAACAACACTTTCACCAAACTAGATTAGATGGTTTATGTGTTTGTGCCATAAAACACAAGGTTTGTTATGTTGGGCCATAAAACATATTGGGAGTGGTTGTACCCTTGTAAAAGAACTCGACATCTAGCTTAGTGTCGGAAATATTGTATAAGCGACGTTAGGTTGGTTCTACCTCGAACTAGAACCCGGTATTTAGCTTTGTACCGGAAAAGTGTAGCGACGATTGTAAGGTTTTCTCCGCGAGAAGGGAGCTTGTTGATTTAGTGAAGTAACTCTCGAGTTGGGTACTCGGGGAGTGGAGTAGGCGGAAAGGAGATCCGTGACCGAACCACTATAAATCCTCGTGTTCGGTTTGCACTTTCCTTTCTTTATCTCTTTACTTTTATACTTGCACTATACTATTGTTTGTGATGTGGTTTGATGTTCATGATTGTGTGACAACTTGGTTTACCATGCTTTATATTAGTCACAAACAATAATTGGTACTTTCATATTATAACAAGCTTCATAAGCGATTTGATACTAAAGATCTAAAGTTTTTAAACGGTAACGTATTCACCCCCCACGTTTCCACAATTGGTATCGAGCCACGTAGCTCTTATTTTCAAAACAAATGGTTTTAAAATAGAGTACGATCCATGTATCAAATTACCATTGAAGCGAAAAATAATATGAAAATGCTTTGCTTGTTATACTTAGAAATTTTGTTGTTAAATGTAACTTTGTATACAAGCTTGAAGGTTTTCTTGAAAAATAAAATAAAAGTTTGTTGAAAGAACTAGTAAGTATTGTATTGTGTGCTTATAGAAAATTTACGAAGAAATATGATTTTAAAGGAGTGTTTGGGATAACTATAAATTTAGTTGAAAAATCACCTCCGTAAATGTTTAAGATAAGTTACATAAGTAGATATGTTGTTAAATATGTGTATTATATGTTTACTATGAAATCTAGTAAGTCACACACGCTTTCTCTATGTCAAATACTAGTTTTGGTGAATCTGTCTCGAGAGGACCACGGCACCAAATCTTATAAAGGCGGATCCCTTTATTTGGTTCCGTGGAATCCGTCTGTCAAGATGCAGCTTTTTGGGCAACTTCAAAAATCATAACTAATTAACCGTAAGTCCGTGCAGTCGAGCCACCTATCATTTTAAAGGGAATTGAGTCTACTTTCACTTAAAATACTTTCATGGCCTGAGTCTAATTTTAAATAAGTAAAATAGACCAAATACTACAGTATGTCTAAAATATTAAGTTTCGCTTTAACATAAAAACTCAAAATTTTGAATCAAACAATTTAAGTTGGTATTCTTAGAACTTTGATACAACTTCTTTTGAAACTAATTAATTTGGTAATATGTTTAAAGGAAACTAATCAAGCTTGGTATACATCGTCATATTTAAACGCTAAATGACGAAAAGTGTCTTTCTTGTTATGCTATACTAAATGACCACTTGTTTATGTTGTTTGCATATATGTTGCTTGCTTATTTTCAAATTGTTGTTTACACTTGGTTGTTTGCATAATATAAAGTGTCAATCTTGCCATGTTATTTATTCGCTTGTTTGACGACTTCTTGTTTATGCACAATAGGATATTTGCTAGATTTTGTGCACTAAGTTGGAAAATTGTTTTACCATCACTTATAGAATTAGATCACTTTCTTTGCATAGGTTATACTAACATCTCACATAACTTATGAAATGTCATAACTCACTTAGCAATGAGTACTAAGTAAATTAGTCAAGTACTTTGAAAAATGGAGGTTTTAAGAGAGTGTTTGGTACAAGGACAAAAACAATGTTGTATGATGTAATTTATTTGTTTTTTCTTTGTAGGATGATAATATGACTTAAAACAATGTTGTATGCTAACCGGTTTATGCAGGGGGATAGCACAAGTGTGTTATCAAATTTTACCCATTTTCACTTTCATGTGAAAATCGTTAGCCCTTGGTCAAAGTCTATGCTCCACTATGTTTGTATATGTGTTATCGACTTTTCCTAACTAGAAATAATTAATGTCACATGTTTTAAGCAAAATTTCGTGTTTCGAAAAGTCCCCGACACCTAAAAATGGGTCTCATTAAGATTTACGGTCTCCACGGACCGACGGCACCATTAATTTGGTTCCGTCCGTTATGGATTTTGGTACCGCCATACCATGCAGGCGACCAAAGCGGCACCAATTTAAGGGTTCCGTGTGTAAAGAAATGGTGCCGTGAATCCTACGGGTAAGTTGTTGAATTTTACTAAATCCGCAATCTAATTTACCAAATTTCGTTTCTAGGATAGTTGTTAATGCATATCTTTCATACCTCACTCAACACATCCTCAATGGATTAACTTAGGATGTTTGACATGATCTTAGACACTTCCATCTCATTAGAAACTACCATCTTTGTATGGATTAACATCAAATCCATGAATCCTTAGTTCCATAAATCGACACATTCAAGATGGTCATTTTCACACCTTCATCATTACTTTTCCTCAAGCTTAGCATTTCTTAAAGCAAAGTCAAAATGACTAAATCCTCAACCTCAAATAAGCCACTTAAGAAAACCACTAGGATTAGCATTCGATCTTGTTGCTTCATTAACTTGAATTCTTCATCCTCGGACTCATTACCTCTCAACATCTCATCACCCATTCAAGATGTGAACTTTCTAAACTTGAGTACTCCAACTCCACCACCAAAATCACCCACCATTATCCTACTTCACAACCATCCAAAACACCTTCACTACCAAAGTCTCCAAACTATCAAACTTTGTGCAACACCACCAACATCTCCTCACCCGTTTGCGGATGACTTAGATGACTTACCGAGACTAATAAACTGGACTCATTATTTGCAAAGATATCATACACAAGTCTAACATATGACTATAGATATTGTTTTGTATCTACATGTATTGCCTCACTTGGTTAACATGAAAATAATGTGTCATCCTTCAAGACGATAAGTATTTACATCGAGTCATAACTCACACGTATGTTAAAGACATATTATCAAGTCTTGTTATCCTTGAGTTCAATCTAAGCTTTATAATCTCAACAAATTAGGATTGACAACTTAAGTATTTCATCCGAAATATTCAAGTATATGCGACTTACGATTGTAGTCATTAAAAGTCATATCCGAAAAATCAACACCCAAGTATTTTAACAACACATGTTGAAACACTTATCCAAAACAAACAACCCACGGTGCCACTTATCCCTCTTTGACACCTACTATCCCTCTTCCATCTTTTGGCACCATTAAGCGTATTGCTCATGAACTTCCAAGAGCATCCTTTAAATCAAACGTGCCCTTTCAAGGTGAACCTATACCTCAGCCCCTAAGCTTCATAGACATAACCAAAACTTCAAGCACTTCACCCACTAGTTGTAGCAACCAATGAACCATAAGAATTAGTATCCGTACTTTTTGTGTTCAACATCTATGGACAAATAATCAACCTAAGTACTCCCATAGCACAACAAACCCCTACATCACCACATCCTTATTTAGACACACTAGAAGACCTACCACCTAGATCAACCAATCCACCATCCTTACCATCATTTGAATTCGTTGAGTGTATTGCTCAAAAGCCCTTGTGTCCAACACTTGTATTGAATTAAATGCACGTTTGAACAAACTCAACCATCCTTTCCCACATATAAGGACTTAGATAATTCATTATGGCTAGAACCTCAACTATCAAATAAGCATGGTGCTCTTGGTAATTGTTGTCAATTTCCACTAGGTATAAGTAGTACTACCTTCACAAATTATCAAAGTATTAGTAATACTTTGTCGTTAAACTTCTGCATAAATTTCGTTAAACCTCAAATCAACATTTTAACAACATATGTTAAAATGCAATCTCAAAGCCAACATCATACACCCCAAGCAACAATGACTCTTGAGGAGTATACATAAGAAACTCGAGTGAATTCCTCTTGTCATCATCTAGTGAATATAATCTTGAGACCAAGTTTATTTAGATGGGACTATCCGATTCAAACACTTTGGCTTCATATCTTCATTTAGGAAAACATGATGTTTTGAAGAACATTATGACTAAGATTCATGCGTTAAGATTTCATCTTGTTAAAAGGATATTGTATATCCTATGCATCACTCTTGCGACATAAATAGTTGTGTTACAAGAGATTTCATTACACCTCATTGGCTAAATGATCTTGAAACAAACATCTACAAGTTCTATGAACTAGCATATCCAATTCATCTTGTCATACTTGTTTTCATAAGCATGATAACTTTATCCCATGGGATAATCTCATTTGTTGAAAGATACTATTTGTATCTATTTCCTTTCAAGCGTACATCATAACCTAACCTTGCTCAAACCGAGTGCACATCCAAGGTTAAAACTACACATCTTTAGAGCATACACAAGATCTATTGAAGTTGGTAACCTCACTTAGATTCTTGTTAAATAATATTCCAAAGAGCTTTCTTGAGAACGTTCTTAGTTTAACATATTCCATTCTCTAGTCTTAGATGATCAATTCACATTTAAAGTACACACTTCAACATAAAAGATGTCATCCATTAGATCATACAATTAGCTATGTAATTTGAACAACTTTAGATTCTAAACACAAGATTCAAACACATTGTTTATCAAACACACCATTGTTAAAATTCATGTGTATAACATGACGTCTTCATCACCTTAGTTATATTGCATATTAGTTAAGTCACATTAAGCCAAGTATTGGTAAACTATCATCTTTTATGCACTTTAATAGGCAAAAGTAGGAGTTCCCATCTTTCTAACATGAGAATGACTACTGGAGAACCTATTGCACTAGAAACTCAATTTGACCTAACGGTTGAATTGCTTCCTGGAGAGAAGTTGGGTATGTGGAATCACCCGTAAAAATGGTCGTGTTTAGCCTTAATTGAGCACCGCTAGTAATAGTCTCATATTCATTCTCCAACTTGAAAATATGTATTCCTATACTTTCCTAAAGTAAGTGTTAAAACATTGATAGTTTGCCTCGCCTTAGGAATACTATTCAAACAAGTAGTATATATGACTTTTCTTTTAAAACCACTTGCATTGCACTTACATGTGTTGATTACATGTTCTTGTTTGATACGATAAGTTGATTTGACATTATCTTAGTGTTTGATAACTAGTCAAATGTGTAAACCTTAGTACGGTTTTATCTTTATAATGCTTGTATTCTTGTTTCATGCTACTAAACGTTTAAACCTAAACTTTATTTGCATGATACTTACTTTTGAATTATTTTTAGCATGATTAACATGTTACTTATGAACTCATAATATGCCATTTTGATACGTGATAATTTTGATATGATATATTTGTGTTTGAAAGCTATTAGTTGGCATTCATTACATCTATGTGTAGTACGATCCAAATGATACATGCTCCAAATTGTTATGTCTTAAACATGGCTTGCATGAATCTTTCATCTTGTTTCTTTTGCTTCTTGTCACACTATTTGTTTGCTACGTGTGCACATATAATATGTCAAAGTGCTTTTGGTATGACAAACTTTTAGAAGCCTTTTATCTTACAAATTAATCACATAGATTATTGTATATCCAAGTATGCTTAAGTGTCTAAGTCTAACGACAAAACAATCTCATAATGAAATGTCTTGAATAAAGTCGTATTCTTGCATAATATGATTGTTTTGATGCTATCTTGTGTGGTGATTTCTTGTCTACTAAGTGCAATGTGTTGTTTTGCTTATATAATATGTTATCATTTGATTTCTATCATGTTAACATCTTTTGTCACTAACAAATTTGTTTTGTAGGTTGATAACAAATTATTTGTTATCTCACTTGGTTCTAACTTTTATATGCTCATTTTGCATAATCCCTTTATTGCTACGTAGATTAGTACTATGCTTTATGGGACCCCTACACTTGCATATAGTTTAAAAGCATATAGAATTAAGTTCTAGAGGGTTGGCTTTGCATTTTGTCTTTCAACCGACCTCTTTCCAAATCTCATTTTGCTTCCGCTTTCCAAAAATCATCTCCATCATTATTTAGTTATAACAATACTCTAATCCTCTTCACTTCCTATTAGGAAACCACATGCCTCATCATACGATCATCTCGTATTAATCGAGAAGAGGTACGTGACTTTAAGGATGAAGTTCATTGTATGCTAACCACATCCATCAAAAAACATCACTAAGCTCATCTCTTTCGTTAGCCCGAATAACCTCCTAAACACTTTGTTGTCATTCCTTATTTGATACATTACACATTATGTTGGATGTCCACCAATTAAGGGGGAGAGAAATTCATTCACATAAGTGTCTTTTGTCAAATTTTATGTCTCTTAGACTCTACAATACCAATACATAGGTAAAACACCACTTAGCTAAAACCGGTTCACAAAACCACAACTAGTTCAACCTTTTTAAACCTTATATCACAAGTTTGCACCAATACCTCATCAAGTGAAAACGCATCATGTGTTTTACAAAACGTCTTCATCTCCACATATAGGATTTTCCTTAAACTAGCACCTTACAACTTCACTATCTAGAACACCATCATAGGATCTTATCCTTTTCTCGCTTATCATGCATGTCCTTGTCAGTGCAAACGATATATTAATCAAAACAGCCATTTCCAACACGTTGGTCCATCCAACTCTCACTTATATGATGTCATTCTCATCCTCATATAGGTACTCATTATTATTATTAGTATTTTCCATATTGTCTTCACTTCTTTTCAAAGTGATAATCATCCATGTCGGTCAAAACCATGCTAATACTACCTTTCCCATTGTCACCTAGAATAGGTCATTTTATAATTCGTGTCAATCAATGAACGAATTTATCTTCATCACTTCATGTTATATTTTTAGATAGAACGCATTATTGATTACTCTTGGGTTGAAGCATATGAGAACTTGCTCAAAACAATAGGTTGTTAGCATCAATAAATCATTCAAATCATAACCCTTATGCATCATTGAAATGCAATGTCCATTCATATTTTTTTCCTCTTAGCTTTGGTCACTTGACATGACGAAAGGATTGCATGAGTCCATATTTTTATATTTGCTATACATACGAGTTTCTAACTCCTTAATAGCTTCCTACCTAATCACCACCACCTTCCATCACCACTTTCACTAATCATCACCACCATGGATTAGCGAAAACTTACTTTTGTAAATCTCGAGTCATCTACCATCACCACATGAATCCTACTAGTAAACCGACACCAACACTAGCACCACTAGTGGCACACCCGGTGGGAGACTTCATATCTTCTTTCTAGGAACTATTTTGTAGGCTTTTATCATATTATATTCTCACTTTTCTTATGATTGTAATTAGGAGACTACATTTCATGAGATCTTTGATTATATCATTTATCACATATATACATCTTATTTTTCTTTGTGAAAAGATGAAATATATTGCACTAATGTTTTTCATTGTAGGTTCATCATCATATACACTTGATTGTATATAATTTACTCATCTAAGGATGAAGTTTGCATCAATTATTTTTCTTATTTTAGGTGCTTCTTGACACCCTAGAACAAGGAGGAATATCCTTTAAGCACTCATATTGCATCGCCTATACACTTGGTTGTATATGACATATTTGTCTAAAGACAAAGCTTCTATTATACTAATATTTATTTTGAAGGTTCATCTTGACGCCCTAGAGCAAGGGAGCTTCCGTCAAGAATTTATTGAATGCATCTTATACACACTTTGTTGTATATCACTTACTCGTCCAATGACGAATATAGTTTTGCACTAATATTTGTTTTGTAGGTTTTAATCATACCCGACGCCTCAAACAAGGGGAGCAACCGTCAAGGGGAGCATGCACGCATTTAGCATCATTCTCACTTTTCAACAAGCATTTGTGCTTCGATAAAAGTGGAGAAAATAGGCTAACATTGCTATGCATTTTCTTTTCATATATTTCTCATAATTTTGTTGCATAAAACTAACCTTGATGTAGGTTAAGCCTCTTTATTTGATCCATGGATCCGCTACCAAACAAGGGACGGATTGAAGTGGACGATTTAACTTCACTAGGGATGATGCAAGCTCGCCTTTTGGGGAGAAATAAAGTTAAACTCAAGGACACGCCTTTTTGTTTCGACAAAGGGGAGAAGAGTGTAAACGGAGAAGGTAATGTAAAGGTAGTAAGGATACAAGTAACCTTTACATTTTACTTTCTATTACGTTTACATATATTTGTCATCATCAAAAGGGGAGATTGTTAGTGCAAATATTACGATATTTAATCTATACAGCCTCGTTTGTTTTTGATTGATGACAAACATGTAACTTGTAATACATAACGTAAAATGTACAAGTTACTTGTAATCACACTTTGTCTCAACATACATTCAACACCTCTCGATGTCTCAAGTCCTCGTATGTTACAACACAGGTTCGTACATGTTTGTTATGTGGCATTATGATCAAACCCATTAACAAATCATTTAGAATGTTTAAAATACGTTTAGAGTCACTAAGTATTTTAATAGGTTAACCATTCTATTTCGAACCTCATTTTACATTTTGCATTCACAAGTATTTCAAAAGGTAACTAGACATTTTATTAACTAGTTACATAATACATTTTACAAGTTTACTTTGATAAACCTTTTAATCTAAAATGGAAATACATGTTACATCATGTCATGCATCATCTTTGAAATCCTTGGAAGATCACTTGAATATTTTGGTTAGATTGACACTCAATATATCAAATGTGATCTTAGTAAGATTTGGTAATATCTTGGAAAGATTTGAAGAAAGATTTTTAGATTTTATGTCGGCACCCACGGCACCAAATTGTATAAAGGACGGAACCCTTTAAAGGGTCCGTGGTCCGTGGACGCCCCGTCCACTTTTGGCTATAAATAGAAGCCCATTGTTTTCCCATTTCTTCACCACTTCAAATCACATCTTCTCCACCTTCTTGCATACATTTAGATCAATCATTAACAATGTAGTAACATACATTAAACACCCTAATGATCATGATCATAATGCTTCTAACATTCATCTTTGTTGTAAGCATACTCTTTGATCAACCAAGGAAAGCTTGGAGATCTAGCCATCCCCACTCACCACAAGTTGAAGATCTATCACAACAAGTTTAGGGAACTTGTGATCTTCATCATGAAGGCTTCCTATCAATGGAAGTTCATTTAGAAGTAGTTATTCATATCCATTAGACATTTGTGTCATGGATCATTAGTGTAAACATCATTGCATCATAACAACACTTTCACCAAACTAGATTAGATGGTTTATGTGTTTGTGCCATAAAACACAAGGTTTGTTATGTTGGGCCATAAAACATATTGGGAGTGGTTGTACCCTTGTAAAAGAACTCGACATCTAGCTTAGTGTCGGAAATATTGTATAGGCGACGTTAGGTTGGTTCTACCTCGAACTAGAACCCGGTATTTAGCTTTGTACCGAAAAAGTGTAGCGACGATTGTAAGGTTTTCTCCGCCGAGAAGGGAGCTTGTTGATTTAGTGAAGTAACTCTCGAGTTGGGTACTCGGGAGTGGAGTAGGCGGAAAGGAGATCCGTGACCGAACCACTATAAATCCTCGTGTTCGGTTTGCACTTTCCTTTCTTTATCTCTTTACTTTTATACTTGCACTATACTATTGTTTGTGATGTGGTTTGATGTTCATGATTGTGTGACAACTTGGTTTACCATGCTTTATATTAGTCACAAACAATAATTGGTACTTTCATATTATAACAAGCTTCATAAGCGATTTGATACTAAAGATCTAAAGTTTTTAAACGGTAACGTATTCACCCCCCCACGTTTCCACGATACTATGTAATCAAATTCTACATAGTATCTGCTACTAACCTCCTAATACACTCCTAATCTACATTTACAACCTATTAACAACTATTAATCTGACAATTTAGCCAAAGCATTACCTTTCAACAATGCAAATTTATAACTAAACTACTTCGATAATGTTCTTCGAAATCATACTCTAAACTTTTAATCACTATTTACTGACAATTATGTATTCTAACATTTTATCGAAGTATTTCATAATTCATGATATCCTCATGAAATATTAAGTAATATCATTTCTTTAGCAACATTCAAATCTCACTGAATAATGGATCTAAACATACATCTTCATACTTCAAATGTATAAGTACTTAGAACATTCATTCACTACATCAAAACGCATTATCTAAAAACTATTATCCTATGACTAATCATTCTAAATCATTTTCAATTTTACTTCATATCTTTATCATCATAATACATCATTTAAGATCTACATTATCTCTAAATATCTGTCTATTGACATATAACTTCAATTTACTGATACATTTTAAATACTCGATATTCATTAACATGAATATTAACTTTAGAGTCATATTTAAATCAAATTCTTAACTTAGTATCATTTGAATCAATTTTAACTAACGTTATATAACCTTTGTCTAAATTGTTAACACATATCTCAAGGTATACTTAGTCTATATAATCATTATTACATATTTATGATCATTATCATAGAGAATTCATTAGTCATAGATATTTGATAACTATTTCTATAAACTTCTATCAAGTCTACATTTTACAACTATACTAAAATCGTGCCATAATTTGAACAAATCTTGAAATATCTTCAATCCATGAATTAGAACATTCATACTTTCAGACATCTCATTGAAACTTCATATGTAATACTACTTTCATGTCACATTGAACTATTTTCTAATTGAACTAATGTAAACATCATATATCATATAGATTCAAATCATTTAAAGTATGCTAATTTTTCATACATATGTTGAATTACATGTATTTTTATTCATCAAAAGTTGAATTTATCTATTTTAATCTTATACTAGTTATATTAATAATTTGTAATCATCATGACTATACTGTTATATATTTGAATCATTGATATACTTTCATTACTAAAGATTAATGACTATTGGCTAACTATTGCAACTTATTACGAAAAGTTGTTGATTAATTGTATAGTCATATAGCATATTATTAATTATAGTTATTATCAATTATGTAATTTTACTAATACTTGCATAACTATGTATTGATGCACATTGTGCATTTATCACAAGCTTATATTGTGAAGTTATACCTAATTTGATCATTTTCATTTAAGCAAATCTTGGATAACTTACATTCTATTGATCTAATCTTGCATATATGTTACTCTATGTGTATCTTGAATGTTGATGTGATCATACTGATTACATCTTAGTATAATAACTTGTTTATTGAACCTTATTGAATATTCAAATAATTTATTAATTGTTTATTTTACAATTCTACTTTAAGTTTAAACTTATACTGTTAATATGAATCTTTCAAATAGTAATGTTATAATAATGATTCTCAGTATTCATTATCATTGTATTTTATTATCTTTACAAACTTGCAATTTATACTAGTTTATACATAATTTTATACTATTTTATTATAAATTCATAGTTATTATTATACAGTTAGTTATGATTCGATTATAGTCAACTTAAGTATTTGAATAATCTTGATTATAATCTGTATATGATTTATATAACTCTAATAATCTTTATCATTTGATTCATCTATATACTTTGATAACAATTTATTTCGTAAATAGTTGATTTGTCAGACATCATTAATACTCTATGTAACTCTTTAAATTGAAGTTGATACTCTGATACTATTGTTATTCTTAACAATTGTTAGATTTCAAAATTGATTGATTATTACTTTCAACCTTAAATCTCATAATCATTGCATAATTCTAACATTAAGCTCAATTATAGTTACATAATTCTAACAATTATCAATATACAACTAATTCTATTATATATCTAATCATACAATCTACTAGTATACATTTTACTTGATTACTACTAACTAACTTTTGATTCTAATTAATTACATTAGTTGTTTACATTATCTGTACTGATTTCAATTCTGTTATAGTAGTTTCTATTACAGCCATTTTTATCAAGTATCTCTTGTTATGAATACTATATCTATCACTTATAACCTTAAATTCTTCAATATACTTACTTATTCATGTTATCATATTACGTTACAAACTTCATCTTCATATTCTACATAATTATCATTAAATTAGTTTATCTAATGACTGTTAAACATCTTATTCACTTCAACACTTGTATAGTATAATATTATAAAGTCATATCAATTAATTGACAATATTCTTAATAAATACTGTGTAAACATCTAATTCTTTCATTTTGCTCTTGAATCAGCTTCATTCATTGATTCAATACCTTGTCTTAACATATGTTTACTTATAAACATTCAATACATTTTAAAGTTATTGAATATTATAAATTCATATCTATATTTAACATTACCACTAATTTCCCTTTACCATATAATGTAACTATTATAAATTTCATATATGACAATAGTTTTACTTGTCAAATAAACTCATATGCTTACCAATTCAATCTTACTTCATGACATACTTCACTTCTCACTTACTAAACTACATTATATTGAACTTTAACTTTATCTTTGTTCATCACTTCACTATACACATTAACTTTAATCTATATTTCATTCATATCATTTTAATATTGTGTCGACTACTTCAAATATATCTATCTCATATTCAATATGTATTTAATACTTAATCTATTTTATTTTAATAATACATTATATTTTGATAAGTATATTTTCAATAGATTACATCTATTTTACATTATGATATTGAAATAATTCTAATATTTTGCATATAGAATTCATTCTATATTCATTAGTGATGACTATAATTTTTTCAATTCTATGTCACTTCTAAAGTTCATATCATTTTTATTGTTCATCAACATATATTTATTTAATATACTCTAATCTTAGATATTATCATTTTCTAAATCTCTGAATGAAATTCATTATCATCTAATATTTTTATTCATACTTGTACCTATACCATTACCTAAGATATTCTGTTTGAATCAACTCTTGAATATACTCCGACATTTTTAGGATTGAAGTTTGCTATTATAATTTACTTCTCAATGATTGTACAATAGGAATATTTTAATTACATCTTCGTATTGTTAAAATTTTTACTATAATTATTGTGAATAATCATGAATTATCATCTATTTTACAAATTGTTTAAATGTATGTAGTACTTCATACATGTTAATTCATACTCTTAAGGTAACTTTAATAACATTTTAACATAGATTGTACACTATTAATGAGAAGAAGTTATAAGACATTTATTGGAAAGTCCTAACATTTATGTAAGCTAATAATTTTCTAAAAAGACTTTAAAATTTATATTTATTTTAATCTTAATTCTTGATCGATGACAGAAATAATACGATTTAAATTACTATCGATTCACTATGCAATAACTCTATTTATGATATTAACATTTCTTGTATTTATTATAATCATAATTTAATATAATCCTATTTATAGTTCACATTATCTTTACATTTTACAACGAAAGTAAATTCATAGTATGTAAATACTTTTAAAGATTTATAATTTTTAATGAAATCTTTATCACTGATTATTTAAATTTAATTATAAATTTGTTGAAGATTTAATCATTTGATTTGAAGATTAAATTTGGATAAGATTTAATAACCATAAGATAAAGTTTTTATTAAATACCATTTTTCATATAAATAATCTCCATAAATCTTTACATTTAAATTATTACTTAATTATTTCGATAAACTTGTATTATATAGTAATATGTAATAGATATGTATCACAAATCTTAACCCTGTTACCAATTGACTTCAATCATTGCTTATTTTATGAGGTTCATTTAAATATTAATTTTATTATAAAAATATTTTAATTTTAAACATTATCTACATAAAACAATTTATAGTTATCCATCAAGTTTTAAACCTAAAAGTATCTCTTCAAATGTCAAATGAACTATATTCATATTAGAAATATTATTTGTAAAGATTTTAATTGTAAATTCTTTAAGTTATCATTTTTAACTAAGATTATATAGGTAAACGCTATAAAATCTGAATATGATTTTGTTGATCTATTTTTTCATACTTGAAATAATTGTTTAAGTGTTTATATACAATGTTCACTTTATTATAAACTTTGTACTTATTAACTTGTATAAAACTAATACTACATTTCCTTAACCTTTCAACAGTTTTATAACAGATTTAATGTTAGCAAATAAATACTTAATATACAATTACTTTATGATAATTAATTTTAACTATATTATGCAAATAATAATTGTTAGCTAATTACAAATTTAGTTAGATTGATAAAATTTTGGATAATTGAATTTACAGAACTGTAAAATAAGTTTACTTTGATAAACATTTTAATCTAAAAATGGAAATACATGTTACATCATGGCATGCATCATCTTTGAAATCCTTGGAAGATCTCTTGAATATATTGGTTAGATTGACACTCAATATATCAAATGTGATCTTGGTAAGATATGGTAAAATCTTGAAAAGATTTGAAGAAAGATTTTTTAGATTTCTTGTCAGGCACCCACGGCACCAAAATGCATAAAGGGCGGAACCCTTTAATTGGTACCGTGGTCCGTGGACGCTCCTGTCCTCTTTTGCCTATAAATAGAAGCCCATTGTTATCTCATTTCTTCACCACTTAAAAAGCACATCTTCTCCACCTTCTTGCATACATTTAGATCAATCATTAACAATGTAGTAACATACATTAAACACCCTAATGATCATGATCATAATGCTTCTAACATTCATCTTTGTTGTAAGCATACTCTTTGATCAACCAAGGAAATCTTGGAGATCTAGCCATCCCCACTCACCACAAGTTGAAGATCTATCACAAGAAGTTTAGGGAACTTGTGATCTTCATCATGAAGGCTTCCTATCAATGGAAGTTCATTTAGAAGTAGTTATTCATATCCATTAGACATTTGTGTCATGGATTATTAGTGTAAACATCATTGCATCATAACAACACTTTCACCAAACTAGATTAGATGGTTTATGTGTTTGTGCCATAAAACACAAGGTTTATTATGTTGGACTCATCATTTTTGTACAAAATAAACCGCAAATTCATCCGAAAACACTCGTAAACACATCAAATGATCAAAATATCACAAATCGTTGTTTTATGTGTTTTAAATGCAAAATATCAAAATCGATGAAAACATATCAAATTTGCAAAATTGCGCTTTAGTCCCCAAAGTTTCAAAATTGTCAAAATAGTCCCTGAGTCAAAATTTCAAAAGAAAAATCATCAAAGGTCCTTTTTAAATCATAACTTGTCAAATTTGGTCCTTTGGTGAAAAATGAGAAAAGTTTGAGAAAATTACAAAAATGGTCCTCCAAGTTTGAAATTTGGCAGATTTGGTCCCTGGAAAATGTGAAAGTGGCAACTTTGGTCCTTGTATTATTAACACTTGGCAATTTCAGCCCCTGAAGCATCTTTGCATAATTGGCAGAAGTGGCCCTCCCATTTTCAGAAATTACAATTTAAGTCCTTGAATTAAAGCCTTGTCATATCTCACCTTGGCCTTGTCACAATGCAATTGGACCCCTGTCATTACCTTTTTGGACCCCCACTTTTGACCCCCCTGTTATTTAATATACCCAGTCAAACAACCTTTGACCACTGTCTTCCCTCTCTCCCTCACATGTGCACCATTTCCATCATTTCCACTGCCTGCAAATCCCCTGATCACACTCCATCTTCACCATCATCACCACTACTTCCCCCCTCCAAACAGAAGAAGCCAAGGAAGCATTTATTGCATCCCATACCTACCCTGCTCAAGCTACAGCTATTAAACCGGATTTGGCGCCAAAATGTTTTAAATGGCCAGGATCAATTTCAATGATCCAAGGGTCATTTTTAGTGCTGGGATATGTCCAAGAAAGTGAGAGAAGCAGGCCTGGGTGTATAAAAAGCCAAGAGAAAGCATCAAGGAAGACTTAGCTTTTATTTTTCTTTCATAAATGTCGTTTTTAGTGTAACTTATCTTAAACTAGTTCTCATATGTACTTGTAAGCTTATTTGTATTCAAACAAGATATTTAAGTGTTTTACAACTTAGTTCAAGCACCAATTTTAGTTAATGTTCAATATTTACATTTCATGTCCACTGTTAAGATTTTCATTTTCAAACTCCTGTTTTTAAACCTCTAAAAGTTTAGTTTCAGTATCAAAATAGTTTATAGAAGCTTATTAAAGCTTTGTACAAGCTTGAACTTCAGTTTCAGTGATTTTTGGGCCTTGGTCAATATAAGTCAACACAAGCAGAAAATGGTGCAGAAATGGTACAGGGTTGATGCAGGTTTGGAAATGGGGTGAATTACAGTGATTTGGGTTGGATTATATAGGTTAGTGGTCTTTGTTTCATAGTTTGCTGGCCATAGTGGCTTGGACTTTTTGTAAGTCATTTTTCAAGATTTCATGCATAATCTATATTTATAGTTCAAATCTGTCATAATCTCTTCTAATAGAAGTAATTAAGTGTTATTAAAGTAGTTTGATCATTAAAGGTTGGTTCTGTGTTTGGATTTGTTTCTAGTTGCAAATCAGTGTCCTAAGGGAGTGTTTGGTTTATAACCTAAGACTGCCCTTATAGGCTTGTGCAGTAGTTCATGTTTGTGGTTTCATATTTGTTTGGTCTTAACATGCTCAATTGAATCAATATTGGGTCTGCAACATCAAATAGTCAAACTTGACCATTAATCTGTCTAATTGTCTTACTGTTGAGATCAAGGATTAGCAAATCCTTGATTTGTGTTTAAAATCATCAAACATTGTTTGCAATAGCTTTAGTTTAACAAATAACATCAATCTCAGTCACAATAATTGAATTTGAAGTTCATTTAAGTCAAAACTCTCAAGTTCTTCAAAAAGTCAAAAGTGTGAAAATCTGTTTTGGGGTCAAAAAGAGAGAATTGTTTTGAGTTCATTCCTTGGACTTACTCAGTGAACCTTAGTATTTCATAAAGCTCAGCAGGTCCTCTTTCTTATAGGCATTTTTGTAGAATTTTGTGATTTTTTTTAAAGCTCCAAATAAGCTGTTCTTTTGGGACCAAAATCCCCTGCACCACTGAGTCAGTGAACACTGACTTTCTCTCAGTTTTTGTAACTTGTGTACAGAGCTCATAAGAGCTTAGCAAGGTCTGGTTTTTGGTGAAATTATAGTTGGCCAGGTGGTGTTTAAGATTGCATAAGTGATTTGTGGTTTAGCTTATTGGTGTAGCCTGTGCAATAGCTCAAACAGTGGGGGTAAACCACTGTTTGGCTCAAATAAGCAGTTTGCTTATTCATTGATTCTGAGGATTTAGCTTGTTAGGAGTAGGTAACTTTAGTGGTAATTAGCTTAATCTAGTGTTCTTTAGCTGTAGTTACTGTTTGGTGGCTTATCTAGCTTATTAGCTTATTCTTGTAGCTTATTTCCAATAGCAGTTACACAGTAGCTCATTAATCTTACACATAAGCTGTTGATTTTCCATTTTTGATAGATTCCATATATCATTTTAGATTTTTCCTGAAAGTTTCATAATTTTTGGTCTTCATTTGCTATTTTTCTTAATTTAACTTAGTTTTTAATCATTTTTAATTAGCTTTTAATATAAAAAATTCAGAAAAGGTTCCAAAAAATAATTTTCCAATTTTCTTAGTTTAAGATAAATATAAAAAGCATAAAAAAGATTTTTCCTTATTTTTCCTCTTTTATTTGGTATTTTTCACAATTTTAATTAGATTAAATTAGTTTAAAATTGGTAGAAAATAGAAAATTAATCTGAAAAATACAAAAATAGTTTTGAAAATTCTAGTTTGATATTTTAGACTTTTCCATTTCATAATTTCATTTTTCTAGCTTTGTTTCCTAATTTCTTGCATTTTGGTTAATTATTAAATAGTTAAAATTAGTTTTAATTAATAATAATTAGATAATTAGTGATAAAAATAGTTTTCTTTTTCTAAATATTTTCTTATATCATTAGGTTTGTAAAAATATCATTTTCATATTTTTAGGGTTAATATTGATTTAGTTTCACTTTTTAATTTGTACGTCGCGTAGATTTTAATTTAGTTTTATTAAAACATTAAAACAAAAACATCATTGTAAAAATAGTGATAGCGTTTATTTAATAGATTTTATCTTTTTAATTTCCTTTAATTTTCATTTAAGCCGTTGTAATTTGTTGGCTTATTCCGTAGTTATAATCATAACCAAATCCTTTTTCCGTTCAAACTCCTCGATCACTAAACGTTTGATAAATCATCGCATAGCTCGCTGGGACATAACGACCCGGGGAGACATTGTACTCCTCAGATCTTCATTGATTTCGTGTTGAAGCTGTTTTAAGGTTTCTTACGCTTGCGTGAGAGAACTTGACGGTTTACAAGCATCAAAATTCCCGCGCCATCACGGGAGTCAGGTTTGATTATCTTCGCTTAGCGTATTAGTGATTTGGATATTCACTCTTTGTTCATACCATCCATCTGTATATGTTTATATTTTCTTATCCAAAAATACCAAAAATATTCTTCTCATTCCTTTGCGTTAATTTGAGGCAAATCAATTAGTTAGTTTTGTAGTTAGTTAGTTTTTCTTAGTTTTAATTAAGCTTTCAGTTTTTAGCCTAGAATCATTGTCGAGCTCAGTTTATTTTCATTGACATGTAACTCTTTAATTTTAATTCAATTGCAAGTGTTATTTCAATTTAAGTTTTTCTTCCAGTCATGCATTTTTATTGTTTACCTGTTCGTAGCATTGATTCTTAATCTGCCATTGTAGTGTTTGGATAATATTGTTGAAGTTCACTTAAGGTCTTGTTGAAAATCTCAAGTTGGTTTATAAGTTTTCAAAACCAGAAATCAATTTTCGACACTACTTGCTCCCCATAAAGTAGTGTTTGGGTCAGCTTCTTAAGTAGTCAAAATCCAAGTTTTTACCCATTTGACTCGCCAAGTCAAATGCCTTTTTGAAGTCTTAAGATGGTTACACAAGTTTGAAAATGTTTGCATAATTTTAAGCAAGGCTTGGTAAAATTAAAAAGTTTTATTTTCCTTGTGCTTTCCGAGATTGCAGTCAGTGACTGTCTTCGCGATTTTAGGCTATTCTTGTAGCTTATTTGACTTCCAATTCTCGCAACTTTTGTTTTTCCTAAGTGTTTGCATCCCCCAATTCAATCTAGTCTTAGTTTAATGAACTCAAATCACCTCTAGCATAGTCAAAACTGAAGTCAAAATATGTTTTTTTTTATCGCTTTGTTTGTTTCAAAAATAGGCCTAATGCTCATTTGTACAACTTTTATTTATAAGTCAGCAGTGAGTCTTGTGTCCAATCGCCTCTTGTGAATCTCCACTATTCCAACTTTGTTTATATAGCTTTTCTTGGACTTGGAAATCCACTTCTCAGCTTTTAAATAAGCTCAAGAATGCTACAGCATGCTTGTTTGGGACTGCAACAACAGCGAGCAGCAGCCCCCTGCACCATTTTTCTTAGCTTATTTATAAGCTGCAAACAGCTTACCATGGGCTGACAATGGTGGCAAATGACAGTTAGCTAGGTGTATTTCAATTTTCCAGAAGTCCTTAGAATGATTCTCACTCTAGCTCATTCCAAATAAACTTCAAAGTTCACCCTTGGCACTTTTTGGCTGCAACCCCACAGCAGCCATTGTTGGGCTCCACTCCACTTTTCAACATAAAACATATTGGGAGTGGTTGTACCCTTGTAAAAGAACTCGACATCTAGCTTAGTGTCGGAAATATTGTATAGGCGACGTTAGGTTGGTTCTACCTCGAACTAGAACCCGTATTTAGCTTTGTACCGGAAAAAGTGTAGCGGCGATTGTAAGGTTTTCTCCACGAGAAGGGAGCTTGTTGATTTAGTGAAGTAACTCTCGAGTTGGGTACTCGGGGAGTGGAGTAGGGCGGAAAGGAGATCCGTGACCGAACCACTATAAATCCTCGTGTTCGGTTTGCACTTTCCTTTCTTTATCTCTTTACTTTTATACTTGCACTATACTATTGTTTGTGATGTGGTTTGATGTTCATGATTGCGTGACAACTTGGTTTACCATGCTTTGTATTAGTCACAAACAATAATTGGTACTTTCATATTATAACAAGCTTCATAAGCGATTTGATACTAAAGATCTAAAGTTTTTAAACGGTAACGTATTCACCCCCCCTCTACGTTTCCACATAAAGTATATTTCCTGTCTGTTGTTTCTTTCTGCTAGAGTCGTTAAGTTTTCGTTAGTCCTCATAAGTTTCGTCTGCTATTTATTCTCTTAGTGTTGTTGTTTAATTACCGCTTGGATGAAGTATGGCCATCATGATGGTATACTCATGTGAATCTGGTTTGTTATTATATGTTACTTGCTATATGTATGTTATCTGTATGTGGTATGTTTTGTTATGATATTAGTTATGTGTTTTGTCATGACCCGAGACCGAATATAATGACAATAAGAACTTGTTATGTGATGCAAGTATTATGACGCCTGATCAACGTAATAATACCGAGATCACATAATCTGAACTTATTGAAGGTATACGACGTCTGGGAAATGCCTGTGATTGATGTGTGTATAGACTTTGACTTGTATCTGTTATTTGGTGCTCCTCATGTTCGTTTGAAATTCCGTACCTATTTGTGAGATTTCGTCGATATTTGTTACGTATAAGTTTTGTACACTTAGAATCCGAAGTTGTTATGATCTGTACGAACCTATAGATTGCTATGACCACCTTAACCTTAGATGTCTCCACATATTTCTGCGACTATTGAGGCCGATAGGATTTATTTCGTCTATGCATATGAAGTCCTCATCATTAGATATCTGAATAAGTTAGAATTTGTCGTTTGACTTTCTGCGTCTCATTGTTTCTTCGCCATTATTCTGATGAGTATATAATTATCTATTATAAGTATTTGAATATTGATTTAATTTCTGAATAAGTATGAGTTCAAATATTCTGATAAGAAATCCATTTGTTCCGAGATAAGATTAACGTTCGATATATTCTTAGAAATTCAAACCGATTGTTCTCTGCTACATTCGTCTTGTTCAATTTCGAGGACGAAATTTTCTTTTAGAGGGAAGAATTGTAATACCGAATTTCTAAAATTCACAAAAGACCAAAATACCTCATAATCAAAAAGTATGAATAATTAATTTGAAGAATACCAAATAAGCTATGTAAATTCGAAAAATTTTAAGAAATATCCCACATGATCTAAATAAATATTAAACACTTTGTAAAGGTAATTTCTATAGTTTATGATTTTATAAAATTCGCTTTGTATTTTATTTAATTGGCGAATATATTAATATGTTTTATAAAGAATTTAATTAATAAAAGCCCAATATAAATTTACAGAATTAAGAGTCCATTTATTTTAAGTCCAATACATTATAAAGCCCACAAGAAAAAATTATAAATCCTATATAAACTCATTATACGGTTCATATTAATCCCTAATAACCAATTTACCCCAAACCGACTACCAAAACCCTCCATAATTCGACTTCCAGTTCCCAGGGCTTAAAGCCATTTTTCTTGGACAAGTTTGAAGGTAAAGAAGGTGAGAACAATCGTGTTCGAGGTCCTAAGTTCTTTGTTTTGATCGTGATTAGTTTTGGGTCAATTAGGGTTTCGTGAGTGGAGTTTTTGTGTTTCTTTTGTTCTAACGACCAAAGCTCATCAAGGGTATGTTTCTAATGTTGCTTTCAGTCCTACAAGTCATATAGGACCTGTAAAAATTGGCCATGCATAATTAACAAGTCACACGAAATTGTTTTGGATTAAAAACCCTAAAAACGAATAAATTAGCGAATAAGCTTATGATAATTTTCAAGACCATGATTTGATTTTTCCAGAAGCTATTACATGTTATAAGACCTGCATAAAATACATATTTGTGAATTCGAAGCTTGTGTGAATTGTCTTGAGTTTTATTGTTCGATTAAGCATGGAAAAAGGAAAGAATTATAAAGGGACGATTAGGGTTTGCATGAACTAGGGTTTTCTTGTTATCATTAAGGGTAATAAATGAAGTAATAATGATGAGCTAATGATGGGTTACATCTAGGTTTAGGTTTGTACTTGAACTATGCATTATTCGGTTTTGCATAAAAGTTTTGGGTTGGTTTTGTAAATTGTGAAACTTAAAGGTTATTTTTGTAAACAAGAAATGTAGGTACTAAACGTATAAAAATAAGTATGGGGGTTAAACGTGTAATTTTGGATATTTAAAGGGCCATTCGAATTGTTATTAACTTAAAGGGTATGTTTTGTAAATTCTAAAACCTTTGGGCTAAAAGTGTAAAATCTGATAATATAAGGTTAGATCGTATAATTAAAGATGTTAAGGGTGTAATATGTAATTCTGAATAATTATGGGTCGACATGTGTAAGTAAATTTCGTAAGGACATGCATGAGTTTTGAGGTAACTTCGGTTTGTTTCCATATACGTTCTAGGTCAAAGTGGAAATCATTAAAAGGAGTAACATGTTAATTAAATGTGTATTAAGTGATATTAAAAGTATGGAAACCCTAGAACTTAAATAGGAAGTTGATTAGGGTTAAAAGCTAAATGTGCAAATTCGTTATTTCATGTGAAGATGGTAAGTCTTGGAGTCATTAATAACTATTGATTAAGAGTAAATGAGCTAGTACTAAGTGTGTCGTGGACATGCGTGAGTTATAATGAATTAAATTAGAATATGCATGGTCTCATTTAGGTTTGCATTCGAACAAGGTTACGTGTGAGTTTTGGTTAATCATGTACGTTATAAACGATTATGTAAACTATTTTGAAAGAGAGTCTTAAAATCCGTTATTGACATTTGTAAGCCCTATACTTTGAAAGATGATCATATAAGTCCTCAAATAAGATAATTGTCATATTAAACCCTTAAGTTTACCGTTTGTCATTTGTAACCCATAAGTTTGGCTAAGTAATGACTAATACTCTAAAATGTTGGAATTCATCCAAATCATTGAAAATGAGAATATTCGACAACTCTAAAAGTATTAATGAGATTAATCCGTTATACTAATAAGTATTAAATAAATCATAATCCGTGTAGATTCGTTGAAGGAGACGCGACGTTACATCTTCGTATTCGCTCATTCGTTGCTTTTCTCTCATTTGCTTTAAGGTACGGATATTACATCTTACTTTAAGACACTTGTATTATCGTCATGATATTCGACCTTTTCAGTAAAGGTTCCTTATGATGTTCTTTTCTTTCGTTTTCCTATTATGCACATTAGGATTCCCAATGCCATTGCTATGAACCCTTTTCGGAATGTTTGATATGTTGTTTATATGAATTTATGTTCTAGTGAACTATGAAATATCTGATGTGAACTTATGTTAGGAAGAATTTGATATATACATATGTTGAACCCTGCTATATTGGATTATGAACTTATGATTATGAACCTCTGGTTATGAACTTCTGTTTATGAATATATGATATGCCACTATGATATGAACTTATGATTTCTGACTATCTGAATATGAACCTTATGATATGAACTATCTAATATGTTATCTCGTGACCTTGTGTGTGACTATGATCCGTGCTATATCGAAAATCTGTTTGACTTAAGTTGGTTGATAATAACCAAATATTTAACTAGTCATGGGGTTCCATGTCCGTATCGATGATGCACCTCGATATGACTCTAGGGCGATGAGTGATGTTCGCCACGTCTCGGATGGTGAAGCATATTTTTGAATATGTAGGAAGGGCGTATGGATGCATCCTAGATCTGATCAGTTATCTAATATGTTATCTGGTGAATGATGTCGTGTGCAATACGCGTCTTCCCAAAATCTGGGAGCTAGCTACTCCATTTATTTTCTGATGTTACCTCTTGAAGAAGAAAGATACCTCTGATATGATATGTTAGTGAATGTGCTTATGACGTATTTGTTTAAGTGATTATTAGTTGCCATGCTAGGATAGGATTAATACGTTAAAACATGATTCGTATATCTGATATTATGATTTGTTATTGTTACGTGAATGCGTTGACCTGTGAGATGAATGTGCTAGTGTGTAATTGAGTGTTTTGAAGGTTAAATATCTGTCTGCATATGTGACCTGCCATGTTAAACTCTGCTAAGGTTAGGATTTGATATGAGAACTGGTTTAGCAATTATGTCTGCCATGACCTTTCTGCTATTTCCGCTGCTACAATATTGCATTAAGTGTATTAAATGTTGATTTATTGAGTTGTATGAATGCCATGATTATCTTCTAGGACAGTTTCCGTTAGTCTCTAGACATTCCGTTTGGCTTATATGTAATCTGTTATTTTGATATGTTATGTGTTGGTTGTTCTGATGTGTTTGTTTTTGTGTTTTTAATGTGCTATGTGATATCTAAACTATTATGTGGTTGTTTGGATTTCTGTATATTTATGCTTCCGCAGAATCCTAAAGATCCTTCGTCATTATTTCATTTTGATTTCGTATTTGTATATTTATTCTGTTTTAGCTTTTGTTTCGTTATATCTGTTCACTGGGCTTTGTAAGCTCAGCCGCACTTTTCTTTTCCTGCGGCAGGTATTAAGCAATCAAGATGAGCTTATGGGATAGCCGATCCGGGTTTGAGAGTAGAGACGAGCAAGATTTGACCATAGAGATCTTAGATTTATTTTGAATAAAAGTTATTTATATTATCTTTTGTAAGTTTTTGTAAAGGCTTCCGCTATTGTATAGTTATTAAAGTTCTGATATGAAACCGTATTGTGATATCTTTACCCTTGTCGGGTCGGGGTGTTACATAATATATCATAATTAGTGAGTAGATTTGATTCAAAGTTCATATAAGTCAACCTTTAGCATAATATAAAAAGTCAAAATTTTCAGTTTAGCAGTTTTTGAATAAAATAGATCATTTTTTATAGGACTTAATTTTAGCTTTCAAAATCTGAGCTTTTAGGATTATAACCTTTAGTTGCTCATCTTAATCACAATATTTTTTATAATTTCCAGTTAGCTAGTTAAACAGCTTATTTCTTAGCTTATTTTGACCACTTGTTTGAAAAAGTGCCCTGTGCATAGTTGAGCTAGCCTTTTTCACAAGCTCATCAAGAGCTCATTAGTTAGCCTTAGCTTGTGAATCTTGGTTCTTTGGAAAGCTAACCTGGCTATCTTAAAGATCCAATCTTATTTTTTCACTTTCTAGCTTATTTGATAGGGCTGCTTATTGCTTTTTGTTTTGTCCATTTTATTGAGTACACTGATCAATCAGTGTCTACAAGCTTTTTCAAAAGCTTGTCACAAGCTCATTAGTGGACTCCAATCTTTTAAATTTAGCTTTTGAAAGCTCGGTTGGTAAACTTGTGAGTTCCAGTGTTAATTTTCATTTCAAGCTTATTTAAGTGCTTAAATATAAGCTTGAAAGTACCTAGAAACCCAAAAGTACCACATGCATCACAAGCTTGTGCTTATTTGGAAATGGTTTAGTGCTTATTTCTAAGTCATTGTGCTTTTCAGTTGTCATATTAGCTTATTATCAGTTGTTTAGCTTATTTTCAGTTTACTTTTGCTTATTTATTAGCTTATTAGCCACTTGGCTAATCCTTGGGCTTATTCCATTTTTTCCCACTAATCAGTAATCATAAGCTCATTCTGAGCTTATTAGTGGTTTTTATAAAAAGTTCTAGTTTTATAATTTGCTTATTTCATTGTGCTTAATCAATTACAAAAGAAAAATCCAAAAGAAAATAAAAATAAAAGTCCAGGTCTTTGATTCGAACCACGCCACCCAACTTCACCACATAACACACTTACCATTTGCCCTTGGGACTTTTATTGGTTATACTTTGCAACATTTATTTCTTAAGCCTTGTTGTCCATTTAGCTTATACTGAATACTTTAGCTTATTTTCACTTATTAAAATAAGTTGTCACATCTTTTGTATTTTTCTTAGCTTTGTATTATCATAAAGTATTTTAGAAAAAGTTTCAGAATTTTCTTAATAGTTTTAGTATTTTTAATCATTTAATTAGTTTAAAATAGTAATTAAATAATAATAAATAGATAAAAGTGTAATAAATATATTTTCAGTTTTAAAATAAGTTTTATAATATTTTAGATTTTCCCAAGTCATAATTTCAATTTTCTAGCTTTATTTCATATTTTATTATATTTTAGGGTATTATTAAATAGTTAAAAAAAGTTTTTAATTAATAATAATTACATAAATAGTTATAAAAATAATTTTAATTTTCTAGTAATTTTTTTTATTATTAGGATTGTAAAAATATCATTTTCATATCCATAGGTGTTTTATTCTTTTAAATTTACATTTTATTTTGTACATTTACGTAAAATTTAATAAACGTGCGTATTTACGCTTGTTTAATCGATTGTTGTGCTTTATAGTTCGTATCCAAATACAATTCCAATCAATCAAGAGTGTAATTACCAATCAAAATCCTTACCGATCATTATCCTTAGTGATCATTCGACATCCGAACGCTTTTAAACACCATTAATCCTCCGGGGACTTAACGACCGGGAATCCACTATATTCCAAGGAAATTGAATTGGTTTTAGACCTGCTTTGAATTTTATTACGGTTGACCATTCACAAGTGGTTGACTTGTGTAATAAACTTGATGCTTGGAACGAATCAAATTTTGCGCCTTGCGGGAGGCTTTAGCGTGTTTTAAACATTTCGAGATCCATTCTTGCACATATACCACCTTTGTAAATGCTTTTTTTGTAAAGTTATCAAAATCAAAAATTCATTAACACTTTTCCTAAAGTGTTAACAACACCAAAAATATAAAACAACAAAACAATCGTAACGCTTTCTATCTTGTATTTTCTTTAAGGTGATTCTTAAAGCAATGCGATTTGGTTAAACGAGACGATTCCAAAAATATTGTCCAAAAGTATTTAAACCCTTAGCACATATCCATACCTACGCCTTTTTAGTGGTACTTAATAAATACATAAAAATCAACCACCGAAACCAAGGCGTAACACCTACCAACCGAGGGTGTGAACATTAATAAGTTCCCAATCTTAAAGATCAAAAATTGCCTTTGTGTCCTTGTGATTTGGTGTACCTTTTTCAAAGAAGCCATTTCATTTGTGATTATTGGTTTAAGTTCACTTGTCGCTTTGCCTCGCATTTGTTTTTGAAAACCGATTTTTATACTTAGTGCATGCGCACTCGTTCTTCCACTCCACAAGTCCACTTTCGTAACTTGCAAGTATTCCACGTAACGTAGAGGACGTTCGCTCCTTCACCGTGGATCGAGGAACGCCTAGCACCACCACCCCGCCGAAATGGCGAAGATAAACCGATGAATGAGCTTCTCCAAGCACCCATCGAGGGTTACGGAGATGCCATTATTGTCCCAACCATTGTGGGCGATACCTTGAGCTCAAAACCGGGTTGCTTAATCTTGTGACCCAAAGCCAATTTTATGGTTTTGAGCGGGATGACCTCATGCACATATTCGATGGTTCAACAATATTGCATCGACCATCAAATACAAGAATGTCCCACATGAAGCAATTAAGCTTCTTCTGCTCCCATTCTCTCTAGAGGACAAGCCCGGAATTGGCTTGAAGCAACCCCTCGCTCCATTGAGACATGGGAGGATTTAGTCACTAAGTTTGTTAACAATTCTATCCTCCATCCCGAACTACAAGTCTTAAGAATGAGATAATGAAATTTGCTCAAAGATTTGATGAATCATTCGGTGAGGCATGGGATCGTTACAAAGAGTTGCTTGAAAGTGTCCACATCATGGTTTTACCGAGTTAATGCAAATGGATACTTTCTACAATGGTCTAAACCAAACTAACCAAGACTCTTTAAATGCCTCCATGAGTAATTTCTGAGCAAGACCACAAAAGAAGCCTTGCAAATCATAGAAAACAAGTCCTGTGTCCGCCTTTCCGAACAAAGACATATCGCCTCGCCTAATGTCGGACCTTCTACTTCATCTCATGTGAGTACATCTAGCACCGATGCTAAGATTGACAAACTCACGATATTGTTCAGCTTTGGTTCTTGCTAATCAAAGAAAGTCACTTTCACAGACACCATCACATGGTGAAGTGAAGAAAGTCGAGGTCTCAATGTTACTTGTGGTGTCCCTCATGCATACTACAACCAGATCGCCACCAATGGTAGTCCGTTTGAAGCCAATGCTATAGCCGGTACTTCACATCGTGGAGGTAATCAATACCGTCCTCAAAATGAACCAAACTACCGTGCTAATACTTATCAAGGACCACCCGGTTTTAACCGAATCCTAACATACAAAACCGAATCGAACCAACCTAGGATGAACCAAGGTTATCAAAACCAAGGTAATTTCTATCCTGACCAAATCAAGGTTTCCAACATCAAGGAAACCTTAATCAAAACAATTTCAATCAAGGAAATCAATTTCGTGAAATGTGAATCCTAACCAAGGAATTTCCAACAACAAGGTCATAATCAAAACATACGACCTCAAATTTCCTCCACCTCCTCCTCGTACCATCATCCGATGAGTTATTGAAGCAATTCATAAAATCCCAAGATGAAATGAACAGGTTGTTGGTCGGTCGATCGGTGATCTAAAGAAGTCTTTAAATGATCAACCCTCGGGCTCGTGAAAACTTCCGAGCAACACGATCGCTAACCCGAGGGGCGATGCAAAGCGATCACAACCAAGTGGTGTTTCATACAATAGACCCGCTATTCCTACTACCTCTTCTTCTTCTCTCCCGAAGGTAGTGGAAAGTGAACCCGAGGCAACAAAGGACAAGGAACTTCCTACTAATAACAGAGGTACCAACGATGTCCATCCTCATGTTGTCCCGAACCCAAATCCAATCCAGAGTTGTTTTAAACCTCCTGTAGCTCTGCTGAAAACCCCAAATCCAAATCTTCTATTCCTTACGCATCACGCTTAAATGAGCAAAGCTCTGAAAAAGCTACCATCAAATGGACAAATTTTTCAAATTTTCCAAGAACTACATTTTGACATAAGCTTTATGGATGCTATCATGTCGATGCCCAAGTTTGCATCAACTCTCAAACACATGTTAAGCAACAAGGAAAAACTGTTTGAAATGGCTAAACTCCTTCGAACGAGCGCTGCGGTTATCTTGAAGAAGCTTCCCGAGAAGCTTGGAGATCCCGGAATTTCTCTTACCTTGTGTATTTCGGGAATGGTTGAATGCTTTGCCTTAGCCGATCTTGGTGCAAGCATTAACTTGATGCCTCATTCAAGATGGAAGAAACTTTCTTCCGGACCTTACTCCTACCGCATGACTCTTGAGCTTGCAGATCGTACAATATCCGTCCACTTGGCATTGCCGAGGACGATTTGTGAAAGTAGGAAAGTTCCATTTTCCACCGACTTTGTAGTTGTTGATTTCGATGCCGATCATCGGGTTCCACTCATTGTGGGACGAGGATTCTGAGAACGGCCGTGCTCATTGATGTATTTGAGCAAGAAATCACATTACGTGTGGGTAATGAAGTCATCACCTTAACCTTGATCAAACTTGAGATACTCCGCAAACTATGATTCGAGTCGGTTAACCGAATAGATATCATTGATGTTGCTTCAAGAGTACTCTCAAGAAGTTCTTGGTTATGTTCATAATTCTTTGAGTGATAATCTCACTCATTCATCTCAACCCATCATTGCCAATTCTACTCTTTCTCTCACTCCGTTTGAGGAAAGTGACTTCATCTTGGAAGAGATTGAAGCATACTTGTCTAGCGATTCGGTTTCATGGGAAATTGATAACGCCCAATTGACATCGAGGAGATATTCTTCTCATCGAGAAGATGCTCAATGATGATCCTTCATCACTCCCTCCCATCAAGCTTCATAACAAGGAAGTCAAGTCGGTTGAGAAAATCAAGAATTTCGAGGTTGAAGTTAAGGACTTACCACCTCATCTCGAGTATGCATTTCTTGAAGGTGATGATAAATTACCGTCATTATTTCTAGATTTGAGAAAAGATGAAAACTGCTCTCATAAAGGTCTTGAAGTCACACAAGCAAGCAATTGCTTGAAACTCTCCGACATTAAGGGTATCAACCCCGAGTTTTGTACTACAAAATCTTGATGGAGGATGACTTTAAACCAGGAGCTTCAACATCGAGAAGAGTAAATCCAAAAATCCATGATGTTATCAAACAGGAGGTTATCAAACTTCTTGATGCCGGTTTAATTTACCCGATCTCTGATAGTCCTTGGGTTAGCCCAATTCATTGTGTTCCTAAAAAGGGTGGCATAACTGTTGTCACAAATGAAGAAAACAAGTTAATTCCAACTCGGCTGGTTACGGGATGGCGTGTTTGCATTGACTATCATAAGTTGAATGACGCCACTCGTAAAGACCATTTTCCTCTACCCTTCATGGACCAAATGCTTGAGAGATTAGCAGGAAACGAATACTATTGTTTCCTTGATGGTTTCTCGGGTTATTTTCATATTCCCATTGATCCACGGGATCAAGAAAGACCACATTCACCGCCCATATGGAACTTTTGCCTACAGACGTATGCCTTTTGGCTTATGTAATGCTCCTGGCACGTTCCAACGATGTATGATGGCCATTTTCCACGACATGATCGGGGAAACGATGGAGGTGTTTATGGATGACTTTTCGGTCATTGGGAACTCGTTTCAAACATGTCTCTCCCATTTAGAAAAAATGCTAAAATGGTGTGAAGACACCAATCTTTGTCTAAATTGGGAGAAGAGCCACTTTATGGTCAAAGAAGGCATTGTCCTTGGCCATAAGATTTCCAAAAACAGGATTGAGGTAGATAGAGCAAAAGTCAATGTTATTGCTAAATTTCCTCATCCTACTACCATCAAAGGTATTAGGATTTTTTAGGTCATGCCGTTTTTATCGCAGATTCATACAAGATTTTTCTAAAATCGCTAGGCCTATGACTCATCTTCTTGAAAAGATGCTCTTTTATCTTCTCACCGAGTGCATCGAAGCTTTGAAACATTAAAGAAAAAGCTTCTTGAGGCACCCATTCTCGTGTTCTCGATCGGGACTTGCCTTTGAACTCATGTGCGATGCAAGTGATTTTGCTATCGGTGCGGTCCTGGGCAACGAGATCCAAGCATTTTCAGCCTATCCACTACGCGAGTAAGACTATGATCGAAGCTCAAACTCATTACACCACCACGTAAAAAGAGCTACTAGCCGTGGTGTATGCGTTTGAGAAGTTTCGCCGTGTTAATCTTGACCAAATGTGTGGTGTATACGGATCACTCGGCTCTCAAATATCTCTTTGCAAAACCAGATGCAAAGCCGAGATTGCTCCGTTGGGTTCTCCTCCTTCAAGAATTTGATATCATTATACGTGATAAAAAGGAGCCGAGAACACCGGTCACGATCATCTGTCCCGCCTAGAAAACCCTCACTAGGATGTTTTAGAAAAAGGAAATAAATGAAACATTTCCTCTTGAGACACTCAATGCGGTTTCTTTTCGTGAAACTCTACTACCCCATGGTTTGTCGACTTCAAAATTACCATGCGGGTAACTTCATAGTGAAAGGAATGTCGACCCAACAAGAACAAATTCTTCAAGGATGTTAAACATTACTTATGGGACGAACCCTACTTATTTAAAATATGTGCGGATCAAGTCATCCGACGGTGTGTTTATGGACAAGAATCTATGGACATTCTCAAAGCTTGCCATGCTGGACCCACCGGGGGCCATCATAGTCCAAACTACACCGCCAAAAAGGTGTTTGATTCTGGGTTTTATTGGCCCACAATTTACAAGGATGCCCATGAATTTGTCAAAACTTGTGACGCCTGTCAACGTCACGGAAATATCTCACAAAGAAATGAAATGCTGCAAAATGCCATTCAAGTTTGTGAGATCTTTGACATCCGGGTATTGACTTTATGGGCCATTTCCATCATCTCGAGGAAACAAATACATACTTGTGGTCATGACTATTTGTCAAAATGGGTTGAAGCAAAAGCTTTACCTACCAACGATGCCCGAGTTGTTGTGAAATTCTTAAAATCTCTTTTGCTAGGTTTGGAACTCCGCGAGCTATAATCGGTGATCGTGGTACGCATTTACGCAATGACCAATTTTATCGAGTCATGCAAAAGTATGGTGTAACCCACCGCTCTCATCGCATACAACCCCAAACAAGTGGGCAAGTGGAAGTTTCAACCGTGGTATAAAAAGAATTCTTGAAAGGACGAGGCGAAAACCGTGCATCCCGGTCGGATAAACCGGATGACGACTGGCCTTCCGATGACTTATAAACACCCATCGGTGTACTCCATACAAGCTAGTGTAATGGAAGGCATGTCATCTGCCGATTGAGCTAGAGCACAAAGCATCTTGGGCCTTAAAACATGCAAACTTCGATATTCAGACAAATGGTGATCACAAAAAGTTCAAATGAATGAATTAAATGAACTCCGTGATCAAGCATATGAGAACTCTTTGATCTACAAACAAAAGACAAAGAAGATTCATGACTCCAAAATCAAGAACCGCGTTTTCAACGTCGGTGATCGAGTCCTTTTTTCAATTCAAGATTGAAGATTTTCTCAGAAAACTAAAATCCTACTGTCGGACCATTCACCATCACTAAAGTATTTCCATATGGAACCATTGAGTTATCTCAACCCGATGGTCCAAATTTTAAAGTGAATGGTCATCGATTAAAATTCTATTTTGGAGGACATTCCACCCGTGGTTGTCCTGATCTACAAACTTTCCCATGAACCAATGAATGCGGGATCGAGTCAAGCTAGCGACTCGGTAATCAAAAATAAGAGCACACCATATGGGTTTCACCCATATTTCGACTTCTTTCTACTTTCTACCACCCTAGTGTGGGGAGTTGCCCCACTGTTGTATATAAAGTTTCATATGCAAAAATAAATAAATAAATAAAATAAAATAAAAATTGTATATATCAAAAATAAAATAATGGCCGTAGTATTTCCTTTTACGTTCTATGTTTCGCATAACACGCGGTACTTTGAATATTGAGGGCAATATTCATTTCTAGTGTGGGGGAATTCTCACGAATTTTATCATGTAATTATACCACCCAATTCCCCATTTTGGCCAAAATTTTTTTTTTGGAGTAAGTGTTTTCACTTACTCAAAGAAATGGTAATCATCCGCCATGTCTAATAAACTAAAGGATTGACTAATCCAGAGCAAACGGCTCTTGGTAAAGATATATCAAATCCGTTTATGGCTTGCAATTTGCCCAAAATTGTATGGTGTTCATTTCACCATATCTTTAATTAGTGAAGAGTTGGCTAGCCCGCAAGTTTATGGCTTGTGGTAAAGGCGTTGGAAAACCATAATTGGTAATCAACTCACCAAAGATATTTTATCTAAGAGTTATTAGTCCGTAGCAAAAGGCTTCGGTAAAGACAAATCAAAACCATTGAAAGTCGGTGATTTGCTCAAAATCATTTGGTTATCATTGTGCCAAGGTTCTTACTTGAATCGAAACAATTGGCTACTCCGAGTAATGGCTTTTGGTAAAGAGATGAAATGCATTAAGTTTTTCAAAAGATTGCTAGGGCTAGCAATATCTTATTATGGGGATTGATGAGTGTGCAAATACTCATCATTTTTGTACCATTTAAATCAAAAAACATCCGAAACACTTTAAATGCATTAAAATGATAAAAATATCATAAATAAGTGTTTTATGTGTTTCAAATGCAAAATTCCAAAACATGTGACAAACATATAAAGTTTGCATAATTGGCGCTTTAGTCCCCAAGTTTCAAAAGTTGTCAAAAATAGTCCTCGTAAATCAAAACTTGTAAAAAATCATTTAAGGTCCATGGATTCAAAAGTTGTCAAAACAAACCCTTCAAAGTTCAAAAATTACAAAATGACAACTTTGGTCCTCAACTTTGAAAATGTCAAAATAGTCCTCGGATATTTAAAATGGAAAATTATCAAATATTACCCTTGTACTATTAAAGCTTGGCAAGTTTGGTCCTTGTGTTAACTTTGGAAACTTGTCAATCAGCCCCTCAAGTTTGTTTGAATTGCAAAATTGGTCTTTGTATTAAACAAACCAAACGGACTCCTCAGATTATTATCCAATCCAATACCCACCGCCCAAGTCACAAGCCCAACCCAAAACACTTGAACCTTGACCCTTGAGCTTGAACCTTGAGCAGTCCATAATCATGTTGACCCTGCCAATATACAATTGAGAACCCCCAACTTTATAATTAAAAAACGGGTCAAACCAGTCAACGCGCCAAAACCAGTATCCCTATTCATCTTCCTCACCAATGCCTGCAAACCAAAACCAGGGTAGTTTTCACCACCTTTCCACCTCACCTTAACAGCTGTATACCCACTCCCTAACACCTCCACATCCACCAAAATTCATTAATAACAAAACACGCTCAAAGATATTTTGGCGCCAAAATTGCCAAATGGATGTTATGGTGATTTTGAAGGATCCAATGGTGAAATGAAGTGGGAAAGTCTCGGGTCGACAAGGAGTCTAGAAGATCTTTAAAAGCAAGCTTGGTGCAATGTAGATGCATCTAGTGTAATTTTAAATTCCTTAGTCGTTTTAATTACTTTAAGCTTTCAAGTGTAAAACTTAGCTTTCAAGTGACTTGTTTAAGTATTTCCAGTGTATTTGAATCTATTTCCAATAATCAATTTCATTTTCAGTCTCAATTTCAGTTTATGCAAATTTTCAAGTTCAAAAATATCATGTTAGCCTAATGTTGTTTGTAGTTGTTAGTATGGACTGAAAAAGCTCACATAAGCTCCTAGATAGCTTAATACAGCTATTAGAAACCTTTAAAACTCAGTTTAGTATCAAAAGGAAAAATTACCAAAAATACCAAAAAAATTAGTGAAAAATAAAAAATCAATGGAAATGAAGATCAAAGTTGGGCGGGGTGAATATTGGATTGCCTTGGGTTTAGAGCTTCGGGAAGCTATAGGTTGAGTTCTCTGTCCTTGGTTCTCATTTTCACTTGGAATCCATTTTGTAAGCCTTTTGTTCCATTCTAGCATTTCAACGTTTAAGTCACTTATTAGCCTAAATATTTGTATCTTTATGATTCTTAGTTGTAGTTAAGTAAAATTAAACAATAAAACAGTTTGCTTCTTCTCTTTAATTTGTATTTACTAAAACCTTAGTTTAATAGCTTAAATTAGCATAATTGTCATTTCTTAGTTTAATGATGTTATTGTTGTTGTTTAGTGCTTATTTAGTCTCATTAAATGATAATTTAAGGTCTTGAATCAATGGCATGGTCTTAATCAGAAACCTTTTGAAAATCACAAGTTCGGTTTGATAAAGGGTGTTTGTATTTGCTGTGTTATTTGTATTAGAGGCTATATGTGTTGTTGCTTGTTGTTGTTCTGTGTCACATAAGCATCTAAGAACTCAGTGCAATAAAGAAAACCAGTGCTCACTTGTTAAAAAGTCAAAATCTTTTCTAATCTCACTTAAATTGTTAACTGTTAGGATTTAGAGTATAAAAATCATCACAGTGGTTTAGAACTTGGTACTTTAGCTTAATTTCATCTTATTATAGCTTAATATATCATAATTAGTGAGTAGATTTGATTCAAAGTTCATATAAGTCAACCTTTAGCATAATATAAAAAGTCAAAATTTTCAGTTTAGCAGTTTTTGAATAAAATAGATCATTTTTTATAGGACTTAATTTTAGCTTTCAAAATCTGAGCTTTTAGGATTATAAACTTTAGTTGCTCATCTTAATCACGTATTTTTATAATTTCCAGTTAGCTAGTTAAACAGCTTATTTCTTAGCTTATTTTGACCACTTGTTTGAAAAAGTGCCTGCGTACGATTGAGCTAGCCTTTTTCACAAGCTCATCAAGAGCTCATTAGTTAGCCTTAGCTTGTGAATCTTGGTTCTTTGAAAGCTAACTCGGCCGCCTTAAAGATCCAATCTTATTTTTTCACTTTCTAGCTTATTTGATAGGGCTGCTTATTGCTTTTTGTTTTGTCCATTTTATTGAGTACACTGATCAATCAGTGTCTACAAGCTTTTTCAAAAGCTTGTCACAAGCTAATTAGTGGACTCCAATCTTTTAAATTTAGCTTTTTGGAAAGCTCAGTTGGTAAACTTGTGAGTTCCAGTGTTAATTTTCATTTCCAAGCTTATTTAAGTGCTTAAATATAAGCTTGAAAGTACCTAGAAACCCAAAAAGTACCTTGTGCATCAGTCAAGCTTGTGCTTATTTGGAAATGGTTTAGTGCTTATTTCTAAGTCATTGTGCTTTTTTAGTTGTCATATTAGCTTATTATCAGTTGTTTAGCTTATTTTCAGTTTACTTTTGCTTATTTATTAGCTTATTAGCCACTTGGCTAATCCTTGGGCTTATTCCATTTTTTGCCCACTAATCAGTAATCATAAGCTCATTCTGAGCTTATTAGTGGTTTTTATAAAAAGTTATAGTTTTATAATTTGCTTATTTCATTGTGCTTAATCGGTTCAAAAAGAAAATCCAAAAAGAAAATAAAAATAAAAGTCCGGTCTTTGGGATTCAACCCGCCACCCACTTCACCACACAACACACTTACCATTTGCCCTTGGGACTTTTCTGGTTATACTTTGCAACATTTATTTCTTAAGCCTTGTTGTCCATTTAGCTTATACTGAATACTTTAGCTTATTTTCACTTATTAAAATAAGTTGTCACATCTTTTGTATTTTTCTTAGCTTTGTATTATCATAAAGTATTTTAGAAAAAGTTTCAAATTTTCTTAATAGTTTTAGTATTTTAATCATTTAATTAGTTTAAAATAGTAATTAAATAATAATAAATAGATAAAAGTGTAATAAATATATTTTCGCTTTAAAATAAGTTTTATAATATTTTAGATTTTCCCAAGTCATAATTTCAATTTTCTAGCTTTATTTCATATTTTATTATATTTTAGGGTATTATTAAATAGTTAAAAAGTTTTTATTTAATAATAATTATAAAAATAATTTTAATTTTCTATAATTTTCTTTTATTATTAGGATTGTAAAATATCATTTTCATATCCATAGGTGTTTCATTCTTTTAAATTTACGTTTTATTTTGTACATTTACGTAAAATTTAATAAACGTCGTGATTTTCGTTTGTTTAATCGATTGTTGTGCTTTATAGTTACGTATCCAAATACAATTCCAATCAATCAAGAGTGTAATTACCAATCAAAATCCTTATCGATCATTATCCTTAGTGATCATTCGACATCTGAACGCTTTTAAGCACCATTAATCCTCCGTGGGACTTAACGACCCGGAATCCACTATATTCAAGGAAATTGCATTGGTTTTAGACTGTTTGAATTTTATTACGGTTGACCATTCACAAGTGGTTGACTTGTGTAATAAACTTGACAGTTTGGAACGAATCAGTCATTCCAGGAATTAGTCCCCGAGAATCAATCATTTGTCTTGAGGATATGTTCAAACCTTTGTAAAAGATGTTCACCTTTTGTTGGCTGTTGAGGTCGTAAGTAGGGCACTTGTATAATAATTCGCTATACCTTTCCCATGCTTGGTACAATGTTTCTTCACCCTCTTGCTTGAAATTATGGATTTCTTCTAATTTCTTAGCGGTCCCGGATGGAGGACAATATCTCGAATGAAATAGTTTTTAGGAGGCGGTGTTGGTATTCGTGTAATCGATCAACCCACCTTTTATCGGCTCCAGTGATAGAAATAGGGAACATGCGTAACATGACAGCATCGTTTGTGACTCTAGGAATTTTGAATAGGCTGAAAATGTATTCCACGTTTTCTATATGCTCATGAGCATCATCGGTAATGCTCCCAGATAATGGGTTTGCACGCAACTCCCTCATAAATTGAGGTTTGATTTCGAATTGAGCATCTTCTGCGATGGTCGGCCTAACAATCCCTGGTCCTTGTTCTTCTCTTGTCAACGCCAAATATTCCTCAAGAGTGAGGTCATCAATGTTAACAACTTCCATGGTACCTGAAAAACTTGAAAAGTGATCGTGAGAATTTGAAAAATTTTAAAACAAAAACAATGAAAGACTTAATAGCAATCCTAATATAACTCCCCGACAGTGGCGCCAAAAACTTGATGCAGGTTTTGCTGACCAGTTTTTAATTTTAATAATGTCTCGTTATACCTATGGTCTACCCTAATGCACTAACGGGTAGTGTACTCGGTCGTGTGTAGTGTAGTATTCGGTAAAACTGAGGTCGTCCCAAGAGCTATGTGTGTGGATTAATGCTAAGTCTAGGTATCATAGATTTTAATATGATTTTCATAAGGAATTAATTAATTAACTACTAAAGCAAATAAAGGCAAAGGATGTGATCAATAGAGGAGAGTGATGCTAACCTAGTTATTCATCCTAACTAGTAATGTTTACATCTAATTACTTCCAATTACTTTAGGTAGGGTCAAAGTCGAGAGGACAACATTTGGTCAGTTCACCCTAACCTATCAGCAAAGATTCCACCACTTGAGAAGTCAGGTGTCCCCTCATAAGTCCAGTTTTTCATGGTCCCCTAAGCTGAGTCATTAAGTTCCGCTAAATGCTAGACTTATAATAGTGAGTGCCCGGGCGCTAGCATCTTAGACACTCACCCCCTAATTCTTAACTTCATCCAAATGGTAGGTAATCAGTTGGTCAAATTGCACAAGTAGAAAGGGTCGTCAGTTGGTCATATCTTACCCTTTCCATCTGAGTCTACTCACTCAGGGTCAGTTGGTCATATCTCCTAAGCAACTAGCCTCTACTGCCATTCAAAACTACCAAAACAAGGGTAGCTACTAATAAACTATGCATGCATACACTTATAATTATACGGAAGCAATGTAAACACAAACAAAACAATTAAAGAATCATAACTAGGCCAACACCAAGAGGTGCTTAGCCGCTCATACTAACCAAACAAATCAATTCAATGTTTAATGATACAAAATACATGAATCGAAAGTAAAGAAAAGATAAAAAAAAAAACTAATTCTTATCGTACAGGAGTGATTCTCCCTTGGAGATAGCTCAGTATGCTCCTCTAGATCTTCCTTTGGCTTCTTCCCATGTTCTCTGATTGTTGTGTGTGAAATGGCATGCTTTGAAATGCCAGAAATCGTGGGGTATTTATAGGCCAGAACTTAGTTACGGCGTAACTAATAAAATAGTTACGCTGTAACATATAACTTCTTCGTAAATTGCACTATTCTTAGAAGGGGTTACGCCGTATTCTTCAATAAATCTTGGTTACGCCGTAGTTGATGCATGAGTTACGGCGTAATTATCAGCGGCGCAGAACCTCATTTGACCTAATATGGTTACGTCGTAATCTTTAGGTAGAGTTACGCCTTTGGTTTTCTGAGTCACGCTTTAGTTACGGCGTAATGTGAGAGAGGAGTTACGCCGTAACTTCTTCAAAGTGAGCTTACTATGATAAATCTTCAATAAACTCTCCAATTCCGCGTCTCTTTAGCTCCAATGCTCTTAATTTACCTGAAAGTATAATACAATGGAAAACAAGCGTAAATCCATATAAATGATAAAAATTACAAGCATTATCGGGGGAAATTGACACTTAATATTCAGGATAATTTGATGTTATCAACCACCTAATCCACACTCCAAAAATCAAACCTACTCGGAGACCATCCACCCACACCTCCTTCACTATCTATTTTGTGAACTTTGTCAATCCACTAGGGATCTCGCAATGGAAATAAGGGAGGAGATGCGGTTCATTCTCAACCATATCCTTGATCGCATCAACATTATCACTCACCAAAACTTCTATAATTAACTCCTATGCAAGCATGGAAGGAATGATAATAATGCTTTCTCTATTTTTTTCTTTTGGGTCATTTTAAAGAACAAACCCTTGTTCTTAGTTTTACATTTGTATGTGGCATATATACCACTACATTTTGATTTTTTTATTACAAGGATTTGTTTACATACCTTGGCTTTTTATATTGTTTCTTGTCTTATACAAAATTATATTACATGTTATTACTAACATTTCTTTTGTAGGTATTATATTTTCTCACTTGACGCCCTATTCTATGGGGAGCTACCGTCAAGGGGGAGTTAGTGCTTTGTGAATCATTTTTTCCCACCATTTATTTCTTTACTCGACTCACTTTTTGTTTCTACAAAAAAGGGGAGAAGAAGTAAAACTCACATACACTTTCAAAACATACATCTAATCTTATGTTTTACTCACCATAACTTTATGTTTTGTCATCAACAAAAAGGGGGAGATTGTTAATATAAATAAACTGTAAAAACGTTTGTTTATATTTAGCAATCTCGTTATGTTTTGTTGATAACAATTATAAAGTTATCATAAGTAAAATTATAAGAATACATGTTGTTTTTGCAAAGTATATACATTTGGTCATTTACATAAAATGTTGTTATAAATAAATTGTTGTAATATAATATGTAATAGGATGGATAATATCCAAGACCCATGACCCATACCCATGGAGCTAATCCATAACCCATGACCCATTGCATGACATCATGCATGAAATCATGTTGGGTATTGTCCATGACCCATGACCCAAGACCCATGACCCATTGTCTAGATACATTTTATCTTGTTGGGTACCCATGACCCAAAGTCCTTGACCCATGGCTCATAACCCATAATCCATAACCCGGTTTGCAACCCAAAATCCGGACTGTTCTGACCCAGTCTGCCGGATCCCTGGTTTTGCACTGGCCGGATCCCCTAGGTGAGGGATCTGCCGGAATTGTGGGACAGAAGGCTTTTGTGCCTATAAATAGTGAGCCATTTCTTCATTGTTTCTCACCCTCCTTCTTACAACTTTCTCATATATTATCTCACTCTCCTAACCTCTGATCATTTGATCATTCTAGTAGTTCTTCTATCTTTTGTTGTGATTCTCATATAGGTCATTCACAAAGGTGAGATCGCACTATACTACAAGTCATCCAAGCAAAGGGTCCTTAATTGATTTGTCTATCCACAAGATTTCTGTAGCAAGAACTTGAATTCATATTTCACATAGTTGTTGTGTAATAGTTATGTAAAGGTTTAGTTCTACCTCGTGGAAGAACTCAAAATTTAGCTTTGTACCGGAAAAAGTGTAAGCGACGTTGTGAGGCTTCTCCGCCAAGTTAAAGGAGCTTGTTTACATAGTGCTTGAACTCTCGAGTGGGGTACTCGGGGAGTGGAGTAGGGCAAGGAAGGTGCCCTTGTAGCCGAACCACTATAAATCACTTGTGTCGCTACTTTCTATCCTTTTAGTTTACTTGTTTTCTTTACTTACTTTATTTATTGTTTCATACTATCTATCCATCCATACGAATTCACATAAGATTGAATCTAAATCTTTGAAACTTTAATTAAAATCGTTAGAACTATTCAACCCCCCTTCTAGTTTTCCACACACATGACTGACCTTGCACTTACTTTATTGGAGTTATAAGGATGGTAAGGTTAGGTATTCATTCCCACGATCCCGCCAGATCCGGAGGGATCTACCCTGGGATAATTCACTATTTAGTGTAGAAGTCCTTAGGTATTATTATAAAAAAGGAGAAAAGTGAGAATAAGGGAGGAGTGCCGACTAAGATGGCGCTAGTACTAGAACAAACCCAACAAGGTTCTAGTAATGAAGCCTCGGTAAGCGCTGAAGGGGTTGAAGAATGAAATAAAGTATAAAGAGAAAGGGTGAAACGAAATAGTACTCCAAATATTCAACCTTAGGGCAGAAACCGGGTTCAATTCATATGCTACTGGATGTTACCAAGGTAACGCCGGTATTGAAGACAAGACGTCATGGACCTAGTGACGCACTGCACTAAACTTTCCAGCCACTCAATCTCTCTTAAATGGACTTGTTTCATTCTCACGGGGAACTGGTGTAATCTATCGACCTTCCTCTTAGACATGGTTCATATCGAAACAGGAGATCCTCTCCCTAGTCTCCGCGTAGGAAAACCAAAATGCACTATCGAGTCTAGAGCCAAGAGATCATCCATAAATCTCAGTAGGACACGCTTACAATATGCTTATTGTTTCATACACCATGAAAAGTAAGAAAATATACATTAAGAGTCCTACGCATTATCCTTGTGGTATTGCCAGAACATTCAAGTGATACGTAAAGTATTCACAATGATGATGGAAATCCTTCTAGAGCCAACATCTAACAAGCTCTTAGTGGGTGACATGTGAGATCTTTCATAGATCAAACTTGTGACAACTAGAAAACAACGATGGGGCGATTCTCATTTGAATCAACCTTGTTCCAGTAAAGGAATTGATGTATACTTTTGGAAAACCCTTCGATGTGCTCAACAATTTTTTTCTAGCACATCGACTACGCATAAATTTTCAAATAAAAGTATTTGTGATTGAAACTTGATTTTGCTCATAAAACTTTCGTCGTATTGCAAAAACTCTTTATTCAGCAATACGAGATTGTTTTTTTTAAATCAGTTCCCTATCAATCAGTGAATCCCAATTCGCTAGTTCACTACCTCCGTGTTGTCTACTTTGAGATGCTCCGGTTTGAGAATGGCTAGTATAGCTGCGAAACCCTGTCAAGGAGATTCTTCGGAATTCTACCGGATTACAGGCAGTATTTATACTAATTAACGAGGAACCATGGTTCTTCCAACCCTATTCAACAAAAGTGAACAAAGACACTTTCGTATGTCTATTGCTTACTGTTGTTTGTAGGAATTCTCGATGGTCGCGTCTGATGGAAAATGAGATGTCAATTCATAACCATATGCTCACACTCACAATCAAAGAAATCATGATAATTGAAATACTTACAGCAATGCTTCCGCAACTTTGATACAAAATATCATGATCCAGAAAAGTGTGAGCATGTCGGTCCGAAAGTCACAACATCACATGGAGGCAATACAACAAAGGATGATTTAGAGATTTACGGTGACTTATGATCTTGAAGACATCTCTAAGATCACCCAAGCCAAAGGAACATTCAAAGATCACTACTGGAAGTACAAATATTGCAGACTTTGAAGAATCAAAGACTACGAGCTAGGAAAGTAAATTCATGTGATAGAATGCTAGAATTCAAATTATAATTTCCGAGGTGACCTCCCATAGGGGGAGATTGTTAGGTTTATGAAAATCCATATTAAATATTCGGTCACCTCGCGGTCACCCTGAGTATCATCTAGCACTAGTTAAGTCGTAGTCTTATTAGTATAAGTTAAGTTAAAGTATCACCGTGGAGTCGGGTCGGGTCTTTACCCACTGTCAGCTCGCTCTAGAGCCCGTAGGGGCGTTTATTGTATGACTATAAATACCCTCTTCTGACCAAGGGAGAGTGTGGAAAACTAGAAGGGGGGTTGAATAGTTTACCGATTAAAAACTTTGTTTTGAAACTTATTGAAAGATTAAATGATATTGATCTTGGATATGTTAGTGAATAGTAATCAACAATATATTAAGAGTAGATAAGGAAAGAAACAATTAAACCACAACAAGTTGTTTATAGTGGTTCGGTCTACAAGGACTCTTTTTCCTTGCCCTACTCCACTCCCCGAGTCTCACACTCGAGAGTTTAACTTCACTAGTCAACAAGCTCCTTTCACCGGCGGAGAAACCTTTACACTTCGATTACACACTATTTCCGAAACTAAGCTAGATGTCGAGTTCTTTTCAAGGGTACAACCACTCCCACACACAATGTATTTTGAGGACTAAAATACTAACACTCACACTCACAAGTTTATGATGGTTTGGTACAACAATGGTGTATGAATCAACACAAGATCATACAACAACAAACAAACAAGACTTCCAACTTCTCGTTGAAGCTTGAATGTGCCTTTATCTTCTTTGCTACAAAAGAGATCACTAATATGATATGAAACTGAGTTAGAAATGATAGAGATAAGTAATGTATGAGAATATGATAGAAAGGGATGAAAAACAACTTGGTTTGGCTTTGCTATTTATAGCCAAAATGATCGTGAGCACCACAGACCACGGAACCCTTAAAAGGGTTCCGCTGTATATATTTTGTGTCGCCAGGTCCGGCAAAGAAGATCACAAAATCTTACTAAAGTCAACCATATCTATCCAAGACTGTAAGATATGTAGAGTCTAAAACTACACAAAGTATCTAGTGAAATCTTCTAAGGATTTCAATGATGCACCACATGATGTCATGTGTTAGTTTTTCTATTTTTAGAAATATGTTAAAATGTAAATACATATGTAATGTATTATTTTAAGAAACCAAAACATTCTTGAACTAAAACTACTATCATACATTATGGTTTAGAGTCATATCAAGATATGATTAATCACAATGTAAATGCTTGAGTGATGAAGATATTATTTGAAAAAGCTTGTTTTAATATCTATTAAACTTGACAAGCTTTAAAGCTTTATAAAAATTAAATTTACTTTTGTCGTTAAAAAAACTTAGGTAAAGATCAAAAATATAAATAACGTTTAATGACGATATTTGTATTAACAATCTCCTCCTTTTTATTGAGGACAAAACATAAATTTTATTTTTATAAAAGATGTAAAGATTGTACAAGATTTATAAAAATATTAGTTTTAAAACTTGAAAGATAAAGATGATAATGCAAGTATGTCCAATGTAGACATGATGTTGACTTTTTCAGAAAGTCATGGTATGCAGTTGACTTTTTAGAAAGTCAAAGTATTCATTAGTTGAACTATGATGTTTGACGTTTCAGAAAGTCAAAGTAAGCAGTTGACTTTTTCAGAAAGTCAAATGTAACCAAGTTCTATATATTTCTCCCCCTTTTTGTCTTAACAAAAAGAATATGCGAGGCGGAATGTGTAATGAGCCCGAGCCATTATCTCCCCCTTGACCAATGCTCCCCCTAAATTGGGTGCCAAGAGAAAGATACATAGATTATGAAAAAGCTACAAAAAAGTGTTAGTTATAAGCATCATTACAATCATTTCCAAACACCATGTAACAAGCAACAACAATATAAGAAACATCATTCATTTTTTAAAAATTTTCATGATATAAGAATCATGAAAAGGGAACACAATGAAGTGTTAGTACAATAATAAAGTCTTAGAAAATAAAAAATTACAAGAAAAATCCTAGAAAAATAAAAATGCTTAAAGAAAATAAGCTAGGATCCTCCTATTGAGGTGGTGGATGAGCAAGAGCAATGATGCGCTCTAGGATGTGATTGAGGATGAACCTCATTTCATCTTGAAGCTCATGGACCATCACCCGGGTCCTTTCGATTATGTGGGCGGTCCGCTCACAATTTGAGCAACCATGCCTAGGAGGGTAGTATGGGTCATGGTTTGTGGTGGTGGAATGGTGGAGGTGTTGGTATTGGTGTTTTGAGTGGTGATTATGGAGGATAGCAAAGCACTTTGCATTTGCATAGCATCACTAAGATGAGAATCTACCATATTTGAAAATTGGTGGAGATGATGGAGTTCGGCTTGAATCTCTTCGTTGGTGGGGTGATCTTCCCACATGGATTCCTCAATGTCCTATATATGAGGAGGCATTGATGTAGGAAGTGGTTGATCCCCATAAAAAGGACCATGGATTTCCTTGTAGATGGGATGGAAAAAGAAGAGGTCTTGGCCCTAACAGGGTGTTTGGGTCAAATGATGGACGTGGAGACTCATGAGCTATTCACTCAATAGTACCAAAGGATGGTAGTGGTGGTGGATGATTAGGCCTAGAAGGCAAGTCCTCCAAGTCTTCCAAAAATGGATTTGGAGATGTAGGTGGTGTAGAGAATAACTCTAATGGGATGAGTGTTGGAGATTTTGGAGGTGATGGTGACTTTGATGTTTGGATAGGAGCCGATGGTGGTGAGCTAGGAGTCTTTGTTGGTGGTGGAGTAGTGATATTGATAGGTGATTGTGGAGGTGGTGTAGGAGTAGCCAAAGTGAGGGTGGTATCATCTCTTATGGGAGATGAGATAGTTAATGGAGAGGACTCGGAAGAAGAGCTTATGTTGACAAAACAACAAGGTCTTATGCTCATTTTAGCGGTTCTTTTGCAAGGTTTTGTAGATGGTGATGACAGTCATTTTTTGCTCAAGTTTTTGCTAGTACATGGGAAGATTTGAGAAGGTGTGAGGATGATCATGGTAAAAGCTCTGAATTTATAGAAGTGAAAAATCATGGAGAAATGTGTTTGATTTGATGTTAAACCATAGAAGTGATGAGGTTCCTAATGATTTGGAAGTGGGTTAATGCTAGTCATATCACCCAAGTCAATCCATACATGGAGGATGGAGTGAAGTGACAAAGATTTGAAATAAATGTGTTCTAATGATTGTGGGATTCATAGAATCAGATTACCCACGGATTGCAAGGAACCAAATTTTTGGTTCCTTCCTTTATGCATAAGGGTTCCTTGGGTGAATTTTTGTAATTTTTGAATTTTGGTGGGAAATGGATATCCTATATGTCTTAGTGTGTTAAACTAGTTCTAATATGGATAAAAACTAGTAAAGACTATCCTAGAAGCAATATATGGTAATTTGGAATGTTGAAGTAAGCGAAATTTAGAATGTTACCTGGAGGATCCACGACACCAAAAATTTACACAGGCGGACCCCATAAAATGGTGCTGCCTAGTTCGCCTGTACAGGTGCTACGGCAGTAACAAAATGCATAACAGACGGTACCAAATTTTTGGTGCTGTCTGATCCGTGGACACCAGAAATCACCACAGAACATATTTTTAGGTGTCGGGGATTTTCTAAAACCTGAAATTTTCCTTAAACCATGTGACATTAATTATTTCTAGTTAGGAAAAGTTGATATCACATATATAAACATAGTGGAGCATTGAATTTGACCAAGGGCTAACGATTTTCACATAAAAGTGAAAATGGGTAAAATTTGATAACACACTTGTGCTATCCACCTGCATAAAACCAGTTAGCATACAACAATGTTTTAATTCATATTATCATCCTACAAATTAAAAACAACCAAATTGTATCGTACACCATAGTTATTGTCTTGTTTCAAACACTCCTTCAAATGAACCTCACTTATCCAACTTCTTGTAGATCTTAGTCATCATCCTACCAAGGCACTTGAACATCCCCTTGGTTTTCTTGAACTCCGCCGATTCATTCTCAATCTCTGGGAGAGACGCATACTCTTGAGGTGAAAGGCGAGAATTTGGAAGACTATCCTCGGAGCTATTTGATAATGATGATGATGGAGTTGGAGGTTTTTCCCTTTTGCCTTTAGTCTTAGCTACTCGCTCGTCACTCAAGGGCACAAAGATGTGAGGGATGAGAGAATAGTCAAGATTCAACCCTTTTGGGCTTGGTGGAATGGGTGCAAAGGCTCTATAGAGACGGGTGAGAAGCATCCCGTAAGGAAGAGCGACCGATCCTTGAGTTGGAATGTCAATCATTCTCCTAGCAATGTAGTAGGCTAAATTGAATGGTTGACGGGTGGACAAGTTGTAGAGCATGTGACAAAGGCAAGCATTGATATGGTCCCTATTTCCTATGGTGCTAATGACATTGGCTCTAAGTAGTTCCTCCCATTTATTGAATTCGGGCTTAAGCTCATTGAGCTTCATACTATATGGATCTCGGTTCACTTCCTTCCCCTTACGGGTGACATGGGTTGGAGCGGCCCTTACATTAAAAACGTGCTCATATATGACATCCTTATCCGCTAAAGGAGTTTGGTATGGAAGAGAGCGGTCATTGATTGCATCAAGGATAGTGAGTGACCACTTATCCGAGTAGACACATGACCCTTGGTTAGGAATTCCTGGCACTTGAGCAAATTGGCTTAAGGAGATGGTGTGGTCATTTTGATTGATCCTAAACCTAAGACCAAATTCATCATCCTCATCAATGAAACCGGTAACACTAGCATAGAATTCTAACACAAACCTAGGACAAATGGGTTCATTGATGTCAAGGAGACAATCGAAGTGAATGGCGGCTAGTTCTTGACGGAGATTGGTTTTGTCGACAAAGGAGGAGTGAATGGTTCTATCCTCATGGAAGTACCTTTGTTCTAGACTCTTAAAGATTTCGACTTGTTATTTGGAGAGACCCTTGGTTTTGTGATGTTTGGGAATGTAGCTAAGAGTATCCTTGTGATCATTGAATCTTGTGGCTACCATGGTTATTCCTATGAGCAAGAATTTACATGTTAAAAATGAGATTAAACTTAGCGTTTTGGTTCTAGTGTGTGCCTATATGAAAACGATTTGGAGTTGCGGTTATCTCGACTCATTTTATGCATAAAATGGTTTTTTAGTGGGGGTGTTTGGCAAAAGGCATGAGACAACCCAAACGCTCCTAATTCAATGTGGATTCATTTGAATATACCCAGGAATGCATATTAGTTATGCATTACCTTTAGTATTCAAGAGCATGCAAGTGATGAAAATTTACGTTTTCTATTTGTATTAACTATGAAAAATTATTTTACCACAAGTGAGAAGCTTTTCAAAATTTTTGACATGGGGTGTTTGGTTATTTTGAATAAGGCCCTATAGTCATTATCTTTTGATTAGTGGGAAACATGATTTGTTTATGCAATGTGACAATGTAGTACCTAATTTCAATGACTAGTTATGCAATTTGCCAATTGAATCCATGTTTTGTACAAGAATATACATAATCCTCATGTAATGATTTTGTGCACAAATTGGAATCATAGACTCAGAATTAAGAGATGAAATGTAGTTAGGATTCTTATAATGATGTTATCTTCAGTGATTAGTGGGTGAGAAAATGTCAACAATGAGTTAGGTCTAATGTTTACACGTTTTGGTAAAGTTGGTTGTGAGGAAGAAGATGTTTTGTAGGTAGTAGTTTTGCTACTGTTATCACCACGGACCAGACGGCACCAAATAAATGGTTACGTCTTTGTTGTCGTTTGGTGCCGTGGGAACAGTAGCAGGTTTAAACCATTTTGTTTTGTTTGTTCTAAGGTTTAGACTATGTTTTACCTACATGTTTGGTTCCATTAACCCCAGACCAATTCTAAGAAGATTAAATGGTTCTCGTTTTAGAGGCTTAGTTAGAATGTCGGTAATGTTGTCTTCGGAGGATACTTTCTCAATTGAGATGTTTCCTTTTTGAACATTGTCGTGAAGAAAGTGATGACGGATTTCAATCTTCTTCTTACGAGCATGTTGGACGGGATTTTTGCTGAGATCAATAGCTCCTTTGTTGTCGCAAAAAAATAACGATACCATTGAGATGAATTCCGTAATCCACGAGAGCTTGCTTCATCCAAAGAGCTTGTTAACATGCTTTTCCGGCTAAGACGTATTCGGATTTAGTAGTTGAGATAGCTAAAGTCGTTTGATTCTTTGCAAACCATGAGGTAAGACAAAGTCCGACAAAAGTGCAAATACCACTTGTACTTTTTCTATCGACATAGTCACCGGCATGGTCCGAGTCAGCATACACTATAGTTTCTACACCCGTTCCTTTGGGATACCATAATCCTAAACATGTCGTTCCCTTAATGTATCTAAAAATCCTTTTCAAGGATTCTAACTGTGATACATTGGGATTTTCTTGAAAGTGAGCGCATAGACAAACACTAAACATAATGTCGGGTATACTAGCCGTGAGATAGAGTAGACTACCAATCATTCCTCTATATTTAGAGTTATCTACTGATTCACCTTCCTCATCATTGGTGAGTTTAGTATCCGAAGACATGGGTGTCTTAGTTGGTTTTGAGTCTTCAAGACCAAATTTCTTAAGCATATCTTTTATATATTTAGATTGGTTGAAGAATATTCCATCTTCTAGTTGTTTAATTTGAAGTCCTAGAAAGAAATTTAACTCACCCATCATACTCATCTCAAACTCATCGTGCATGATTTTAGAGAAATCATCACATAGCTCTTGACAAGTTGATCCGAATATGATGTCATCAACGTATATTTGAACAATGATAATGTGTGATTCTTTTTCTTGGTAAAAAGAGTATTATCTACTAATCCCATGGTGTCTTTTTTTCAACAAGAAAAGTCTTAAGTCTATCGTACCAAGCTTTTGGTGCTTGCTTAAGACCGTATAATGCTTTCTTGAGTTTGAAGACATGATGTGGTTTCTCAAAGTCGGTAAAACCGGGAGGTTGAGCAACATATACTTCTTCGTTAATTAACCCATTAAGAAAAGCACTCTTAACATCCATTTGAAATCATTTAAAGTATAAGCACATGCATATGCAAGTAATATTCTAATAGACTCGAGCCTAGCTACCAGTGCATAAGTTTCATCATAATCAATCCCCTCTTGTTGATTATAACCTTGTGCGACAAGCCTAACTTTGTTTCTAGACACTACACCATTTTCATCCATTCTATTTTGAAAAACCCATTTCGTTCCAATTATAGTTTGATCTTTCGATTTTGGAACTAACTTCCAAACATCATTCCTAACAAATTGGTTTAACTCGTCTTGCATAGCAATTAACGAAGACTCATCTTTTATTGCTTCATTTATGTTTTTCGGTTCAACTTCTTGTAGATCTTAGTCATCATCCTACCAAGGCACTTGAACATCCCCTTGGTTTGCTTGAACTCCGCCGATTCATTCACAATCTCTGGGAGAGACGCATAGTACTCTTGAGGTGAAAGGCGAGAATTTGGAAGACTATCCTCGGAGCTATTTAATGATGATGATGATGATGGAGTTGGAGGTTTTTCCCTTTTGCCTTTAGTCTTAGCTACTCGCTCATCACTCAAGGGCACAAAGATGTGAGGGATGAGAGCATAGTCAAGATTCAACCCTTTTGGGCTTGGTGGAATGGGTGCAAAGGCTCTATAGAGACGGGTTAGAAGCATCCCGTAAGGAAGAGCGACCGATCCTGGAGTTGGAATGTCAATTATTCTCCTAGCAATGTAGTAGGCTAAATTGAATGGTTGACGGGTGGACAAGTTGTAGAGCATGTGACAAAGGCAAGCATTGATATGGTCCCTATTTCCTATGGTGCTAATGACATTGGCTCTAAGTAGTTCCTCCCATTTCTTGAATTCGGGCTTAAGCTCATTGAGCTTCATACCATATGGATCTTGGTTCACTTCCTTTCCCTTACGGGTGACATGGGTTGGAGCGGCCCTTACATTAAAAACGTGCTCACGTATGACATCCTTATCCGCTAAAGGAGTTTGGTAGGGAAGAGAGCGGTCATTGATTGCATCAAGGATAGTGAGTGACCACTTATCCGAGTAGACACATGTCCCTTGGTTGGGAATTCCTGGCACTTGAGCAAATTGGCTTAAGGAGATGGTGTGGTCATTTTGATTGATCCTAAACCTAAGACCAAATTCATCATCCTCATCAAAGAAACCGGTAACACTAGCATAGAATTCTAACACAAACCTAGGACAAATGGGTTCATCGATGTCAAGGAGACAATCGAAGTGAATGGCGGCTAGTTCTTGACGGAGATTGGTTTTGTCGACAAAGGAGGAGTGAATGGTTCTATCCTCATGGAAGAACCTTTGTTCTAGACTCTTTAAGATTTTGACTTGTTCTTTGGAGAGACCCTTGGTTTTATTATGTTTGGGAATGTAGCTAAGAGTATCCTTGTGATCATAGAATCTTGTGGCTACCATGGTTATTCCTATGAGCAAGAATTTACATGTTAAAAATGAGATCAAACTTAGCGTTTTGGTTCTAGTGGGTGCCTATATGAAAACGATTTGGAGTCGCGGTTATCTCGACTCATTTTATGCATAAAATGGTTTTTTAGTGGGGGTGTTTGGCAAAAGGCATAAGACAACCCAAACGCTCCTAATTCAATGTGGCTTCATTTGAATATACCCAGGAATGCATATTAGTTATGCATTACCTTTAGTATTCAAGAGCATGCAAGTGATGAAAATTTACGTTTTCTATTTGTATTAACAATGAAAAATTGTTTTACAACAAGTGAGAAGCTTTTCAAAATTTTTGACATGGGGTGTTTAGTTATTTTAAATAAGGCCCTATAGTCATTATCTTTTGATTAGTGGGAAACATGATTTGTTTATGCAATGTGACAATGTAGTACCTATTTTCAATGACTAGTTATGCAATTTGCCAATTGAATCCATGTTTTGTACAAGAATATACATAATCCCCATGTAATGATTTTGTGCACAAATTGGAATCATAGACTTAGAATTAAGAGATGAAATGTAGTTAGGATACTTATTATGATGTTATCTTCAGTGATTAGTGGGTGAGAAAATGTCAACAATGAGTTAGGTCTAATGTTTACACGTTTTGTTAAAGTAGGTTGTGAGGAAGAAGATGTTTTGTAGGTGATGAGTGTGTAAATACTCATCATTTTTGGTTAAATCTAAACTGCAAAACGTTTAAAAATGCTCAGAAATGCATCAAAATACTGAAAATATTCCAAAATTACATTTTATATGTTTCGGATGCAAAATGTTCAAAATCGATGAAAAATGAGCTAAGTTTGCATAATTGGCGCTTCAGTCCCCCAAGTTTCAAAAGTTTTAAATAGTCCCCGAGCACTTATTTCAAAAGAAAAATCACCAAAGGTCCTTTTAAAATTATAAGTTGTCAAAATCAGTCCTTTGGTGAAAAATATCAAAAGTTTTGAGAAATTACAAGTTTGGTCCTCCAAGTTTCAAATTTGGCAAAAATAGTCCTTGGAATTTTGAAAATGTCAAGTTTGGTCCTTGTACTATTGAAGCTTGTTACTTTTGGTCCCTTGAAACATCTTTGATAAATTGGCAGCTTTGGTCCTTGCATTTTTAGAATTTACAAAACAAGCCCTTGATTATTAATACCCTTTAAACCCTTTGGACCTTGTCAAACCCTTGTGACCCCTGCCATATAAGCCTTTTGACCCCCTGTTTTTTACCCCCTTCCACTATTATTACCCTCGTTCAAAACTGGTCAAACCAACACCCAAACCCGCCCATTTAAAATATAAAAAATAGCTCACGGGTTTCCCTTCCCCCCTCCATCATCACACCTTGCCTGCAACTCCTGCCCCCTCCATCATCATCACTACTACCCTCCACCTCACCCCAAGCCAAGATGCATTCAATGCATCCTCAACCTAACACTCAACCTACAACTGGCTTATACTCATTTTGGCGCCAAAATGCATCAAACTGCCCAGATAATTTCAAGTGATCCAATGGCTATGAAAACTGCTGGGATATGTTCAGAGAAGAGAAAGAAGATGTTTTGATATAAAAAGGAAGCAAGGAAAGGAAGAAGAGAGTAGCAATTAGTTTAATTTTCAAATGTATTTCGTTTTTAAAATTCTTAAGTCTTAAATGAATTCTTAGTTGTATTTTCAAGTTTCATTGTATCAAGTTAACTTATTTCAGTGTATTACAACTCTTTACAAGTATCAATTCAAGTTTGAGTTAAGATTTCTTGTTTCATGATCACTGTTGAAATTTTCAGTTTCCAATTCTTATGCATAAGCTCTTAGAAGCTTATTTTTAAACTCAACTAAGCTTATATAAGCTATTTATAGCTTTTTGTAAGCTTACCATTAAGTTTCAAGCTATTTTGGTTCTTGGTCAAAGAAAGTCAAACTTGGCTCAATTTGGTCTTGGAAATGGAAAATGGTGATGCAGTGCTGGATTTGGGTTAATTTCAAGGCTATGGGTTGATATACATAGGGTAGAGGTTCTGGTTTGACTGATTTCAAGCCATTGTGGCTAAGGACAAATTGTAAGTCATTTTCAAAAGTTCTTGCATAATCTGTGTTTGTAGTCTTAAGTAGTTGGAATCTGTTAATTAAGGTGTATTTAGGTTGGCTAAACTTAGTTTGATCATTGAAACAAGTTGGATTAGTAGTTAGCTCATTTAAAATTGCTTATCAGTAGAAATAAGTGGTGTTTGGATTTGTCACTTAATATGTGGTTAAGGTTAGTTCAGTGGTTAAAACTTGTTGGTTTAGGTTTGTTTAGCTCATATTGACTCATATCTGTCTTAAAAACTGCACCTGCAACTTCAAAAGTCAAAATCTCATATCAACTGTCTTAATTACTTCACTGTTGAGATTTTGCATAATCAAAATCTTGTTTTGTGTTTAAATTACATAGAGATAGATTTCAGTAGTTCTATTTCATCATAATACTTCATAATCAGTCCTCAAATTGGATTCAAATCTCACAAAGTCAACATTTCATTTTACTTCAAAAGTCAAAACATGAAAAGCCGCTGAGCCCAACCGAGAGGATTTTTAATTGTTTTATTTCGGGTCAAATCTAGTGGAACTTGTGGTTTTAAAACTTCACTGGTCTCATTTCTTATTACCATTTTTGTGGATTTTACAAATTTTTATAAGCCCCTAATCGCCTTGTCAACAAGGGCTTATATGCCTGCTCACAAAACTCGATGTAAACCGAGTTTTCTCGCTTTGTGAGAGGTTGCACTGAGCTCATAAGAGCTTGTCAAAGTCGGTCTTTGGTTCACAAGTAGTCACCCAGGTCTAGTATAGGATCCAACTCTTGATTTTTGATTCCTAGCTTAGTTGGTAGCTTGTTCTTAAGCTCAAAGTAGACCCTCAAAACTGTTTCGCACATTAAGCTCAAAACATCAAATCTGTTGAAGTTGCAATCAAGAGGTTAAGGCTTGTTGTTTTTAGTTTCATTTGAGTACTTTTAGCATTTTATAGCTTCTGTATCAGTTTGGTAGCTTTTTGTGTTCATTTGGCTTATTTTATGTGCTTATTTATAAGCACTTGCTTAGCAGTTTCATTTTCTTGCACACAACCTACTGTTTTTCTATTTTTCCTAGATTCATATTATCATTTTAGACTTATCTTGAATTTTTCAGATTTTTCTAGGTCAGTTTAGTATTTTTCTTGATTTAAATCAATTTTTAAGCCTTTTTAATTAGTATTTAATACAAATAAATCAGAAAAGTTTCAAAAAAATAATTTTTCATTTTTCTTAAGTTAAGATAAATATAAAAAGTCAAAAAATTATTTTTCCAAATTTTTCTTAGTTAAATTTGTATTTTTAAGCAATTTAAGTAGTTTTAAATAGTTTTTAATTCATAGAAAATAGAAAATAATCGAAAAAATACAAAATAGTTTTGAAAATTCTCTTTTGTTATTTTAGATTTTTCCAAGTCATAATTTCATTTTTCTAGCTTAATTTCATATTTTCTTGTATTTAAGGCTATTATTTAATAGTTAAAAATAGTTTTTAATTAATAATAATTAATTAAATAGTTGTAAAAATAATTTTCTTTTTCTAAAAATTTTCTTTTATCATTAGGTTTGTAAAAATATCATTTTTATATTTTTAGGATTTATATTGTTTAAGTTTCACATTTTCTTTTGTACGTCATGTAGTTTTTAAATTAAGTTTTATAAAACATAAAATCAAAAACATCATTTTGCAAATAGTGATAGCGTTTATTTAATATTTTTATCTTTTAATTTTCTTTAATTTGCATTTAAGCCTTTGTAATTATAGGCTTTTTCGTAGTTATAATAATTCAAAACTCTTTTCCGCTCAAATCTCTCGATTACTATTCGTTTGGTGATTCTTCGCATAGCTCATTTGGGACATAACGACCCGGGAAACCCTATTCTCTCGATCTTCATTGCATTTGTGTCTCGAACTGCTTTAAGTTTCTTACGGTTGGTCATTCACAAATGGCCACCATGCGAGAAAACTTGACGGTTTAGCACGGATCAAATTTTTGGCGCTTGCCGGGAGTCAGGCTTGATTATCTTCCGCTTAGCAGATTAGTAATTTGGATACTCACTCTTTGTTCATACCATCTATCTATATCTATATATATTTTCTTATAAAAATCCAAAACCCAAAACATCCAAAACGTATAAAACACAAAAATATTTTCCTTTTGTTTCTATATATGTATCAAAAATAAAAATACAAAAAGATTTGTCGTTTTCTTTAAATAATAACAACATAAAAGATTACCACCGCAAACCAAGGCAGTGTACTACCTAACTGGGGGTACGACCATAATAAGTTCCCGAACCAAAGATTTAAAACTTGCCTTTGTGTTCTTGTGATTGGTGTACCTTTTTCAAAGAAGCCATTCATCTTGTGATTATTGGTTTAAGTTCACTGTTGTTTTGCCTCGATTTTGTTTTAATTGGATTTGTTGTTATATCTCCTTATCAAAACCAGAAAACCCAAAAAGATTCTTCTCACCCCATTTTTTATAAAATATTTTCATAATTCCCATTCCTCTCCTTAACTCTGAGGTCTCTTAGAGTTAACTCTAGTGTATGCGCACTCGATCTTCTAGATCACGTAAGCCCATTTGTGAGCTTGTCAAGATTCCAAGAAGGCGTGTCCGTAGACTTTCTGCTCCTTCATCGGATCCGAGATCCGGATCGCTCACACTACTTCCGTTATCATGGCGGAAGAACGCTTATGTGTGAGCTTCTCCGGGCACCCATCGACGGGTATGGAGATGCTATTGTGATCCCAGCCATTGTGGTCGAAAATTTTGAACTCAAAACCGGTTATCGAATCTTGTAACCTCAAGTCAATTCTACGGTTTTGAGCGGATGATCCTCATGCTCATATTCGATGGTTTAACAAGATTGCATCTACCATCAAATACAAAATGTCCCTACCGATGTCAAGCTTCTTCTTCCCATTTTCTCTTGAGGACAAGCCGGATTTGGCTTGAAAACAACCCCTCACCAATTGAGACATGGGAAGACCGGTGAAGAAATTTGTGAATGAATTTTATCCACCTTCCAAAACCACGAGTCTTAAAAACGAAATCATCAAGTTCACTCAAAAGTTTGATGAATCCTTCATGAATCGTGGGATCGTTTTAAGGAATTGCTTCGCAAATGTTCTCACCACGGTTTCTCCGAGTTGATGCAACTCGATACTTTCTATAATGGAGTGAGTCAATCGATCAAGATTCTCTCAATTCCTCCGCTGGAGGAAATTTCTTGAGCAAAAGCGTCAAAGAAGCTTTAGCGATCATTGAAAACAAGTCTAAAGTCCGCCTTGCACGAAGCAAGCGGTTGTTTCCCAAGTCGGTGTTGGTCCTTCTTCTTCATCGCTCGTGAGTCAATCTAGCACCGATGCTAAGATTGACAAACTCATGGAAGCATTCAAGCTTTGGTTCTCTCCAACCAAAAGAAAGTCTCTTTTCCACAAACTTCACCTCCTCTTGAAGTTAAGAAAGTGGAAGTCTGTGTTACTTGTGGTGGCCCCCATGCTTATTATAATCAGTATGGCCACCGATGGTAACCCTTTTGAAGCTAATGTTGTGGGCGGGATTTCTAATCAAGGAGGCAACCAATATCGTGCTCCTATAGACCCGAACCACCGTCCTAACCACTACCCTAGACCTCCCGGTTTCAACCAAAACCGTAATCAAAATCATAATAGACCAAACCAAGGTTTCCAAAACCAAGGTAATTTTAGTCCAAACAACGGTTTTCAAAATCAAAATCAAAATTTCCAACACTGTGAAATTTCAATAGAAACCAGTGTCGTGGAAATTTCAACCTGTGGTATTTTCATGGCAATAATCAAGGAAATTTTCAAAATCAAGGCCTAATCCAAACAATAGAGGCCGAATTTTCCTGCAAAATCAAGCCATTGTTCCAACTGGACCATCATCCGATGAGTTGTTGAAACAATTCATGAAATCGAAGAAAAATGAACAGTTGTTGGTTAGCCGATTTCGACATTAAGAAGTCTTTAAATGATCGACCCTGGGGCTCGCCACTTTACCTAGCAACACGATCGCTAATCCGAGGGGCGATGCAAAGGCGATCACAACCGAAGTGGTACTTCTTATGATGGACCCGCTATTCTTACTACCTCTTCTTCTTCTCTCCGAAGGTAGTGGAAAGTGAACCCGAGGCGACAAAGGACAAGGAACTTCCTACTAATAACGGAAGTACCAGCAATGTCCACCCTCGGTTGTCCCGAAAACCAAACACGAGTTGTTTTGAACCTCCGCCATGTGACCCCAAATCCAAAACTTCTATTCCTTACCCTCACGTTTACATGAGCAAAAGCTCATGAAAAAAGCTACCATCAAATGGAGAAATTCTTTCAAATTTTCCAAGAACTTCATTTTGACATAAGCTTCGGATGCCATCATGTTGATGCCCAAGTTTGGATCGACTCTCAAACACATGTTGAGCAATAAGGAAAAGTCGTTTGAAATGGCTAAAACTCCTTTGAACGAGAATTGCTCAATGATTCATTAAAGAAGCTTCCCGAGAAGCTAGGAGATCCCGGAAAATTTCTTCTTCCTTGTGTTTTCTGGGATGATTGAATGCTTTGCCCTCGCCGATCTTGGTGCAAGCATCAATCGATGCCTTATTCATTGTGGAAGAAACTTTCTCTTCGGAACTTATTCCTACCGCATGACTCTTGAGCTTGCGAGATCGTTTCTATATCGCGTCCTCTTGGCATCGCCGAGGATGTATTCGTGAAAGTAGGAAAGTTCCATTTTCCACCGACTTTGTGGTTGTTGATTTCGATCTGATCCTCGGGTTCCCTCATTGTTGGAAGAGGATTTACGAGAACGGGCGTGCTCTTATTGATGTATTTGAGTAAGAAATCACGTTACGTGTGGGTAATGAAGTCATTACCTTTAACCTTGATCAAACTTGAGGTACTCCTCAAATTATGATATCGAATCAATTAATCGAATCGATTTAATTGATATTGCTTCGAGGAGTACTCTCAAGAGTTTCTTGGTTATCTTCATAATTCCGTGAGTGGAGATTCCACCACATCTTCTCAACCTATCATTGCCGACTCTTCCCCTCTCTCACTCCGTTTGAGGGAGGTGACTTCCTTCGGAAGAGATCGATGAATTTCTTGCTCGATGAATCAATTCCGCTGGAATTGATGGTGTTTATGATTCGAGGGAGATGTTCTTTATCTTGAGCAATTGTTAAATGAAGATCCATTACCTTCACCCTCCGAAAGAAATCACAATTGAGGAAATCAAATCAAGACAAACTTCTACTTGAAGAATTTCCGAGGTTGAACTTAAGGACCTACCTCCTCATCTCGAGTATGCATTCTTGGAGGTGATGATAAATTACCGTCATAATTGCTAAAGACTTAAGCGAGGAGGAGAAAACGCTCTCATAAAGGTCTTGAAGTCACACAAGCAAGCAATTGCTTGGAAACTCTCCGACATTAAGGGTATCAACCACGAGTTTTGTACTCACAAAATCTTAATGGAGGATGACTTCAAACCAGCATCCAACATCGAGAGAAGGGTGAATCCTAAGATTCATGAGGTTATCAAACAAGAAGTTCTCAAACTTCTTGATGCCGTTTAATTTACCCGATCTCGATAGTCCTTGGGTTAGCCCAATTCATTGCGCTCCAAAAAGGGTGGCATCACCGTTGTCACGATCAAGAAAACGAGTTAATTCCAACTCGATTGGTTACGAGGATGGCGTGTGTGCATTGACTATCGCAAGTTAAACGAAGCCACCCGTAAAGACCATTTTCCTCTACCCTTCATGGACCGGATGCTTGAGAGATTAGCGAGGAACGAATATTATTGTTTCCTTGATGGTTTCTCGTGTTACTTCAGATCCCCATTGATCCGCTGGATCAAGAAAAACCACATTCACCGCCCATACGGGACATTTGCCTCTGACGTATGCCTTTTGGCCTATGTAATGCTCCCGCACGCTCCAAATGATGTATGATGGCAATTTTCCACGACATGATCGGGAAACAATGGAGGTGTTTATGGATGACTTCTCAGAATTGGGGACTCGTTTCATACATGTCTCTCCCACTTAGACAAAATGCTAAAAGCGGTGTTAAGACACCAATCTGCCTAAATTGGGAGAAGAGCCACTTTATGGTCAAAGAAGGCATAGTCCTTGGCCATAAGATTTCAAAAACGGATTGAGGTCGATAGAGCAAAAGTTGATGTTATTGCTAAGCGCCTCATCCTACTACCGTCAAAGGTATTAGGAGTTTTCTAGGTCATGCCGGGTTCTATCGTAGATTCATACAAAATTTTTCTAAAATCGCTCGGCCTATGACCTATCTTCTTGAAAAAGATGCTCCTTTTATCTTCTCTCCTGAGTACATCGAAGCTTTTGAAACATTAAAGAAAAAGTTTACGGAAGCACCCATTCTAGTTGCATCCGACTGGGATTTACCCTTTGAGCTCATGTGCGATGCAAGTGATTTTGCTATCGGTGCAGTCTTGGGGCAACGCAAAACTAAGCATTTTCTGCCAATCCACTACGCGAGTAAAACTATGATCAAGCTCAAACCCATTACACCACTACGAAATAGAATTATTAGTCGTGGTGTATGCGTTGAAAAGTTTCGCCATACCTTATCTTAACCAAATGCGTGGTGTATACGGATCACTCGGCTCTCAAATATCTCTTTGCAAAACAAGATGCAAAGCCGAGATTGCTCCGTTGGGTTCTCCTCCTGCAAGAATTTGATATCATTATACGTGATAAAAAGGAGCCGAGAACACAGGCTGCGATCATCTGTCCGTCTAGAGAACCCTCACCGGGATGTGTTCGAAAAGGAAATAAATGAAACATTTCCTCTCGAAACACTCAATGTGGTTTCTTTTCGTGGAGACTCTTCTACCCCATGGTTTCTTGACTTTGCAAATTACCATGCGGGTAACTTTGTGGTGAAAGGGATGTCGTCCCAACAAAAAACAAATTCTTTAAAGATGTAAACATTACTCGGGACGACCCCTACTTGTTCAAAATTTGCGGATCAAGTCATCCGCGATGTGTGTATGGTCGTGAAGCCAATGACATTCTCAAGGCTTGCCATTCGGACCTCTTGGGGACATCATAGCCCCAACTACACCGCCAAGAAGGTGTTTGATTTGATTCTATTGGCCCACGATTTACAAGGATGCCCATGAATTTGTCAAAACCTGTGACGCTTGTCAACGTCACGGGAATATCTCACAAAGAAATGAAATGCCGCAAAACGCTATTCAAGTGTGTGAGATTTTTGACACCTGGGGTATTGACTTTATGGGGCCATTTCCTTCATCTCGCGGTAACAAATAAATACTCGTGGCCGTTGACTACTTGTCGAAATGGGTTGAAGCTAAGGCTTTGCCCACCAACGATGCCCGAGTTGTTGTTAAATTCTTAAAATCCCTTTTGCTAGGTTTGGAACTCCACGAGCTATCATCGGTGATCGTGGTACGCATTTTGAAATGACCAATTTGATAGAGTCATGCAAAAGTATGGTGTAACTCACCGCCTCTCGCGTACCACCCCAAACAAGTGGGCAAGTGGAAGTTTCAACCGGGATTAAAGAATCTTGGAGAGGACGGTTGGCGAAAACCGTGCCTCTTGGTCGGATAAGCTAGATGACGACTGGGCCTTCCGTGCGACTTATAAAACACCCATCGGTGCACTCCATACAAGCTAGTGTACGGAAGGCATGTCATCTGCCGGTTGAGCTTGAGCACAAGGCATATTGGGCCTTGAAACATGCCAACTTTGATATTCAGATACCGGTGATCACCGGAAAGTTCAAATAAATGAATTAAATGAACTCCGTGATCAAGCATACGAGAACTCTTTGATCTACAAACAAAAGACAAAGAAGATTCATGACTCAAAAATCAAGAACTGCGTTTTCAACGTTGGTGATCGAGTCCTTCTTTTCAATTCAAGATTGAAGATTTTCTGGGAAAATTAAAATCCACCGGTCCGGACCATTTACCATCACTAAAATCTTTCCATATGGAACCATTGAGTTATCTCAACCCGATGGTCCAAACTTTAAAGTGAATGGTCATCGGTTGAAGCATTATTTTGGAGAGGACATTCCTCCCGTGGTTGTCCGGATTTACAAACTTTCCCAAGAACCAATGAATGCGGGATCGAGTCAAGCTAGCGACTCGGTAATCAAAATAGTAGCATGCCATATGGGTTTTCACCCATATTTCGACTTCTTTCTATCTTTCTACCACTCTAGTGTGGGGGGTTTCCACATGTTGTGATATATGCATTTTCAAAAAAAAAATCTTTCAAAATAATGGCCGTAGTATTTCCCTTTACGTTCTATGTTTCGGCATAACCGCGGTACTTTTAATATTGAGGGCAATATTCATTTCTAGTGGGGGAATTCTCACGAATTTTATCATGTAATTATACCACCCAATTCCCGTTTTGGCCAAAATTTTTTTTTAGTAAGTGTTTTGCACTTTCTCAATTGGTTATCGATCCGCCTTGTCTAATAAACTAAAGGATTGGTTAATCCAGAGAAAACGGCTTTTGGTAAAGATATCTCAAATCCGTTGACGACTTGCAATTTGCCCAAAATTGTATGGTATTCTACCACCATATCCTTAAAAGTGAAGAGTTGGCTAGCCCGCAAGTTTATGGCTTGTGGTAAAGGCGATGGAAAAACCAAAATTGGTAATCACTCACCAAAGATAATATTGATAATTTATCTAAGAGTTGGCTAGTCCGAGCAAACGGCTTCGTAAAGACAAATCAAATCCGTTGAAGTCGGTGGTTTGCTCAAAATCACATGGTTATCGGTGTACCATGGTTCTTACTTGAATCAAACATTTGGCTACTCCGAGTAATGGCTTTTGGTAAAGAGATTCAAATCCATTAAGTTATTTCTCAAAAGATTGCTAGGGACTAGCAATAGTTTAGTGTGGGGATTGATGAGTGTGTAAATACTCATCATTTTGGTTAAATCTGAATCAAAACGTTTAAAAATGCTCGAAATGCATCAAAATATCGAAAATATTCCAAAATTGCATTTTGTATGTTTCGGATGCAAAATGTTCAAAATCGGATGAAAAATGAGCTAAGTTTGCATAATTGGCGTTCGGTCCCCAAGTTTCAAAAAGTTGTCGAAATAGTCCTGAGCACTTATTTCAAAGAAAAATCACCAAAGGTCCTTTTAAAATCATAAGTTGTCAAAATCAGTCCTTTGGTGAAAAATATCAAAGTTTTGAGAAATTACAAGTTTGGTCCTCCAAGTTTCAAATTTGGCAAAAATAGTCCTTGGAATTTTGAAAATGTCAAGTTTGGTCCTTGTACTATTGAAGCTTGTTACTTTTGGTCCCTTGAAACATCTTTGATAAATTGGCAGCTTTGGTCCTTGCATTTTTAGAATTCACAAAACAAGCCCTTGATTATTAATACCCTTTAAACCCTTTGGACCTTGTCAAACCCTTGTGACCCCTGCCATATAAGCCTTTTGACCCCCTGTTTTTGACCCCCTTCCACTATTATTACCCTCGGTCAAAACCGGTCAAACCAACACCCAAACCCGCCCATTTAAAATATAAAAAATAGCTCACGGGTTTCCCTTCCCCCCTCCATCATCACACCTTGCCTGCAACTCCTGCCCCCTCCATCATCATCACTACTACCCTCCACCTTACCCCAAGCCAAGATGCATTCAATGCATCCTCAACCTAACACTCAACCTACAACTGGCTTATACTCATTTTGGCGCCAAAATGCATCAAACGACCCAGATCATTTCAAGTGATCCAATGGCTATGAAAACTGCTGGGATATGTTCAGAGAAGAGAGAGAAGATGTTTTGATATAAAAAGGAAGCAAGGAAAGGAAGAAGAGAGTAGCAATTAGTTTAATTTTCAAATGTATTGCGTTTTTAAAATTCTTAAGTCTGAAATGAATTCTTAGTTGTATTTTCAAGTTTCATTGTATCAAGTTAACTTATTTCATTGTATTACAACTCTTTACAAGTATCAATTCAAGTTTGAGTTAAGATTTCTTGTTTCATGATCCTTGTTGAAATTTTCGGTTTCAATTCTTATGCATAAGCTCTTGAAGCTTATTTTAAACTCAACTAAGCTTATATAAGCTATTTATAGCTTTTGTAAGCTTACCATTAAGTTTCAAGCTATTTTGGTTCTTGGTCAAAGAAAGTCAAACCGGGCTCAATTTGGTCTTGAAATGGAAAATGGTGATGCAAAGGTTTGGATTTGGGTTAATTTCAAGGCTATGGGTTGATATACATAGGGTAGAGTTCTGTTTGACCGATTTCAAGCCATTGTGGCTAAGGACAAATTGTAAGTCATTTTCAAAAGTTCTTGCATAATCTGTGTTTGTAGTCTTAAGTAGTTGGAATCATTAATTAAGGTGTATTTAGGTTGGCTAAACTTAGTTTGATCATTGAAACAAGTTGGATTAGTAGTTAGCTCATTTAAAATTGCTTATCGGTAGAAATAAGTGGTGTTTGGATTTGTCACTTAATGCGTGGTTAAGGTTAGTGCGATGGTTAAAACTTGTTGGTTTAGGTTTGTTTAGCTCATATTGACTCATATCTGTCTTAAAAACTGCACCTGCAACTTCAAAAGTCAAAATCTCATATCAACTGTCTTAATTACTTCACTGTTGAGATTTTGCATAATCAAAATCTTGTTTTGTGTTTAAATTACATAGAGATAGATTTCAGTAGTTCTATTTCATCATAATACTTCATAATCAGTCCTCAAATTGGATTCAAATCTCACAAAAGTCAACATTTCATTTTTACTTCAAAAGTTAAAACATGAAAAGCCGCTTTGAGCCCAATGAGAGGATTTTAATTGTTTTATTTCGGGTCAAATCTAGTGGAACTTGTGGTTTTAAAAATTCATTTGGTCTCATTTCTTATTACCATTTTTGTGGATTTTACAAATTTTTATAAGCCCCTAATCGACTTGTCAACAAGGGCTTATATGCCTGCTCACAAAACTCGATTGTAAACCGACTTTTCTCGATTTTGTGCGAGAGGTTGCACAGAGCTCATAAGAGCTTGTCAAAGTCGGTCTTTGGTTCACAAGTAGTCACCTGTGTCTAGTATAGGATCCAACTCTTGATTTTTGATTCCTAGCTTATTTGGTAGCTTGTTCTTAAGCTCAAAGTAGACCCCTCAAAACTGTTTCTGCACATTAAGCTCAAAACATCAAATCTGTTGAAGTTGCAATCCAGAGGTTAAGGCTTGTTGTTTTTAGTTTCATTTGAGTACTTTTAGCAGTTTATAGCTTCTGTATCAGTTTGGTAGCTTTTTGTGTTCATTTGGCTTATTTTAAGTGCTTATTTATAAGCACTTGCTTAGCAGTTTCATTTTCTTGCACACAACCTACTGTTTTCTATTTTCCTAGATTCATATTATCATTTTAGACTTATATTGAATTTTTCAGATTTTTCTAGGTCAGTTTAGTATTTTCTTGATTTAAATCAATTTTAAGCCTTTTAATTAGTATTTAATACAAATAAATCGAGAAAAGTTTCAAAAAATAATTTTCATTTTCTTAAGTTAAGATAAATATAAAAGTCAAAAATTATTTTTCCAAATTTTCTTAGTTAAATTTGTATTTTTAAGCAATTTAAGTAGTTTTAAATAGTTTTTAATTCATAGAAAATAGAAAATAATCAGAAAAATACAAAAATAGTTTTGAAAATTCTCTTTGTTATTTTAGATTTTTCCAAGTCATAATTTCATTTTTCTAGTTTAATTTCATATTTTCTTGTATTTTAGGCTATTATTTAATAGTTAAAATAGTTTTAATTAATAATAATTAATTAAATAGTTGTAAAAATAATTTTCTTTTCTAAAATTTTCTTTTATCATTAGGTTTGTAAAATATCATTTTCATATTTTTAGGATTTATATTGTTTAAGTTTCACATTTTCTTTTGTACGTCGCGTAGTTTTTAAATTAAGTTTTATAAAAACATAAAATCAAAAACATCATTTTGCAAATAGTGATAGCGTTTATTTAATATTTTTTTATCTTTTTAATTTTCTTTAATTTGCATTTAAGCCTTTGTAATTATAGGCTTTTTCTGTAGTTATAATAATTCAAAAACTGTTTTCCGTTCAAATCTCTCGATCACTATTCATTTGGTGATTCTTTGCATAGCTCGCTGGGACATAACGACCCGGGGAAACCCTATTCTCTCCTGATCTTCATTGCATTTGTGTCTGAACTGTTTTAAGTTTCTTACGGTTGGTCATTCATGTCGTGGCCATGTGAGAAAACTTGACGGTTTAGCACGGATCGATGAGGTAGTAGTTTTGCTATTTGTTATCACCACGGACCAGACGGCACCAAATAAATGGTTACGTCTTTGTTGTCGTTTGGTGCCGTGTAACGATGGGAGGTTTAAACCATTTTGTTTTGTTTGTTCTAAGGTTTAGACTATGTTTTACCTACATGTTTGGTTCCATTAACCCCAGACCAATTCTAAGAAGATTAAATGGTTCTCATTTGAGAGGCTTAGTTAGAATGTCGGTAATGTTGTCTTAGGAGGATACTTTCTCAATTGAGATGTTTCCTTTTTGAACATTGTCGTGAAGAAAGTGATGACGGATTTCAATATTCTTCTTACGAGCATGTAGTACGGGATTTTTGCTGAGATCAATAGCTCCTTTGTTGTCGCAAAAAAATAACGATATCATTGAGATGAATTCCGTAATCCACGAGAGCTTGCTTCATCCAAAGAGCTTGTTGACATGCTTTTCCGGCTGAGACGTATTCGGCTTTAGTAGTTGAGATAGCTAAAGTCGTTTGCTTCTTTGCAAACCATGAGGTAAGACAAAGTCCGACAAAAGTGCAAATACCACTTGTACTTTTTCTATCGACATAGTCACCGGAATGGTACGAGTCAGCATACACTATAGGTTCTACACCCGTTCCTTTGGGATACCATAATCCTAAACATGTCATTCCCTTAATGTATCTAAAAATCCTTTTCAAGGCTTCTAATTGTGATACCTTGGGATTTTCTTGAAAGCGAGCGCGTAGACAAACACTAAACATAATGTCAGGTCTACTAGCCGTGAGATAGAGTAGAATACCCATCATTCCTCTATATTTAGTGTTATCTCTTGATTCACCTTACTCATCATTGGTGAGTTTAGTATCACAAGACATGGGTGTCTTAGTTGGTTTGAGTCTTCAAGACCAAATTTCTTAACATATCTTTTATATATTTAGATTGGTTAAAGAATATGCCATCTTCTAGTTGTTTAATTTGAAGTCCTAGAAAGAAATTTAACTCACCCATCATACTCATCTCAAACTCATCGTGCATGATTTTAGAGAAATCATCACATAGCTCTTGACAAGTTGATCCGAATATGATGTCATCAACGATATTTGAACAATGATAATGTGTGATTCCTTTTTCTTGGTAAAAAGAGTATTATCTACTAATCCCATGGTGTATTTTTTTTCAACAAGAAAAGTCTTAAGTCTATCGTACCAAGCTTTTGGTGCTTGGTTAAGACCGTATAATGCTTTCTTGAGTTTGAAGACATGATGTGGTTTCTCAAAGTCGGTAAAACTGGGAGGTTGAGCAACATATACTTCTTTGTTAATAAACCCATTAAGAAAAGCACTCTTAACATCCATTTGAAATAATTTAAAGTCATAAGCACATGCATATGCAAGTAATATTCAAGTAGACTCGAGCCTAGCTACCAGTGCATAAGTTTCATAATAATCAATCCCCTCTTGTTGATTATAACCTTGTGCGTCAAGCCTAACTTTGTTTCTAGACACTACACCATTTTCATCCATTTTATTTTGAAAAACCCATTTCGTTCCAATTATAGTTTGATCTTTCGGTTTTGGAACTAACTTCCAAACATCATTCCTAACAAATTCGTTTAACTCTTCTTGCATAGCAATTACCGAAGATTCATCTTTTATTGCTTCATTTATGTTTTTCGGTTCAACTTCTTGTAGATCTTAGTCATCATCCTACCAAGGCACTTGAACATCCCCTTGGTTTGCTTGAACTCCACCGATTCATTCTCAATCTCTGGGAGAGACGCATAGTACTCTTGAGGTGAAAGGCGAGAATTTGGAAGACTATCCTCGGAGCTATTTGATGATGATGATGATGGGGTTGGAGGTTTATCCCTTTTGCCTTCAGTCTTAGCCACTCGCTCGTCACTCAAGGGCACAAAGATGTGAGGGATGAGAGCATAGTCAAGATTCAACCCTTTTGGGCTTGGTGGAATGGGTGCAAAGGCTCTATAGAGACGGGTGAGAAGCATCCCGTAAGGAAGAGCGACCGATCCTTGAGTTGGAATGACAATTATTCTCCTAGCAATGTAGTAGGCTAAATTGAATGGTTGACGGGTGGACAAGTTGTAGAGCATGTGACAAAGGCAAGCATTGATATGGTCCCTATTTCCTATGGTGCTAATGACATTGGCTCTAAGTAGTTCCTCCCATTTCTTGAATTCGGGCTTAAGCTCATTGAGCTTCATACCATATGGATCTTGGTTCACTTCCTTTCCCTTATGGTTGACATGGGTTGGAGCGGCTCTTACATTAAAAACGTGCTCACGTATGACATCCTTATCCGCTAAAGGAGTTTGGTAGGGAAGAGAGCGGTCATTGATTGCATCAAGGATATTGAGTGACCATTTATCCGAGTAGACACATGTCCCTTGGTTGGGAATTCCTGGAACTTGAGCAAATTGGCTTAAGGAGATGGTGTGGTCATTTTGATTGATCCTAAACCTAAGACCAAATTCATCATCCTCATCAATGAAACCGGTAACACTAGCATATAATTCTAACACATACCTAGGACAAATGGGTTCATCGATGTCAAGGAGACAATCGAAGTGAATGGCGGCTAGTTCTTGACGGAGATTGGTTTCTTCGACAAAGGAGGAGTGAATGGTTCTATCCTCATGGAAGTACCTTTGTTCTAGACTCTTAAAGATTTTGACTTGTTCTTTGGAGAGACCCTTGGTTTTGTGATGTTTGGGAGAGTATTCTTGTGATCATAGAATCTTGTGGCTACCATGGTTATTCCTATGAGCAAGAATTTACATGTTAAAAATGAGATCAAACTTAGCATTTTGGTTCTAGTGTGTGCCTATATGAAAACGATTTGGAGTTGCGGTTATCTCGACTCATTTTATGCATAAAATGGTTTTTTAGTGGGGGTGTTTGGCAAAAGGCATGAGACAACCCAAACGCTCCTAATTCAATGTGGCTTCATTTGAATATACCCAGGAATGCATATTAGTTATGCATTACCTTTAGTATTCAAGAGCATGCAAGTGATGAAAATTTACGTTTTCTATTTGTATTAACAATGAAAATTTGTTTTACTACAAGTGAGATGCTTTTCAAAAATTTTGACATGGGGTGTTTGGTTATTTTAAATAAGGCCCTATAGTCATTATCTTTTGATTAGTAGGAAACATGATTTGTTTATGCAATGTGACAATGTAGTACCTAATTTCAATGACTAGTTATGCAATTTGCCAATTGAATCCATGTTTTGTACAAGAATATACATAATCCCCATGTAATGATTTTGTGCACAAATTGGAATCATAGACTCAGAATTAAGAGATGAAATGTAGTTAGGATACTTATAATGATGTTATCTTCAGTGATTAGTAGGTGAGAAAATGTCAACAATGAGTTAGGTCTAATGTTTACACGTTTTGGTAAAGTAGGTTGTGAGGAAGAAGATGTTTTGTAGGTAGTAGTTTTGCTACTGTTATCACCACGGACCAGACGGCACCAAATTAATGGTTACGTCTCTGTTGTTGTTTGGTACCGTGGCAACAGTAGCAGGTTTAAACCATTTTGTTTTGTTTGTTCTAAGGTTTAGACTATGTTTTACCTACATGTTTGGTTCCATTAACCCCAGACCAATTCTAAGAAGATTAAATGGTTCTCATTTGAGAGGCTTAGTTAAAATGTCGATAATGTTTTCTTCGGAGGATACTTTCTGAATGGAGATGTTTCCTTTTTGAACATTGTCGTGAAGAAAGTGATGACGGATTTCAATATTCTTCTTACGAGCATATTGGACGGGATTTTTGCTGAGATCAATAGCTCCTTTGTTGTCGCAAAAAAATAACGATATCATTGAGATGAATTCCGTAATCCACGAGAGTTTGCTTCATCCAAAGAGCTTGTTGACATGCTTTTCCGGCTGAGACGTATTCGGCTTTAGTAGTTGAGATAGCTAAAGTCGTTTGCTTCTTTGCAAACCATGAGGTAAGACAAAGTCCGACAAAAGTGCAAATACCACTTGTACTTTTTCTATCGACATAGTCACTGGCATGGTCCGAGTCAGCATACACTATAGGTTCTACACCCGTTCCTTTGGGATACCATAATCCTAAACATGTCGTTCCCTTAATGTATCTAAAAATCCTTTTCAAGGCTTCTAATTGTGATACCTTGGGATTTTCTTGAAAGCAGGCACATAGACAAACACTAAACATAATGTCGGGTCTACTAGCCGTGAGATAGAGTAGACTACCCATCATTCCTCTATATTTAGTGTTATCTACTGATTCACCTTCCTCATCATTGGTGAGTTTAGTATCTGAAGACATGGGTGTCTTAGTTGGTTTTGAGTCTTCAAGACCAAATTTCTTAAGCATATCTTTTATATATTTAGATTGGTTAAAGAATATGCCATCTTCTAGTTGTTTAATTTGAAGTCCTAGAAAGAAATTTAACTCACCCATCATACTCATCTCAAACTCATCGTGCATGATTTTAGAGAAATCATCACATAGCTCTTGACAAGTTGATCCGAATATGATGTCATCAACGTATATTTGAACAATGATAATGTGTGATTCCTTTTTCTTGGTAAAAAGAGTATTATCTACTAATCCCATGGTGTATTTTTTTTTCAACAAGAAAAGTCTTAAGTCTATCGTACCAAGCTTTTGGTGCTTGCTTAAGACCGTATAATGCTTTCTTGAGTTTGAAGACATGATGTGGTTTCTCAAAGTCGGTAAAACCGGGAGGTTGAGCAACATATACTTCTTCGTTAATAAACCCATTAAGAAAAGCACTCTTAACATCCATTTGAAATAATTTAAAGTCATAAGCACATGCATATGCAAGTAATACTCAAATAGACTCGAGCCTAGCTACCAGTGCATAAGTTTCATCATAATCAATCCCCTCTTGTTGATTATAACCTTGTGCGACAAGCCTAACTTTGTTTCTAGACACTACACCATTTTCATCCATTTTATTTTGAAAAACCCATTTCGTTCCAATTATAGTTTGATCTTTCGGTTTTGGAACTAACTTCCAAACATCATTCCTAACAAATTCGTTTAACTCTTCTTGCATAGCAATTACCGAAGATTCATCTTTTATTGCTTCATTTATGTTTTTCGGTTCAATGGTAGATACAAAACAAAAATGATTACTTTGATTTTGGGCTTGTGATCTTAAGGTTCTTTGATTTAGTTTTCCTATGACCTTTTCTAAAGGATGACTTTTGGATTCTTTGATGTTTATAATTTTATTATTTAATGGTTCATCTTCCTTGCCATTTTCAATTATTTATTGACTTTCTACAAGTTGACTTTCAACTAAGTCATCATCTACCAAAGGTGATGTCTTAGAGGGAGGTGTACTTTCGTCGAATATTGTGTTCAACGATTCCTTGACTCTCATTGTTTCTTTGTTTAAAACAATGTAAGCTTTACAAGTTTGTGAGTAACCAAGAAATACACCTTCATAAGACTTTAGGTCAAATTTGGTGAGATAATCTTTAGTATTAAGAATGAAACATTTACATCCAAATACTCTAAAATATCCTAAAGTTGGCTTTTTACCTTTATATAGCTTATATTGTGTTTTGTTTAAGAAAGGACATATTAAGACTCTATTTAAAATATATGTAGAAGTGTCAACGGTGTTACACCAAAACTTTTGGGGAATGTTTTGTTCATTAAGCATTATTCTACACATTTCTTGAATGGTTCTATTTTTACGTTCTACAACTCCATTTGATTAAGGTGTTCGAGGAGCCGAGAAGTTGTGTGTTATACCATTTGCATCACAAAAGTTTCCAAATTGTGTTTCATTGTCAAATTCACGACCATTATCCGTTCGGATCGACACAATGTTGACACCTAGTTGATTTTGGATTTTCTTGCTAAGAATTTCAAATTTATCCAAAGCTTCATTTTTGTTTTTTAAAAACAACGTCCAAGTAAACCTTGAGTAATCATCTACTATGACCAAAGTGTATAAGTTGCCTCCATAGCTTCTTATAGTGGATGGACCAAACAAGTCCATATGCAAAAGTTCTAGACACTTAGATGTGGACACCATGTTTTTAACCTTGTGACTACTATGAGTTTGTTTACCAATTTTGCAAGCGTCGCAAAAATGTTTGTCATATTTAAGTTTTGGTAAATTCCTAACTCTTTTGAAGATAGGTTTTGTATTATATTAGCGTGACCTAAGCGTCTATGCCAAAGGGTTGAGCTATCATCTAATGTTGTTAGACAAAGTTTGTCATTAGATGTTTTATCTATTTTCATGATGTATATGTTATTTTTCCTAACTCCTTTAGCTATGGTGATTCCATCTTTTAGTATTTTACTACAATTTTCTTCAAATAGTACTTTATACTTTTTATCACATAATTGGCTAATACTAAGGAGATTAAATCCTAACCTATCGACATGAGCAACATTTTCAATAGTTAGGGAGTTATGAGCGATCGTACCTTCGCTAATGATTTTGCTTTTGAGATTGCTACCAAAAGTGACATTACCTCCGTCATACTATTGGTATGTTAAGAAGAGGCTTTTGTTGCCCGTCATGTGTCGTGAGCATCCATTATCTTTTATCCACTCATCAGGTTCCAATCTAACTTTCAACCATACCTAAGACACAAATAACTCAAGCGTTTGGTCCCCAGTATCTCATGGGTCCGTTTGGGTTAAACATACCATTTTACTTGATTCATGTATGGAAATGATGGGCAAGAGTTCCATGGCATATAATCTGGAGTTTGATATGGTCTAGGGAAGTTTTGATTCCAACCGTTATGTTGATAGTTGGGTTTTATGTTGTGGTTGCTCTTAGGAAAGGGTCGTTTGGCAAAAGGTGTTTTATGTCGTTGTTGAGTTGTTTTTTTTATCTAAATTCATTTCTAGCAAGTCCTACTCCTGATGTAACAGCAGGTTTTAGTTTAACACTATCCTTGGTTTTCTTTGTTACTTCGACAAATTCACTACGGTCCGTATCACAAACATTTTGTCCTGCTGCAGTCCCCACAACACCATTTTTTACAAAAGACGGAGCCCTATTTTTGGGTTCGTCTTGTCCGTGCTGCACTGTAGCAGTTTTGACAGTTTGTTTGTCTTTTTCGGCCATTTTGGTTTGACTCTTTGGAATTAACACCTCATTAAATCCTAGCCCGTTCATGTTTCTTGGTGTTTTTTGAATTCTAACTATTTCATCGGCACAAGCAATGTTTTTGTTAAACCTTTTAAATTTAGAATTATGTTGATTAGAACATCTTGTGTGAGCTTTTTGTTTTTCTATTTCAAGATTAAGCTCTTGACATGATTTGCAACCATCGTCATTTGATTTTCCCTTTTCTAATCGTTTTTCCTTTTCTTGTAACTCATAGACTTCATTTTCTAAAAACTCCTTTTTAGTCTTTAAAAAATTATTTTTAGTTATGATTTTTAGACTAAGCTTACACAATTGATTGTATTGTTTTTGCAAAGTGTCATCATCAATAGAGGAATAAGATGAGTTGGAATGTACCTCGTTTGACTCATGTGCCATTAGAGAGATCTCATCCTTGCTTGACTTTTCATCATCCTCACTATCTCTCCAAGCACCACTTACAAAAGCTCGTTGAGTTTTGCTTTTAGGTGGCTTGGGACAATATCCGATTAGATGACTTGCATCACCGCATCTAAAACACTTTCTTTCACCTTTACCCTTTTTTTCATTCCGATCTTTTCGGGATGGCTTCTTTTCTTCTCGAGGTTGTCTTACAAACTTTCCTCTTCTTCTAAGGAACTTTTTGAAATCTCTAACGGCCATGGCATACTCTTCATCTTCACTACCTGAGCAAGATTCGTCATCATCACTTGATTCTATTCTTGTTTTTCGAGCAACGGATTTGATTTTCTCTTTCTGTCCTTTGATGATTTCCGAATCTTTCTCCATCACCATTTCATGAACTTTGAGGTTTTCGATTGGCTCGTCTAGTGTCACTTTTGAGAGATCTTTTGATTCCTCAATAGTCGTCACTTTAGCTCTCCATTTTGGATGGAGTGCTCTAAGAAATTTCCTGACAAAGTTCATACTACGAAAAGATTCATCAAGTGCTTTAAGAGATGTAATAATAGTATTAAAGCGAGAAAGCCACAATCAATGGTTTCATCTTGAGGGATAACAAATTGTTCATATTGTTGGACAAGAAGATCAATTTTGTTATCCTTGACTTGTGAATTTCCTTGATGTGTAATAATCGAAGATTCCCAAATATCTTTAGCGGTTTCACACATAAAAATTCTTTCATATTCTTTTCTAGGAAAAGCATTATAAAGCATCATTTTAACTTCATTATTTTTAGCAATTAATTTCTTTTGTTCATCAACAGAAATATCTTTTGTTGTAGAACTAAAATCCCCTTTAATAATAACAAACCAAATATCTATATCTTTTGATTTTACATATGTTTCAAAACGGTTTTTCCAATAGATAAATCCATTAGTTTCAAAGAGTGGTGGTCTTTGCATAGATTGCCCTTCTTTAAAGTTTTCAGAATCCATGGATCGTTTCAAGTTTATAAAATACAATATATTTTAGAAATTCTTGAGCAACGAGGCTCTGGTACCAATTATGGAAAACTAGAAGGGGGTTGAATAGTTTACCGATTAAAACTTTGTTTTGAAACTTATTGAAAAATCAATTGATATTGATCTTGGATATGTTAGTGAATAGTAATTAACAATATATAAAGAGTAGATAAGGAAAGAAACAATCAAACCACAACAAGTTGTTTATAGTGGTTCTGTCTATAAGGACTCTTTTTCCTTGCCCTACTCCACTCCCCGAGTCTCACACTCGAGAGTTTAACTTCACTAGTCAACAACCTCCTTTCACCGACGGAGAAACCTTTACACTTTGCTTACACACTATTTCCGACACTAAGCTAGATGTCGAGTTCTTTTCAAGGGTACAACCACTCCCACACACAATGTATTTTAAGGACTATAATACTAACCATTCACACTCACAAGTTTATGATGGTTTTTTAGAAAAATGATGTATGAATCAACACAAGATCATACAACAACAAACAAACAAGACTTCCAACTTCTTGTTGAAGCTTGAATGTGCCTTGATCTTCTTTGCTACAAAAGAGATCACTAATATGATATGAAACTGAGTTAGAAATGATAGAGAGAAGGAATGTATGAGAATATGATATAAAGGGATGAAAAAAAACTTGGTTTGGCTTTGCTATTTATATCCAAATGATCGTGAGCACCACGGACCACGGAACCCTTAAAAGGGTTCCACCGTGTATTATTTTGGTGCCGTCAGGTCGGACGACAAGATCACAAAATCTTACCAAAGTCAACCATATCTATCCAAGATTGTGTAAGATATGTAGAGTCTAAATCTACACAAAGTATCTAGTGAAATCTTCTAAGGATTTCAATGATGCACCACATGATGTCATGTGTTAGTTTTTCTATTTTTAGAAATATGTTAAAATGTAAATACGTATGTAATGTTTTGATTTAGGAAACCAAAACATTCATGAACTAAAACTACTATCATACCTTGTGGTTTAGAGTTATATCAAGATATGATTAATCTTAATGTAAATGCTTGAGTGATGAAGATATTATTTGAAAAAGCTTGTTTTAATATCTATTAAACTTGACAAGCTTTTTAGCTTTATAAATTAAATTGACTTTTGTCGTTAACAAAACTTAGGTAAAGATCAAAAATATAAATAACGTTTAATGACGATATTTGTATTAACAGAGAGGGTTGGAGATTTCACTTAATCTAACATCATCATTTTCTCTCTCTAGAAACTCTCCCATTTCTCTCTTTCTCTCTCTATACCAAACGGCCATAAGCACAAGAACCATTCATGTTTTGATTTATGAGTTACATACAATCACTAAAGCAAGTTCTATAATATATATACTATCGGTATGCATCACTAAAGCAAGCATTAAAGGTGAATACTTTCCTAAATATCTAAAGGCGAACTTCACATTTTTGGGGTAAAATTTGAGTGTTAGGATTTTTGTGCTAGTCATATAAATCCTATCCATGAGACGCTTTGTCAAACTAAAGTATTACTTATAAATGCCATAATTGTTTTTTGAATGTGGTGCTAAAGTTACCTTTAAAAGTTTTTCTTTCGGTTTATTACACAAATTAATTAAAGACAAAACAAATAGCAAATGCATAGCTAGCTTCTAAGGTGTCCCTTTTTACCCTCCCTACACTTAAATTGAATATTGTTCACAATGTTCTAAAAGTACCAAAAAACAGTAAACGAAAAAATAAAAAGACATAAAAGAGACTAGTACTCCCTGGTTTTCTCGGTATGGATGAAAAATGGAAATACGGTTAAATCCTCAACCAAGAAGATATGATAGTCAAATGAAGCACTTCTTGTCCAATATAACCTGTAAATCTTATGGTAAAAAAACAATACTTCGCGTAAAATCGGCAGCAATAAAATATAATGTGTGAATTGATTATTAATAGACTAGAAAGCAATAACATATAATGCTTGCAAAAATAAATAATACACGTAATTGGAAATTTAAAATTTCTGAAAATTTTAAAAATTTAAATTTAAAAATCTGGAAAACATTTGTGCTACAGTACCTGGCGCCATCACTCTGTGAAGGTGACGTCGTCTAGAAGTCTTGACAGATTTTTTTCATTTTTTTCTGGAAAAATCTAACTTTTAAAACTTGTGTTTCCTGTAAAAATTTACCTTGACTTTATACAAGCATTTGACTCAAACAAACACAAAAAGAAGATAGAATATATGATAATTATGAATTGTAAAATTTTTCATATTTGAATTTCGTTCTTTAAAACCGATAAAACATTTCCTTACATTTATCTTTTTGTAAAATACTTTTATATGCAATTAAAACGAAGTTAAAAAAAATAAAGCATTTTCATGAATTATGCGAAGCATGAAAAATTAAACAAGTATAATAAAACATATATATGACACCAATAAAAATAAAAACAAGTAAATGTCCAAAATAACGTGGGTTGCCTCCCACGGAGCGCTTTTTCTTTATTTACGAGTCCTGTAGCTGGACTCAAAGTCATTCCTATTACATGACTTCATCCTCCATCACGTTCGTTCTATCTCCTCTCTCAATTTCAAAATTATCTTCCAAGTTTAATTATCATGGATCGGGAAATTTTAAACCAATTTTCCTATAGCTAAAATCTATCTTAGAAACATCATTGTAAAACCCAAGTTCCAAATCGAGAGGACTGTCACACCCTCTTCTAATATCGTCATCACTGAGTACAATCTGTGATCCTAATTTATGTTGAGCATCACGGGTTAACTCTAAGAAATCCGGAGACTTATACGGTGTTTAAAAGCTAACTTCTTTAATGCCATCCGTGAAAATCATCATGCCTTTTGTTTCTTCTATAATTAAGTTGGTAATCTCAACAAAAGGCCTCCCAAAAACCATTTTTGACAACCCTAGGGTTAATAATATCCTCAACATCTTCCATAACTATAAAATCCATAAAAAATACCATATTTCCTACAAACACATGCATATCCTTCCCTTCGCCTACAAAGTTCAATTGTTTGTACTCTAAACCCCAAGAACAAATCGTATTGTAGTGAAATAATGACCTAACATTCATAGGCAAATCCACATTTATATAAGCATTATAAAAGTACTTAAGAACTATTATGCACAGTATTTTTAATTTTTGTGGATCGTACCTCTTTATCCTATAAATATTATTTAATCCAAGTTCTTGGTTTCATCAATCATCCTATCATAGTCTGACTCATCAATTAGATAAAGGGTGGATTCTATGTCATCATTTTCTTCATCCTCTATTTCCTCTTCTTTACAACATTCTCCTTCTACTAAAACCTCATGTCATTATTTTTTTCATTCTTATATGGTGAGATTAAGGGGATAGTGTTAACAAAATGAACGTGTTTTGAAGAAGAGGGATCTTGAATTTCTATACCCTTAGATGATGAAGGAAAATTTTGGAAGGATCCTTTAGTGTTCTATGAAAAGTTTGTTTTTTTTTTATTTTTTGAATGAATTAGATGAACAACACTAATTCTACTTGTATCCTTAGTGGAATTACTAGTGGAAGCATTCATCATTCGGTTGTTGAAGACCTTTAAAAGATTGTCAATTTTATTGGTCATCTCGCTTTGTTGTTGTCTGAAATCAGCTTCAAACTTAGACAAGCGAGTTTCTTGAGATGACATATAATTTGACATTAATCCTTCTAGCAGGTGTTGATTTTGAGAAGGATTGTATAATGTATGGTTCGGGGATGAACCGTAATATTGAAGTCCATTGGTTGGTCGATAAAAGTTATTTGTTGGACCGGTTCAAATTTGACTCTACTTAAAATTTGGTCGATCCTTCTAAGAGTTGTAGGCGTCAACAAAATTTCTAGGCTCGGAATTGAAAGTGAACCACTTACCTCCCGCTTCGTTGATACGCGAGGATGCATACTCCACAAAAGCTTGCTTGGGATTTTTCATGTATTCACGAGTGCGTGGGGATCACTACATAATTCGGATGAAGAAGCGATTTTGTTCACTTGATGTGAAGGTTTAGGAGCTTCATAGGAACTCATTAAGAATTTAACTTGATCATAAAGTTCAATGATCCTACGATTGGAAATGTTTGAGACATGGAAGGCAAGGATATTTCCTTGACCGTTTAGTTCACGTGGGTCATTTCAACTTTCGTTGTCTTATAGGGCGAGATCCTCTATTATGGCCAACGAGTCTTCCGCATTTTTATCACGAAGTTTAGCACCAGCCGCATGGTCGATGGCCTGCTTAGTGGAGTAGTTGACATGATAATCAAAGATTTGGACTTGGAGCCAAAGATCAATGTCATAATGAGGAACTTTTTGGAGTAAGTCCTTGAAACAAGTCCACGCATCGTAAAGAGTTTCACCATAATGTTATTGGAACATCAAGATGTCATTCTTTAGCTTGGCAGTTCTCCTCGGTGGAAAAAATTATGCGGGGAAGCAAGAAGTAAGATCATTCCAAGTTAAGATGGATCTTGTGGGCAGACGCTCAAGCCAATTGCTAGCTTGATCACGTAAAGAGATTTGGAAGAGACGTAAGCATATCATCTCCTTAGTAGCACCGTTAATGTCAATGGAATCGATGATTTTAAGAAAATCCTTAAGGTGTTAATTTGGATCTTCAGAACGAATTCCATGGAATGGACATCCATTTTGAACCTAACGGACGGTGTCGGACCTCAAGGTAGATACATTGGCTTATGCGGGAAGCTCAATTGTGTTTCGATAGCCCTCATTGCTAGGTCGATAGTACTCACCTAAAGTACATGGTCTAGGCGAGTTTGGTGGGATTTGGTCAAAAGGTGGTTTTTTGTTGAAAAGGTGGGTTTTCTGGGTCGGCTTGGTTGTGTGGTGGATTTGTGTCCTCTATAATGGTGAACGGGATAGTCTATGGAAAATTTTACGAACCAAAACACGAAGAAAAAGATAAAGTAAAGAGAACTACAAAATAAAAAGAAAAATCTCACTTAATAAGAATCTAGTGAGTAAAGCTAAACGATATAGAAATCGAAACCTAGACTATTCCCCGACAGCGACGCCAAAAACTTGATGTGGAGGGTTGCAGCAGACTAAGTTTTACAATCCTTCTATGCAGAGTACCTAATCGTTGCAGTGTAGTATAGTTAATACTCGGGGGATTGATCGTTCTCTAGGAAAATAGTGAGGTAGGTTCGAAGCGTAAGACGGTTTAAGCCTAAAGGTTGGAGGGAAGATTATTTTTGGTCTTTTGTCTTTTATTTGAAAGCAAGTAAAAATCTCGGGTAAAGGAGGAGATTATTTTTAAGCCACCAATTAAACTAAAATGCAATAAAAGTAAATAACAAGAAAAGTAAATTGGTGGTGAACTTATATGAGGAAAATCGTATTTACCTAGAATATCATTACTCGCTAGTTATCTTTTACTATGTTGTTCAATTGCCACGTCCTTGTCTAATGTAATGTGAAGTATTCCTAATTACTTGTTGTAGTATGGTCAATCCCACCTCTATAGAATAGCCTAAGTGAACGACGCCTATCTGATTTGTCAAGCTCACCCAATAACTAACTTACGCAATAAATACTCGCCTAATTAACAACCTAAGACGTAAGTAATTAATTTGTCACGCTTTTGTGGACGTTCAAGCTAGTCTAGTTTCCCCTAGCCAGTTTTTCAACTCCTAACGTACACACCATTAAACAAGAGACGACAACAAAACAATCAACAACTAGGTTTCATGCATCCTAAGCAAATACTAATCAATTTAGCCTAAGATAGTAATAAAAAAAAAATAAAAAAAAATAATAAATAAACAAATCAAACAACAACACATAGACATGATTGAATGATTGATTAAAATATTTATCTCAATAATACATGAGTTCTTCAATGGCCAAAAAGGCCTAAAAAGATGCTATAAACGACCCTAACTCAGTGGTATAAGTTCCTCTAAAGTTTCACACACAATAATAAAAACAAAGCGTTTATATTTACAGTTTTTGTGTTGTGACGACATCACTTAGGAATTGTGACACCGTCAGTTCCCCGCCTATTAAGGTCTCGTTCTTACACCGACTTAATTGTGATGGCGTCACTTAGAAATTGTGACGTCATTAGCTTTCACTTGACACTGTCATCATAAACCGTCTCCAAACACTCAATGGTCAGCACACTCAAGTGACGGTGTCACGTTGTAGCTTGTGACGCCGTCACAAAGCCTTGTTGTAACGTCTTTGTCGTTTTCTTCGTTGTAGAGTATAATTGTCTTGGGAGTGTTCTTTTCTTTTCTGTCGACACAAAGGCTGTTTCATACTAGTATATAGACTGTGTGCTTCAAGATCCTATAGTTCCACTCTAGCTTACCAGGTTGTTGGTTGTCGAAACCAATATTTTAAGTTTCACAAGCAATTTATTTCAGGGTTTACATCCAAATTTACATTCACAATAAAGAGGTAAAGGGAATAATTTAACAACGACAAATGGATAATAAGTAAAACAGAAAAAGACATAAATATGACAAATGGATTATGGATAGACCAATGTATAAATGCATCCCTATTGGATCAGGGATTAAAATGACTTGTTTAACTCCGAAAGAAAATGAACAAACTATTAGAATTGATTTGCTTGTTTCTTAATTCAAACACACCATTACAATATATAATTCCTAATAGATGGTAATAGATACAAAACATTAAACGGGCTAGGCCTATCACTAATATCAAAGCCCAAAGGCTTCCATAATAATACACTCGTCTAACACACCCTCATGATTTGAGCGGGAGGGCGAACACTCAAACCGTGCGAACTCCTCAAATAGCGTAGACGTGAACCCTTGGTGAAAATGTCGACATCTTGGTAACGTGATGGCACATGAAGGACACGAACGACCACGAGCAACCATATCACGAACAAAATGAATATCGATCTCAATGTGTTTGGTCCGCTGGTGTTGAACCGGATTAGCGGTCAAATAAATAGCACTGATATTGTCACAATAAACAATGGTGGCAGAAAATAATGGTGTATGAAGCTCACGAAAAAGATTACGAAGCCATGCAGTTTCAGCAACTGCATTTGCAACACCTCTATACTCAGCCTCATCACTCGATCTTGAGAGAGTATGTTGCCGTTTAGAAGACCACGATAGAAGATTATCACCCAAGAAAACACAATAACCAGAAGTAGAACGTCTAGTAGTAGGGCGGCCACCCAATCGACATCGAATAAGCAACCAGAACCCGTAGAAGAGGCATAAAGTTGAGCCCAAGTCCAACGTACCACGAACATAACAAAGAACTCGCTGAGAGTCGAAAAGTGAGGGCTCTCGAGGATCATGCATATGAAGGCACACCAATGTCTTGCATAAGATATATCCGACGAGTAAATGTCAAGTCTCGCAAACCTCTGCAAGACTACGATATAAGGTAGGATCATAAACAGGATCCCGTCGAACCAAGCTTGGATTCCGCGTCAACTGGAGTCCGAGTTGGATTACATGTAGCCATATGTGCTCGTGTCAAAAGCTCCAAAGCATATTTCTTCTGAGAGAGGAACATGCCTTTAGAGTCACGGGTAACAGAAATCCCCAAAAAGTAATTAAGGTCCCCCAAATCAGTCATATCAAACTCCTTATGTAGAGATGAGATAATAAGATGAAGTAAATCTGTAGAGGAAGCCGTTAGTACAATATCATCAACATAGATCAACAAATATTCAACCTCAGTACCATGCCTATATATGAACAAAGACGAGTCACATCGACTTGATGAGAAACCAACCCTTAGGGCATAATTTGCGAACCGTTAAAACCAAGCACGAGGTGCCTGTTTCAATCCATATAACGACCTCTGCAATCGACAAACATGATGTGGAAAACGAACATCCACAAACCACGGTGGTCGATACATATAAGCAGGTCTACGAAGATCACCGTTAAAAGGCATTCTTAACATCAAGTTGGTGAACAGGCCAATTCCGAGACAATGCAAGACTCAAAAGCGATGCGAATAGTAGCCGGTTTAACAACCGGACTAAAAGTACCACCACAATCAACACCAAGTTGCTGTGTACTACCATTAGCCACAAGGCGAGCCTTGTACCTGCTCAAAGAACCGTCGGCATGATATTTGTGCCGAAACAACCACATAGACCGAACCACATTAACATTAGGTGGTTTCAGAACAAGAATCCAAGTACCGTTTTTAATTAATGCATTATATTCATCATGCATAGCATCTCGCCAATTAGGATCAGATAAGGCAACAGAAGGAGACTTAGGAAGAGGAGAAATATGAGAGATATGACCATGAAAATGGGGATTGGGCTTAACCGTGCCAACTTGGGCACGTATGACCATAGGATGAGTTCGGATGGGGGGTTAGGGGCCGGAGTATGTTGGGTCGTAGGAGGGGGGTTGGGTTAGGAGATTGGGCCATAGTAGGTTGGGTCGTAGGCGTTGTGGTTGGCGTAGCAGGAGGTGTTGGGCTGAGGGTTTGTGGGGCCGTAGGGGTGTTGTGCTCATTTGGAGCAGGTTGGTGCGGGGTGAGGTTATAAATAACATGAGGGGTAATAGGAGATGGTGCAGTGTCAAGAAACATGTATGATGGTGGGTTAGATGATGTTATAGAACCATACGGAAATTGAAGTTCATCAAATGTTACATGGCGAGAAAGAATGATTTTATTGGTGGAGAGGTCAAGGCACCGATACCCACGATGATAAGCGGGATATCCCAAAAATATGCAAGGAGTAGCGCGAGGTGCTAGTTTGTGAGGTGAATCGAGATGTGGGTAAAAAAGACAACCAAAGTACGTAAACGTGAGTAGTCAGGTTGTTTGTTAAATAATTTTGTGCAAGGTATTTCATTTTGAATAGCGGATGAGGGAAGTAGATTAAGTAAGTAGGCGGCCATATGTAATGCCTCGACCCAAAAGGTTGGTGGAAGGTGAGCGTGGAAAAGAAGGGTGCGGATGACATTATTGATGGTACGTATCATCCGTTCTGATTTTCCATTTTGTTGAGAGGTCTTTGGGCAAGAGAACCGAATTTGAATGCCATTTTTAGCAAACAAATCAAGAAGGTTGGTGTTATCAAACTCACCACCATGGTCACACTGAAAAGCCGCAATATCACATTTAAATTGATTATTAGAAAGTGTAAGAACTTTTGAAAAACTTATGATTTTGTACAATCCTTTACTGTCGAATCCTCCTGAACTATCACAGTACAATTATTATCTCTAGTAAACTGACGAACAGAAATAAGCTAGATTTTTGATGATATTAGGGGTAACAAGAACATTATGTAAGTATAAAGGACGATTAAGAGTAGGTAAAATGCTATGACCGGTATTGGTAACAGGTATAGATTTACCATAACCAACAAAAACAGATGGATATAAACATTTATTATAAACGGTATTTAAATTACTTGTATGTGAATTGAGATGAGATAATGCACCTGTATCCATATTCCATGTCGAATCCTGAATAGTCATTGCACTAAAAGCACGGGAAGCCTAGGCAGACGCGCCTAAAATACCCATTGGTATATTTAACATCCCATTTACCATATTGCTAAATCAAAGAAACAATAATAATATCAATAAATGATTTTTTCTCGTCCATCAGATACAAACCTCAAACAAGGGACCCAAAAATGTTGCAATTGTTTTCTTTTTTTTTTTTTTTTTTTTTTTTTCAAAGACTGATCGGATATAGATGAAGAAGAGAAGGGATAGAGGGAAAAATTAAGAGAGGATCAATTTTGCTCTGAAACCATATTAGAATTGATTTGCTTGTTTCTTAATTCAAACACACCATTACAATATATAATTCCTAATAGATGGTTCTAGATACAAAACATTAAACGGACTAGGCCTATCACTAATATCAAAGCCCAAAGGCTTCCATAATAATACACTCGTCTAACACAAACACCGTGTGGGGTGGATTCGAACCAAAGGCCTGCGGATACACCTCGCGAAGCAAGATCAACGTGCTCGAAATGCTGACCAAAAACCTGATAGCCTTAGCTGCAGCTCGAATTTGGTACTCAGCCATCTTCTTGGCCCTAACAATCGGCTTGCTTTCATAAAACTTGTTTAATTCAGCTACACACTTCCTCAAATCTGATTTCACACACATTTTTGCAAGAGACTTTCTGATCCCGTTAAACATTATAACGATCTCTTTATTATCCAAATCACTTTCTATGATCTTCTTTCTCTTCATGTAACAACCTTACATCCTCAGCAGTGTCGATAATGCCACACATAAAATCCATGTATTCCGTGAGTTCAAGACCAAATCCGGACATTAAACTATTTGTTGTCATTAACTTCTCGTATGCCATCAAGTTTCTTAATATGACCTCCGAATCGTAATTAAGTGTAATAAGAGGGAGATAACAAACTTTCTCTTTTGGCACAAAGTTTATATTTTTATGCCTTCGTTCTCTTCGGACAAATGGAACTTCACTTCAGCAAATTTGTGAAGTTCTGAAACCGAAGGCACGTCTATCTCTTCAGCCATTGGTTTTTCCTCGTTCATGCTTTCAATTATTTTATTCGACACCGTGCTTATAACTTTGACAAATGGTTCAGCTAATGGTATACTTTCTACTGCTTTCATTATAGCTTCGATTAGTTCTTGCAGCGGGTTCTTTTGAGGTGAACCACTTCCCGGGCTTTCGATATCAATTTCATTTGAGATGAGTTTTTTATTTTGTATGATAGACTGGTACATATAATCAAGTAAATGGTTAACTTGATTGAAATCAACTTCCTCTTTTGAGATATGAAACGGTGAGTGAGACATGCAAATATCTTGGAATATGAATTCCAAGTGGGCTTCGCGTGCATCAGAGTTATCGACCAATAATATCTTTTGGATTTCCTTCAATACAATAAGAGGAATCTGGTTCTCTAGCATGAACAAATCTTTTGCTTCTATTGATTGACCCTTATTAAAGTAAGGATCAAGTAGATAAAGCAAGAATAAACCGTCAATAGTGAATAACCGCGCTAATTTATCATCATCTTTATCAAGGTCCAAATAGTAGCAAGCTCTTATTACGTCGATCTTCTCTTTGACTGAGGTGAGATCAATACAAAACACATTTAATCTAAAGAACAAATAATAAGATCTCAACCATTCATCTTCTTTTCATCCAATGGATGAGATGAAAAAAAAATTAACAAAAGGGTAAAATGTAATTATAAAACCCACTTTCCACTTTTTTAAAAAAACAACATATCTCGCGAACCGGTAAATCTTGTTCTAAAAAATACACCATTGTGACGAGAAAAAATCATCTTCTATTGATATGCACTTTTATATACTTTCGATGAACTTTTTTCAAAATTTTCGTTCGAAAAATCGCGGGATTCGTATAAAAATCCCACTAATTGTGAAAAAATCCCACGGATTCGTATAAAAATCCCACGGATTCGTAAAAATCACGGGATTCGTAAAAGACGAACTCTTTTTCAAAATTTCCGCCCGAGAAAAATCCCACGAGATTAGTAAAAATCCCACGGGATTCATAAAAAAATCCCATGGGATTAGTAAAAATCCGGGATTAGTAAAAAGAAAAATCCCAGGATTTGTTTATTTTAATCTAAACCGTTGGATGAAAGAAAGATGGATGGTTGAGATCTTGTTATTTATTCTTTGATAAATGTTGTTTCAGTATTGAACTTTCTCTTTTGCTTGTAGGGTACCCCACATGGCATCTCTTTAAAACAAGGTTTTAAAGCTCTAATTTAGCCGATTAATTGTGTCACGTAAATATTTAAAGTCCTTGGATGTTGATATAAACCGTTTATTAAGTCTTCATCTTACTCTAACAACTTTGTGGTCCATAATATAAACAAGTCATTACAAAGTAGTAACTATGTAAACTATTAAAAGATAATAAATCATAGAATTTGAACCTAATAAAACAGAACCAAGCTACTAAGCTAGTATAGATCCATAACATACAAATTGACTAGACTAAATGTTGAAATATGACTTTATGGATAGAACATTTTAAACTGAACTAGATTTGGTATCACATACTGATAAAAGAAAAATGTGTGTTAGTTTGTATTCATATTATCTTATAAAGTATTCAGACCTTTTTTAAATAAAAATACTTAAAAATTTAGGTTGCTTATTATAGAAATTCAATATCTTACAAAAGAAGTAGCATAATGTACACTACTTTAATCCCACTTTTAAAAGACAAAACACGTACAAGTTTTACTAGAACCATAATGTACACTACTTTAATGCTATTAACATAATTAATGTTTTTAATGTAGTCGATTAATTAACTGAACAATAAATACAATTAATGCAGTTATTAAAGTATTCTTTACATAAGAAATACAAATTATCAAACATATTGTACAACAGCTTAAACATAATTCTTGCATTAAATATCACTAATACAAATAATGAAGCACATTGTACAACCAACGGACCATACGGGCTAGAGCCCGAACGGACACGGGCCAAACGGGCTCGATCCCGAACGGACACGGGCCAAACAGGCTCATGTTATGCGAATCGCTTTAAAAAATCCAAAAAAAGATCCCATTCTGAAAACTAACGGGCTAAACGGGCTCATCTTAAACAAATTGACACCTCTAATATTAATTATCACAATTGTATAATGAAAAACATTGTTATTAGTTAAGGAGTCACATGAAATTAACGATATCCGTAATATATTATATATATAAAAAAAAAAAAAAAAAAAAAAAAAAAAGAGAGAGTGATTCACCGGAAAATTTAATTTCAGACCCGCTAGTAGTGGACTAAAGCAAAATCATAAAAACGAAACTAATGACAAAGGTAAAAAGGATTTTATTGTCGTTTACACATTATCATAAACACTGAAACGTTTACACTTTACCGAGGATCAATTGAGAAATTTAATTAAGATGAGAAGAATGAGAAGGAACTTAACCTACTAATTTTAGATACATCCACAAAATTAAATGCATCTCCCAATTATTTCTTTTTTCTTATTTGAATTTTGTAGCTAGATCACTCTCTTCAATCAATATCTTTTCTCACTTCACGATACTTTGCTAGTTAAAGTCTTAACAACATTATATATTAAATTAAAAAGAATGTCTTTAAGAAAATTCAACTTGAGGCATAAAAGTACACATTCTTTTATAAAAATGTAAAAAAATCATTAAAAGTTGTACCCTTGCTTATAATATGACTAACCTAAAATGTGTTACTTTCAAAGTCAATTTTGGCAACTTGAAAAATTAATATATATGTCGCTAGAAGGAGGGGTTGAACCTCCGACCTTGTGGTTAACAGCCACACGCTCTAACCAACTGAGCTATTCCAGCTATTGATATATTAGCAGATAACAAGCTATTTTAATATAACATATACTAGGATATACGTTAAATGAAACAAAACAGTCGACGGTGTATTAAATTTTGATTATACATAGCAGGGCCCGTCCTGTGCTCAATGAAACAAAACATCCAACATTTTCTTTTGGTTTAAGGGACTCTAGTTGCTGAACCGCATCATAAATAGAGGACTTAAGTTCGTCTTGGTAGAACGTAAATCTGAAGATATCTTTCTGAGAATCGCTTCAGCGATTGTATTCATATTCTTATGTTATTATATATTTAAATGCTATTAGAGACTATTGACACTGAATTAACCCAACAACTATACATTGGACGATTAGAGTTTGGTTCAATAAAGATCAAAGAAAAATTAAAGATCAAATAAACCATTCTCAACCATTCATTTTTTCATCAAAACAATAAATTAAATTTTCACCTTCATTTTTAAAAACTAAATATCTCACAAACTATCGATCGTTAGAGCTAAACTAATCATACCATCATGACGTAAAATTACCTTTAATTTGATATCACACATCATATCTTTTCGTGAAATTTTTTTTCCGACTTTTTGTGGGTTTAGGGTTTCTGGTTAGGGTTAGGTGTTTAGGGTTTAGGGTTTGACTTTTGGGTTAATCTTTTAGGGGTTAAGTGTTTAGGTTTTTACGGTTTAGCGGATTGGGTTTAGGTTTTTAGTTTAGCGGTTGGGTTTAGGGGTTTAAGGTTTTAAGGTTTAGGGTTTAGGGTTAGGGTTTTTGGGTTTAGGGTTAGGGTTTTAGGGTTTAGGGTTGGGGTTTTAGGTTTAGGGGTTAGGGTTTTGGGGTTCTGGGTTGTGTTAAAAAGTATTTTAAAATTTTCGTTTATAGTGTAATATTTGAACCATAAAAACGATAAAAATAAGTTAAATCAGTATATAATATTGGATCTACATAGAAAGATAATTTTATTAACATCATGATGGTATAATTAGTTTTATCTAGCTATTAACGGTTTGTGAAATATTTAATTTTTAAATATAAAGGTGAAAATAATTTAATTAATTTATTAAAAATGAATGGTTAAGAATGATCCATTTGATCTTTAATTTTTATGTGATCTTTATTGATCTCACCCTGGACGATTAATACATAAAGAAATAATCAGCACACATCACACTTTATTATTGAAACTTGAAAATGAACAAGACCAGAATATGACCAATAAAACAACACAACAACAATAACAATAATCGAGAGAGCCAGCGAGCTAACTAACCCAATTCGATTATCCCTTATGTTTAGCTAGAAGCATGAGATAGCAGCATGACATTTATCTTATCGCAGCCAACAATGCTACAATATGCCTTGTAAATATATGTGCACCCTGTCACAATGGTAAAGACGAGTACTAGATACATCCATCTATCTGCCACAAAATTGTGCATGGCTATTAAAACTACCAGCAACAAATTTGCTAGTTGCTGTACTAGGTTCTGCAAGACCAAACTTGCCCTCATCTGAGTAGTTTCATACACTTTATTAACTTCTTCTATCTTTGTTTGCAATTCGGATTTCTCGTTTGTTTTCCTCCTCGGTATAGAACTCCTCATCCCACAAAGAGTTTGGCAACTTCAGTATCACCCAAATCCCCTTTGATGATTTGCATTTCCTTAAGAAGCTTGACGTCGTCTACATTTGAGATAAGCCCGCACATCAAACTCACATATTCAGTAAGTGGGAAGCAATCATGCACAGTTGGCTACTAATGTTTCAAAAGACACTAAATTTCTTAATATGACTTCCGAGTCATTGTTCAAAGTCATCACTGGTAGGAAAAACTTCATGTCCTTGATCTCTATTTCCTTAATGCCGTCATGTTTTGGTAGTGCCTTAAAACTGAAGTCAGCCTTACTTCGAAGTTTGGAAGCTGAAGGAATGGATACCTTACTTGTAGAGAAATTCCGCAGGATTGTAATAGCTTGTTCATACAGTTTAACAAGCTCAATATTGAAAACTTTCTTTTCAAAGTCTGAATGTTGGCCAGTGGAATTTACCATATTAATGGACGACGGCATGTCTGGATATTTATGATAAGACCTGCTAGATGATGCCCGCGTAGGATCATGTGGCGTGAATAATTCTCGTGAAGGGACTTTTGTGATTGAATGATACATGTAATGGAGAAGATGTTCTATCTGCTTAGGAGCATCTGACTCTGAACACAACTCAAGAGGTGAATGAATCTCACAAAAACATCGAAATACGTCACCTAAAAATTTATTATTTTTTTATGGATGAATAACCTCATTGACTTTATTCAACACTATGAAAGGAATTTGGTTCTCAACCATCATTATGTCCTGAGCCAACAATCTTTTAGTTTGATCAACGACTGTGGGATGTGTATGTAAGCTTTGAGAACTAGAAGAATCACCTGACACTGTGATTTCAATGGTACAAGAAGAATGATCTGACCTTTCTTTATCATAGGGATGTAATAAATAAAGCAAGAAGAGAACATCAATCGAGAAAACCCAAGCCATGGAAACATTATCACATTCTAGGAACGTGTCATAGCATGCACGAACAAAAGGAACAAGTTTCCGGACTTCATCAAGAACACTGATTTTAAAATCTAATGAATTGTGATATTGTACAACTCTTTGCACTGAAACAAGTTTCTTCTGTTCCATCTTCTTGTAGGGAAGCGGTCGAAAATGATGATATGGACCTAGTGCTATGAGCTGTGGCTCATAGGCTTCTGGTTTTGTTGTGGTTATGGTTTCTGGTACTTGAAAGATGGAAACAACAGCGGCTCTAATGTTGATCCCTTTAAGCTGCTGGTGCAAGATTTCACTAATTTCACCGACCCATTTTTGGTTACTAGGGTCCGAAGTCAATGATGGATATGTGGATGCCATATAAGTACAAGAAATCACAGTTAATTTGGTTGGTGCTTTGAATGCTGAAACTATGTGAAGGCAATGTCTTTATATACTGATATAAGTGATAACCTGGATTGGACTTTGGTGCTACTTGCGATTAAAAAAAAGAAAAAGATGAAGTCCCTCTTAAATCTTAAACGCAAGTTGATTAAACAACAACAATAAACGGGCCTGTTGAAGAAGCGATTTCACTTTTCTTAGAAATATCCGATGATAGTTTATTTCCACCAACCTACAAATTTTATATGGGCTAGTAATGTTTACAATGTTTAATTGGTCAAGGAACATAGCTCTAGCAACTCGATTATGAATCATATAAAAACATGATGCAAACTGAACTAAGCATTTGGTGTACACGATGATGACTTGATGCGTACAAAGATGGTAACCTTTGCCACCTGATCAAAAATATTTTGTTTAACTGCTAATTAGTGGCTATTGGATACTAATTTACTAATTCATGAAAGTCAAGTATTTAGAGTAGTTTATATAAAGTGTAAAATATAGGGTCCTAGTGTGTCAAAAACAAAGCCTATAACCGAATGACAGTTATTTTCGGTTATGGCAGTTATTGTGAATGGTTGTGTCGGTTGGTGGGTTATAAGTACCCATGTAAACCCAAGTTTGTAAACTAACGATTGATCATAATAAAAACTTAGTATATTTCATAACCGATTGTTCATAGAAGATTAGACTAACAATTGACATCAGAGCCAAAAGAACCAGAGACAGAAAAGAAAACCAATGATTCAGGGAATCGTTCCAGGAAAAGAGAAAAAGAAATTGATTCACAGGAATCAAACAAGTGATAGACACGATTTGTTCAAGTAAAGATCGAATCAAAAAAGGAGAAGAGAAACAACATACCGGTTGTGCGAAGAAGAGAGACCGCCGCCGTATTGTTTGCCGGAGAAGAAAGAAACAACCGCCACCGTGTGGTTGCAGGAAAAGAAAACAACACCATTACCGTTTGATTAGAACAAAACAAGAAGAGGACCAGCATCTTTGCCCTAAATCGTGTAGCAGAAAGGAGGAAGAAGAAGGCGTATTGTTTTTTTTCTTGGGAACAAAACAGCGCTTGTATTAAAAGGAAAAAGAAGGGTTTGTTACTTGTTTGAAAAAGGAGCCCACAAAAGTCGAGTAACAGGTTCTATTATTCCTTTCAAATACTTGGTTATTTTTTTAGAAAAGTTAAGAATTTGCATATTAGTATTGTGAATTAGATAGAAAGATTAGTAGAATAGATTTTTTTCATTACAATTCGCATTAGAAAAGGTTAGAAGTGTTAAGAATTATTGTGGTTAGAAAGAAGGATTTAAGATTCGACTATTATTAGAATTATATTGGTCTTAGAAGAAAACCAAATCGAAAGATATGACGGAGATAAAACCGAAAGCAGAGTTGTTTTCACCACATCGTTACCATCATATCAATGCCGGTTTAAGCAACACAAATTATACATTATGGGCATTAAGAATGAAGAAGATATTAACGGGAAATGGAGTATGGGATTTAGTAGAAGGAGTAAGTACATCAAAAGAGATTGATGTAAAAAGGATAGTTCGAGCGTCGGCATACCTATTTCAAGGGTTACGAGGATTTGCAAATGCAAGTTGCGGGGATGTGAAGCTTGACAAAAGAAATTTGGGACTCTCAAAGTCCAGTTTATTGGGACGAGAAGATGTACAACAAGCACACTCGCAACAACAGAAATTAGAATTTAAGAGACTTGTGATGAAAGAAGATGAATCAATAGATTCATTCTTTGGGAGGTTGATGAGTATTATTACAAAGGCTGCTACATGTGGATTGACGTTTGATGAATAAACAAAAGTACGAAAATTACTTGAATGGGTGCGGATAAGTTTGTACCGATGGTAGCAACCATTGAAATGGTTGTTGATTTTAAGAAAGCAAAATTAGAGGAGATTATTGGGAAACTTAAGACTTATGAAGAAAGGCTTAAATTTAGAAAAGGAAGTGAGGAAGATAATAGTGAGAAATTGTTGTTCACGTCGAGGGAATAATAGAAATTATGAGCGCACTATGGAAATGATGAGCGAGGAGGTGGTAATGGACACGAGGAAGAGGCCAGGAAGATTCACAAGAGATAGTAGAATGGAGATAGTTATGATAGAAACAAGAGAAACCATGGGGATCAAAACTACCATAGTAGAGACTTTAGAGAATAGAGTGTTATAATTGTCATGAGTTTGGACACTTTCTGCAAATTGTCCAAAACCAAACCGTAGAGAAGAAAAAGCAAACACTTGTGTTTGAAGATGACGAACCAACACTATTGATGGTTACAAGCAAAGATGAAAAGGAGATAGCATCCTTAAAGAAGAACGAGATGGAAGGAATTATCATTGAGAATGATGAAATTCAAAAGAAAAGTTAGAAGATATCTTGGTCGAGAGATAGAAATTGATTTGAAGAGTAAATTAGAGTTTTGGAAGTTTGAAATGCTTGAGTTAGAGATGGAAAAACAAGAGTTTGAGAAGAAATTAAGAAATAGAGAAATGGCATTTGAGAAACAAATGCATATAGGATAGAGAACCTCAAGAAGTTGAGAGATTGCACAAGCAAAGAGATGAAAGAGTTAAAGATAGTAAGAGAACAGTTTGAGAGAGAACCATGAAGTTGTCTCGGATGAAACATTTAGAAGAAGAACAAGTATTGACAAAGGCGAATGCAAGAAACATCGAGGCAGCCATCAATTTGAGAGGAAAGCCAGTTGAGAAAGACATTAAATCATGCAATAAGAAAGTTGAACCAGAGAAGATCGTGATACAAATACTACAAGAAACAAATTGTTGGAGTTTCAAGATTGTGAAATGAAACAAATGAAGGAAGATAGTGACAAAAGTGACAAAGATGATCGAGATGAAATTAAAGACAAGGAAGAAAGAAGTCAAATCAGGAGGAAGTTCAAAACATAGTTGGCGTTGAAGATCAAGACAAAGGAAGTGGAAGCAAGACAAAATTCAAAGATAAAGATAATGGAGTTTGAAGATATCGAAGGCATGGATTAATAAATTAGGAGGAGTATTGGATACTAATTTACTAATCCATGAAAAGAATCAATATTTAGAGTAGTTTATGTAAAGTGTAAAGTATAGGGTCCTAGTGTGTCAAAAACAAAGCCTATAACGAATAGCAGAGTTATTTTCGGTTATGGCAGTTATTGTGAATGGTTGTGTCGGTTGGTGGGTTATAAGTACCCATGTAAACCCAAGTTTGTAAACAAACGATTGATCATAATAAAAACTTACTATGTTTCATAACCGATTATTCATAGAAGATTAGACTAAGAGTGGCTTAATTCATTAGTTATATAGCTACTTGGATGGTATGGATATCTTTCAAAACGAGTAATAATATCCATTCATACATTGTCACACGTGCCACCATAACTCCATTCTTGCTTGTGTCTCAAAGTAAATATACAATCTATACAAAATAATTGATTTATATCTTTGCGTGTAAAACTATAAACAGTATTAGTAGTTATCTGGTGAAAGATTATAAGCTGTATACGTCTTCACAATATAAGTCGACTTCGATTCATGTTTTTTAATCTTGGAAACAAGTTTTATCATACGATTGCAGACATTTATTGTCAAAGGATGGGACTCCATATCACCTCGTTTCTCAATCCTATATTTTCAAAGCCGATTGACTAGATGGAATATTAACCAATTTGGCACGTGACAAGTAGGCAATGGCCTACCCGTATCAATTTTGATCGTAGGGGTATTGATCGATCTTGATTCCTTAAGGTGTCCTATGTGTGATGAAGATGTAGATTGTAGAAACAGAAGACCACGTATTTGTCTCTTGTAAGATTGTGGTGGACAACGCAAACATCACTCCTAAACAATCTAAGTTTCGTTGTCGTTGTTCAAGCTACAATTTGGACTTCTTCTCAGCGACATTAAACTAATGTCCTACAATTGGATCTCTTTTAGATATAAGAAATCATGTCTAAATTGGTTAGAGTGGCTTATTATCCTTGTAACGCTCTATCGTGACTTTGCATCATATCTGCTGCTGATACAACAAGATTATACCACGGGTTGTTGAGTTTATGATATATAAAATACAATAAAACATAAAGACATCAAGAGTACACAGCGGAAGACTTAAAGATCATAACAAATAAATTAATTAGCGAAAGTATGCGTAACGTACCTCTTGCGAATGTCAAATCCCTCGAGCAAAGCAAAACAACCCTCGAGCAAAGCAAAACAAAGAGTACTTATTTGTGTAAGAATAATGTCTTACAACCACGTTCTTGTACACACGAATTAACCAAACGAATCAGCGATTGCTAGATCTAACACAAGTCCTCGTTTAAGAAAAGCGAAACCAAACTCCCTTACTTGGGGTGTTCGGCGAATATTAGACTAGAGAGAGAGAGAGAGATCTAGGGTTAATTCATGCACAAGTGTATGAAACCCTAGAACCTAACCCTCTTTATATACTAGTAGGTAAACTTAGGGAACAAGTTATGATTTTAGGGCTTGGGAAAGCCCATGGCCGACCACTTATGCAAAGCCCAAAGAAATCCATAACTTTTCCAAGTTTTCCATTTCTAGTCCTTTCTCTTTTCATTTAACGATCGTTAGTCATTTTCCGTCAAATACTTAACGATCGTTAACGGACTTAATGTGCAATAATTAATCGTAAACATAAACATTAATTATTAACTTTAATTCTCATTCGCTAATGTGTGCAATCCGTGGTCACGAGTTCGAATCGGACATTCACATGTTTGTAAATATATACATTTCCAACGACTCCCACTTGGATATGTTTACAAAGCGTGAAATGACATTGGTTAGCGTCTAGCAACACGCCAATGCCCGGTACAACTCGTGTATGGTTTTCTGGAGAAAAACCAAGTTTGATGATTCATCATCATATTCATCCTTTGTTTCTAATACCATGTTAATAAGAATATGGATCTCACTCATTTCTTAATTAACTATTACATTTCTCGCTTTATATGATTGATTAAGATTACCAATTCTTGAACATATTCGAAGACCTTGGGTATGGCCATACAAACATCTTAACAATCCTACGAGGGCCCGATAGTATTATACTTCAAAATAAATTTGAAGGAAACAAATCCCATTTTGACTACAAGCGAGGATTCATAAATTTCGCAACACTTACGAAAACAACCCTTATAACTACCGATTCGTATAGCGTTAGATTGCTTCACAAAATGCACTACATCCATGACATATCTCTTATATCTCAAGTCGGAGGATAAATATCCATGATATACTTAATGACAAAGATCCATAAAGTATCATCATGTGGGTGGGATAAGTCCTATATTCAATTCATTGAATATCATCGAAATTAGTCATGCTACGCATCAATATACTTTCAAGTATATTCTAATTAATACTGATTTGTCTTAATTCAATATCATTCCCATGTTATTGATTGACAACGGACTATTTAGAATAACTTAAGTTATTCAAGGATTTAAACATGCAAATATAGGATACAATATTATAAATGAAATCAAGCGTATACCATACTTTAATTCATTATAAATAATAATTGTTTAACATCCTTTATCCAAATACTAAATAGATCAATGCATGATAATACTAGTTAATGAATTTTGCCACAAGTCATGAGAATCATACTTGTTGACAAGGCATAATTTCAATTAACTTTGATCTATAGGAATTATGAGAATACTTATTTCAAGAATTCAATAAGTGAATTTCTTGTATGTGTTTACATATCTTGATATTGTCATATCATTCCATAAGGTGCGTGATAACCTGAACCACCCTTTTATGACAATCATCCTTCAACACTTAAAGTTTAAAGTATTCTTTATTCTTTAATGTAGAATGCAACTATGCTCTTAATTGAGCATAACTAGTCAACATTACCATGACTAGAATTGAGTGTCATCTCAATCATACCAGCATCATTGTGTACAACAATATGCTCTTTAAACATCCGTAAACTTTGAATATTTATTTGTTTGGTGTCGTCCAAACCTCAAGTTTGTTGACTATGACAATTACAACAATTTGTTGTATAGAATGCGGGAGCAACTCCGGTGTGGAATGCAATTCTAAATCAAACATAAATATTACAATGTTGTTAAATCATCTTGTAATCAAGCATGATACAACAACCTTATACACAACATGATGTTCATGATGAATCTTCAAGTTAGACTTTAAGATCTCATTCATATACTATCTTGTCAAAGATATGTACTCATCATGTTCTAATAGACTCATTTATTTACCGCATATGTTTATAATAATAAACATATATATTCAAGGTTATATATTTTATTTTCCAAATCTTACAAGCGAGTTTCATTCTCAACTAAAACTTAATTTAGGTGGAATGTAGTTGCCCATACAACATATAAGATTTAAAAATAATACTCCCACTAGCTTTCGGGAATACTTACGAGCTATCTTATTTTAATTATTAAATCAAACATGGATTTAATTTTAAACATAAGAATCATCTCTAGATGCATGCATATATCCATTCATGGATTCTTGCGGTTGTACATATTCAAAGATTATTTGAATTCATAAAACTACTTTGTATTACTTATCGTCCTCATAAAAGTAATTCCACAACAAAGAGTTTTGATATTCATTGTCAAAATTTCATATCAATGAAACTAAGTATGACAATTATAATCTTTATACTTTTATTTAATGTATCTAGAAAAGAATATTCAATCATAGTTAATTGCTTAAGTATGATTAATATTATTATCACTAGACATGCATTAAATACGTGTACAATATTGTCCATATGATTTCTACACAAAGATTTAAACCACTAGGGTTTTCATCCTTTGAAGAAAATCATCTTCATTAAGATAAACCAAGTATCTAAAGTTGATTATCTTTATGGACAGCATCTCTCCATTCATAGTATGATTGATTTACCACAATTCAACATTTTGGTAAATTCATCATTATGATTAACGAGCTTACCATGATCATGTAACTCATATTCCTCATCATATTAAATATCGAGATATCCTTGCGGATCTATGAATGACAATTCCATCATATTGAGATCTATCATATACATGTTTAGCCTCATCATGATATTTGCTAGTGCATTTTAGAAGATTATGTATTTTGTAATTTAGTCTTTCAAGATCTAAACAAAACTCCCACTTGCCTTTAACAATTTAAAGATTACCTTTAAATAGTTTAGCAAGTAAACAACAATACATTGTTCTCTTTTGGGATATTACAAAACACATTGATAGTTCGGACATCGGTTTGTTACAACTCACTATACAAGTAGTTTAACAAATTGAACTTCATTATAAGACTTAATGTGATTCATCACATTCCATAAACAAATGGTGTCTTATTAATCTTCTAGGTTGGAGTCTTATTGAGTATATTCAATCTATACTCAATCTACTAACCTTGATAACATGTGGAAGAAACGATAGTTATCTTGAATCAAATAATGCCAGCAGATTTTGATTCTTCTAACGAACATACCATAAAACTATGGTATTTCCTTAGAATTAATATTGTAAGAAAATCTAACAATATTTTAGATAACCATCTACTCTATGGCTTACCTATTTACCAACAAAGTAAAACTTAATGGTACAATAGAATTACCAAGTCAATTGCATGTATTATAACACAAGTATTCTTGACCAAGTCAAAAGACATAATAGTTATAATCCCACTATCGTTATAAGTCATTGATCAACTCATTGACTTCATGCATATGTCTTAAAACATAGCAAGTTAACGTCTTACTTTATATTGTAAGTCTTGTATTAAAAGACTTCATGTTTGTGACTTTACAAAATCATAAACATTTATAATTAAAGTAATTATGAACACCACCTCGGGTTTCAATTAATATTTCAAGTTAATATTTACTACATATATTTAAGTCATTCAACGAATACTTAAATTCAAAGTAGTATTAGATTACTTCATTTAATTATGTCATTCCATGAAATGTTCAACGTGAAGCGCAAAATCATCCATGCTCGTTCTCACGACACGTGGATATTTTACCTTGGGCTATAATCTAGTTCACGTTCTCACGTAACATAAATTGTAACTACAAGTGTTTCTTAAATATTGAATAACATAAATATTTAAAATAAAGTAGTCTTTGTTATCATCTTGACACATGTTCTTAATAGGGCAATCATACATATTTAAATGTATATTTCCTATTGAACGTTACTCTCTTACTTACTCAAGAGAATTCATTTAAATCATATTAATATGTGTTGTACCTTGCACACAATAAAGATTTCTCCCACTTGTGCATGGAACAACATCATGTAGCGGATAAACAACACGATACACGTTCGTTTATTTGATTAATATGATTTGTGTCATAGATATAACAAGTAGATGTAGGACTATATTGATTAGTAAGGAAGCGCACATGACTCTCCTTAAAAACATAAGTGCCTACAATTGGAAAGTAATTATCTTTGAAGATAATCGGGTTACTACACGGAAATAAGGCTTGTAGCTCCCAGAATTAGAAATCAATAAAACAACTTCTTATTCGGTAATGCAACACAAATGCTCCCACCGAATCGACAACATTGTAAGTGTTGCATAACCGATGAAAACAACTTGCTTGCTTTTTACTTTCCTACACCTTTAAAGAACCATACGTAATCATTACTAAGGTACTAAAGGTGTATTCTACTCTATGAATGATGGGTTATCCATCAATGTTATTAACGAAAAATTGGGTATGCAATTTCTTCCTTAACAGCCTACCATGCCCATCTTGGTATGTAGCACCTTTAAAGGTTAAAGCAAAACAACTAGATAAAATATGCTAGTTTGCCTTTTACCAATTTTCGCGGTAATTTGTCTAGCTTCTAATTTTGTAACTCATATACATGTTTTCGGTTTAACCAACATTCATGTTTGTTACAAAAGGATTCATTCACCGGATGAGGGTAATGAAATCTTTATGGAAAATATGATGTGCAATTCATTGCTATGAGTTACATTAGAATTTAGACAATTCAAACGTTCCTATTATACCTTTCTCATTCATGAAAAGGAATAGGATTGAGTCTCATGCTTCTCCCATGGAAAGAGACTTCGTTTGTCTTTTCGGTAAATTATTCTCGATCAAACATTTGTTTGAAAGCGAGAATGGATTAATTCTTGATCAAAGACTAAACCTTGTTTACTGGTTAAATGTTGCATTTATACATTCAAAAAATTACAAAATTCAATTTTAGTATTTTCGATAATTAACCTTTTCAAGAAAATTAAATACCCATGGTTCATAAGCATATAACCATTTAATTTTCAACGAAAACTAGGATCCAAATTGTCATAATCTCATCACATCGGTTGATGCGCTAGTAATGAACCTTATACAAAGTGGTAGAGCTTTTGCTCGATTGCCAATTTCAATTGCAATTCCTAGATTTATGGGATTTACATATAGCCAATTTCAATTGCCATGTAAACATGTTTTATCCCATCTTATGCCTTGAGTTGTCGGTTCTCACTACAAAACTCAATTAAGTTGTCCAACTTAAGAAGCGCAAAATCGTCCATGCCGTTCTCACGACACGTGGACATTTTACCCTTTGATTAAGATCTAAGTCACGTTCTCACGCAAATAGAAAGTAATCTTAGGTGTTTCCGTTTCGTTGGATGGCATATAACTTAAATTAAAGGGTAATAGTTTTGATGTTAAATCAAATATGTACAAAGATGTCATGCATTCATCTTTGTAGCATAGTTTTATTAAAACATTTATATCTTGTTTTAATGTATAAGCTTTTCATCATCAAACTTTAATTGAGGTATTGGATTCACCAATCAAGGAATTTAGTGTTAATTATCATCCATTATACCGTACTTTTGCATAAGTGTAAACACTTAGTGTTTGGGATAATTACCACCTAGTGGCGCATGGAATTAAAACTAATTAGCCCTTAAGATGAGCTTGCACATTTAATGGCTTACTAAGTAGCTCCACTCGAACTTACGAGGAGAGGACCGGTGCGCTAAAGCACAACCTTAGACATCCATTCGGTGTGCATGCGCACTTCTTTAAACCCCTTTTATTAGTTCATTCTCATGGGTGAGCCGTTCGGTCATTTGTACCAAAGTCATCAATCAATTAAGCGATTATGATTACTATTCTTAAAATACATGTTTCACCATTGTTTAGGTCGGTTTATTTTTCTTGTAAAATACCCTTGTTACACATAACAAACAAGCAAGTATTTGAAAAAATAAACAAATAAACAATGAATGCATAACAAATAAAAGTCATGCATATCAAATAGCCACATGCAAACGGTTTTGATAAATCCTATTAATAACCAATTCTATATCATCAATATGCATATATTTAATTAAGACTTCCACCGTTTTCATCTATGTACAAGGTGAACCACATGCATCGATTCATCGATTGCGTAAGTCAAAACTAAATATATACCACATAGCACATAATTGATTAAATTAATAATTATTGAGGTCTTCCCAATTTAAGATCTATCATAATTTAATGTATATCACTTAAAACATGAAAGACATACAATAAAAAGCAGATCCATGATAAAACATGCGATAATTATCATGGATATAAATTACATAACAATTAATGCAATTAAGCGAGTTACGCATATACACATAAAGTTGCATGCATCTTGGGTTTCTAATCCAATTAAAACAATAGTTTACAAAACCTAATTAGGGCACCAAATAAACGCCCCCTCAAAATTAGGGTTTAGGTTTTGCAAACCCTAGATCTAAGCATACAAATAATAACACATTCATGTTTATTTTAATTATGTGTTTGATAATTAATTACTTGTTATACAAGGCTCGTGATGCCCTTTGTTGAGTTTATGATATATAAAATACAATAAAACATAAAGACATCAAGAGTACAGTGGAAGACTTAAAGATCATAACAAATAAATTAATTAGCGAAAGTATGCGTAACGTACCTCTTGCGAATGTCAAATCCCTCGAGCAAAGCAAAACAACCCTCGAGCAAAGCAAAACAAAGAAGTACTTATTTGTGTAAGAATAATGTCTTACAACCACGTTCTTGTACACGAATTAACCAAACGAATCAGCGATTGCTAGATCTAACACAAGTCCTCGTTTAAGAAAAGCGAAACCAAACTCCCTTACTTGGGGTGTTCGGCGAATATTAGACTAGAGAGAGAGAGGAGATCTAGGGTTAATTCAATGCACAAGTGTATGAAACCCTAGAACCTAACCCTCTTTATATACTAGTAGGTAAACTTAGGGAACAAGTTATGATTTTAGGGCTTGGGAAAGCCCCATGGCCGACCACTTATGCAAAGCCCAAAGAAATCCATAACTTTTCCAAGTTTTCCATTCTAGTCCTTTCTCTTTTCATTTAACGGTCGTTAGTCATTTTCCGTCAAATACTTAACGATCGTTAACGGACTTAATGTGCAATAATTAATCGTAAACATAAACATTAATTATTAACTTTAATTCTCATTCGCTAATGTGTGCAATCCGTGGTCACGAGTTCGAATCCGGACATTCACATGTTTGTAAATATATACATTTCAACATAAAGTACTTTTGTTGAAATACATCCTTCCACATAAAGTATCGACACCCATAGTCTTCAGTCCATGGCTGTTACATGGTGAAACAATTGTAAGAAATGTATTCTTAACAAACAAGTTATTGATATATTTACGTAAATAAGCAAACGTATAATTATTTACCTTTGATAAAGGACATGCAAAATACTTCTGACCACAACTTTTGGGCTTTTGGGATGTTCTTTCAATTATAAGTCCCCGTCGACAACGACACAAGAAAGGATTTTCTTGTTGCATCTGGCCAAAAGAATTTGTATAATTATTTACAACATAAATCAGTAATATCATGGTTCACAAATTTAGAAGCTTGAATACATAAATAACCAATCTTGTTATAGATTAATAGTTGATACATGGTTCACAAAATCACAATATAACTAGAAACTAAGATCAATCACGCCCGGGCGTAGTCGCCCAATGATCTTGCCATCATCCACACGAAACTCTAACTCAAAATCGTCTCCTCGATCCGCAATCTCGCTCGTGCCTCGTCAGCGAGGCGGTACGTAACAAAAGATGAGGAAGAACCGGAGGCGGTGTATAAAATTCTCCTCATCTGCATGGAGATATAGCCGGAGAGGAGGCACATAAGATGGAGAAAGGCGCATAATACTGACTCTCAACACGGCGGGTGTGTTGTCGACACATTGAATGTCCCTCCAGCGAATGTCATCCGATTCACGTAACAAAGATGAGGAAGAACCGGAGAGCGGGCAATCTGTAACAAAGATGAGGAGTCATTTACTATAAATCGATGTCGTTTACTATAAATCGTGTCGTTTACTATAAATCGATAATCCGTGTCGTCTATACATGTTTTGTCATTTACAATATAAATCGGTAATCTTCTATACATGTTTTGTCATTTACAATACAAATCGATGTCGTTTCTATAAATCGATGTCGTTTGCAACATATGTCTATACTACGTCCTTAAAACATGCTTTGTCGTTCAGCAAACAGAGTTTCCCATCCGTGGTCACGTTATGTCTGAACGTTCTCCATTGTGGGTGAGTATACGGGAGTGGTGAGTTTTCATCTAGAACCGCATGAACGTAGTGAGCAGCATGGTCTTCCCCCACACGAAGAATCACAACGGAGGACAATAGTTGTGCTGTCTCTGGACCTGAACTAAGTGGAAGACACGTAGTAGATACTCTATTGGATATGCATACAATTGGACGGTTAAGAGCTGTAGCAATAGCCGCTCCAAGGTCTGGCATAATCATCCAATAATTGTGTGGTGCATATCCTGATTCAAACCAATCCAGCGAGTTCAAAATCTGTGTAAACCAAGTCCCCCACATTTCCATGTAAAGTTGCCGGTGATTGTCTACCTCTTCCCTGACAAGAGTTCGAAGTCTGGGCCATATCCGTTCGGGATGACCAAGACCTACGCCAAGATCTCGATAGCCACAATTTCCATCACCTTCCACGTTAACAATCCCTAGGATCCGCCGTCGGAAAAGAGGTGGAATTCGAGCCATAAAATATTCGCTATCGTCATCTAGAATGTACAACTCGTGTCTTAAATCGCCCTCGCTAGGTTCTTCGTTCAAGCCTGGGACGTTAGAAGGCTCTCCCACGTATGAACTATGTCTCACAGTTTCTTCATTTAAGTCTGGGACTTTTTTAGGTTTTGTATATCCCGCGGTGACGATAAATCTCTGTCCATGACGATAACCCGCTGGTAATATTGTTCTTCTATCACCATCTCAACACATTTCAAAACCCATTTGAAATTTGGCTCTTTTTTACAGTTCAAAAAGCTAAACGCCATTGAGAATGTTCTGTTTGTTGAAGTAACTCCAACAATTGTAAAGAATGGCAGTCTAAACAACGTAGTGTTGTATGTGGAGTCCATCAACATGATTTCCGGGAATGTTGTCCATAGGGCATATGACGTCGGGTGAACACAAAATATTTCCTCAAGCTCATTAGTCCGGTCATTTACCCTGGGTAATATGTATAACCTTGACGCCTCAAATGTGCTAAAAGGACTTGTATCGGAGTCATATCATCACGAATGGCGTCGCGTATCTTGTTTTGTGCATTATATATCGTGCGAATGTTGAACCGTTATCCGGATCGCTATCTTTTAGTGAAAGTATAATTAAGTGGTGCTACTTTATGTTTTGCCAATTGCTCCACCAAAACTAACTCATTTTCTTTTAATCGCATTTTTGTGGAAAACCATGGAATGAGTCTACAAAATGATGATTATGCCTCAGACACTTGACCCTCAAGATCCAACCATTAGTTCAAACTTTTATATATTTCGTCAGTAATCCGAATGGGCAATTAGTTTTAGCGGTGCCCGATCTGCTTGAAGTTCATCTTCAAACCTTCACGTGCGGGGCGTCCCATGTCTAGAACACTTAAATTCGATTGAGTACTTATAGCCCCTATCTTTTTAGTTCTTCCTTTAACAATAAGAAAACCGTTCGATTGAGCGATAGATTGCACCCAATTAGTTAAAACAACTCCTTCACGAAACACCTAAAAATAAAAAATACAACTTTTATAACTTTCATTTTTAACATATAATTTATAACTTTTTTACGTTTTTTAACAACTTTTATAATTACTTTTAAAAATACAACTTTAAATAAAAATTTTGTAAAACTTTTATAAAACTTAAAAAATACAACTTTTGTACAACTTTTAATACAACTTTTAAAAACTTGTTATAAAACTTTTAAAAAATACTACTTTTAAAAACTTATAATACAACTTTTATTTTAAATTTAATACAACTTTTATTTTAATATAATACAACTTTTATTTTAACTTTAATACAACTTTTAAAACTTTTAAATACTACTTTTAAAACTTTTATTTTAACTTTTATCTGAAAAAGGTGTGTGGTGTGGATGAGGTGTACGCGTTTAATTTTTGTGGTGGGTGAGGTGTACGCGTTTTCTCTGTTTGTTATCTGTGTTTCTCTCACTATCTCACACACTTGTAAGATCTCTCTCTCTCTCTCTCATCTCTGTCGTTTCTCTCTCACTAAAAAAGTCTTTGATAAGACTTTTTAGATCTAGATCTAACAAGTTTTTTACTTGTTAGATCTAAAAAAAAGAGAGGTTTCTGTTGTTTGTGGTGATGTTGTGGGTTGGTGGTATCTGTTGTGGTGATGTTGTGGGTTGGTGGTATCTGTTGTGGTGATGTTTCTGATGTTGTGGTGATGTTGTTGTATCCGGTTTGGTGGTATCTGTTGTGGTGATGTTTTGGTTTAAAAACCTGTTTGGTTTTTGTAACTTAAGGTTTTAGATCTAACAAGTTTTTAGATCTTGAATATTATTTAGATCTTGAAAAAAATACGAGGTTGGTTTAAAAACTTGTTAGATCTAAAAACTTATTATATCTAAAAACTTGTTGGATCTAAAAACTTGTTACATCTAAAAACTTGTTAGATGTAAAATATTTCTGTGGTATCTGTTTTGGTTTAAAAACCTGTTTGGTTTTCTTTGCTTAAGTTTTTAGATCTTGAAAAAATACGAGGTTGGTTTAAAAACTTGTTATATCTAAAACTTGTTAGATCTAAAACTTGTTATATCTAAAAACTTGTTGGATCTAAAACTTGTTACATCTAAAACTTGTAAGATCTAAAAGCTTGTTAGATCTAAAATATTTTTAATAGTATCTGTTTTGGTTTAAAAACCTGTTTGGTTTTCGTTGCTTAAGTTTTTAGATCTAACAAGTTTTTAGATCTTGAAAAAATTACGATGTTGGTTTAAAAACTTGTTATATCTAAAAACTTGTTACATCTAAAAACTTGTAAGATCTAAAAACTTGTTAGATCTAAAATATTTATGTGGTATCTGTTTTGGTTTAAAAACTTTGTTTTCGTTGGTGATGTTTTACGATGTTGTGGTGATGTTGTTGTATCCGGTTTGGTGGTATCTAACAGTTTTAGATCTTGTGGTGATGTTTTGGTTTAAAACCTTGTTATATCTAAAAACTTGTTAGATCTAAAACTTGTTACATCTAAAACAGTTTGGTTTCGTTGGTTATTAGACTTTGTGGTGATGTTTTGCGGGTGATTCTCAGCCAAGCACCCCATTTGGTGCTGTTTGGTAATGCCGTTTCATTCTTGGATGGTAAAGTGATGATTATTAGCTCACTTTACAACTTTCAAAAAATAAGTATATTTAAAAAAGGCAATGATGATTTTTTTAAATCTTAAGAGTTTTGGCATGGCAAATAGATGGATGATAAGTGAGTTTCTATCTCACTTTGGAACATTCAAATTGCACCAACATGATATAATGAGCTAATAACCGAGCCTATTCGATAAGTTTTTACCTCTAGTGTGTCAAATGGTGAACTAGACATGGTTGTTGTTTGTGGTCTTTGTTGCTTGTTGTGGTGGTTGTGACACTTGTGTTGTCCTCTTTTGTTGTGGTGGTGAGACACATTGCTTTCTTGCTAGTTGGTGTTGTTGCTTGTTGTGGTTGGTCGAATTTGCTAGTTGGTGTTGTTGCTTTCTTGCTAGTTTGTGTTGTTTCTTGTTCTTTGGTTGGTGTTGTTGCTTTCTTGTGGCATTATAAGCACGAAATACTGCGGTTTGAGAATCTTGTTTACTTTCTTGTGAACTTTTGCAGTTTGGGAATCCTACTTACCACTTGCACATTGAAAATGTGTTGGTGCTTGGCTAGTAGAAAATGGGGTGCTTGGTTAGACTGACCCTTTGAGAACCTGTTGTGACTTGTGTAGTTTTAAGCTTGTGAGACTTGTGCAGTTTTGAACTTGTGAGGCTTGAGCACATTTTGATAATCTGTGAACTTGTGACTTGTGCAGTTTGATAATCTTGTGACTTGTGCAATTTTGAACTTGTGAGGCGATGATGATAACCGAAACCGAATGGACATTAAAGTGAGATTTTTATCTTACTTTGCAACCTTCGAATTAGAGCCTTAAAATTTTCCGAGACGATGATGATTTTTTAGCCTTAAAATTTTCCGAGGCGATGATGATAACCGAAACTGAATGGACGGTAAAGTGAGATAAAATCTCACTTTGCAACTGTAGGATCGAATATTTTATGTTGTTTAGATGATTCGGGTGGTCTATGATTATGATTAAACAAGAGAGCCATTTTAGAGAGATGAAGAGAGGAGAGGGTGATTCTAGAGAGATAAACGAAAAAGAAAAGGTTAGATTAAGAGAAAAGCACCACCCCTTCCAAGGATGGAAGGGGTATTTATAATTACAACTACTACGTCCTCCTGTCGGACTGTGGATCAGGCATACAGTGGGTAAAGACCCGTCCTTCCTCCACGGTGTTACTCTAAACTAAACTAAGCTAATAACTAAACTAATAAACACGTAAATAACGATATGTATACGAGCTAACTTATGCTATATTATATTTGGGGTGACCGACTCTTCACTATGGAATTTCTAATTCCTAACAATCTCCCCCTAAGGGAGGTCACCCCATGATTTACATTTTGAATCCTAGCATTCTATTTGATCTTCAGTCTTGAGCTCGTAGACTTATATTCTTCAACATCCGCATCTTTGTGCTTTAGTAGTGACTCTTCATAGTCCGAATGCTTTGTACGTAAAGTGGAGGTCTTTGAACTGATCCACATCTTGATGATCTTCGAGCTTTCTTTGAGATCATCACCACGATAAATCTTTGGATCACCCTTTATTGTGTTGCCATCATGTGATGTTGTGACTTTTGGACCGACATGCTCACACTTTCGGGATCATGACATCTTTCCATCGAGTGGCGGAAGCTTTCTTTGGTTCATGATATTTGCGGTAGTAGCGAAGCATAGTATAAAATATCGAGCCGAGTTATGTAGATATGCACTAGTCATGATTTCTTCAATTAAGTGTGGATCTTGTGAGCATGCGGCTTTGGATTAACTCTCAATTCGATCACCGCAACCGTCAAATGTACCGCAAACAACGTTAGCAATAAAACACACGAAAGTGTCTTTGATCACTTTCATTGAATTGAGTACACGCCCACGATTCCCGTTGATCGACAAGTCTCGCTTGTGATCGGTATAATTCGAAGAATCTCCTGACGGGTTTCGCAATGTTCTAGTTGTTCTCAAACCGTAACGTCTCAAAGAAGACAACACGGAGTGAGTGAACCGGTGATTGAGATTCAGCGATCGATGAAAAATTGATTTGAAAACAATCGCGTATTGCTTGAAGAAAGAGTTTTGTCTGACGAAGGTTTTATGAGAAAGATCAATTTTCAATCAAAAATACCTTTGTATTTGAAAAGAATACGTATTCGATGTGCTAGAGAAAGAAGAGATTTGCACATCGAACGGTTTTTCCAAAAGTTTTTTTTTTCAATCAGAGATATTTTTTGAGTTTGAAATATGAATACACATTGAATGTGCTAGAGAAAAGAAGATTTGCACATCAAACGGTTTTTCTAAAAGTATTCGTCAATTCATTTCCTGGACCAAGGTTGATTCACTAATGAATCGCCCCATTGTTTCTATCCAGTTGTCACAAGCTTGATCTTTTGCAAGATCTCACATGTCACCCACCAAGATCTTGTTTGATGTTGGCTCTAGAAGGATTTCCATCTTCATCGTGAATACTTTACATATCACTCGGATGTTCTGGCAATACCACAAGGATATTGCGTAGGACTCTCAATATATATACTTACTTTCCACATTGTGTGAAACAGCAAGTCTTCATTATTTTTGTGTCCTAATGAGATATTATGGATGATCTCTTGGCTCTAGACTCAATTGTGCATATTTTGTTTCCTATGTCGGAGACTAGGGAGAGGGTCTCCTTCTTCAATATCAACAATCTCTAAGAGAAAGTCGATAGATTATGTAGGTTCCCCGTGAGAATGAAACAAGCCCTTTTAAGAGGAACTTGAATAGCTTGGGAAGTTAGGTGCAGTGCATCACTGGGTCTATGCTGTCTTGTCTTCAATACCAGTGTTACCTTAGTAGACACCGTAGCATATGTATTGAACCCGGTTTACGCCTAAGGTTGAATTAATGGAGGGCTATTTCTTTTCACCCTTTTCACATTCAATTCTTTTCATTATTCAACCCCTTGGCTTACGAGACTTCATAACTAGAACCTTGTTGAGTTTATTCCAAGACTAGCTGTCTCGATCCGCACTCTTCCGTATTCTCATTTTCTCCTTTTTTCATCATACCTACGGACTCTACACTATCTAGTGGATTGTCCTGGGTGAACCCTCCGGCTCTGGCGGGATCGTGGGAACGAATACCTAACCTAACCATCCTTATAACACCATGCATAAAGTAAATTGGTCGGTCTTTTGGTATTGTTCTTTCCTTCATGAAACCAATTGAAAAATCAATTGGAAAATCAATCAAGGTACTTGTGATATAAAATCAAAACATTTTGTACCTTAATTGTTTTTTATCATTTAGAAATGCTCCCCCTCAACATGTGCTTATGATTTTGAAATTGTTTAGCACATGGAGGCAAGAGTTCTTTGAAATGTATTCATGATCACAATTTCCGTAGAAAAACCCATTTGAATTTCTTTGATAAATTCTCCCCCTCAATATGTGCGTAGGATATATGAAATCATTTTATCACATAGAGGAAAGAGTTCTTTAGAAGTACTTTTCACGATTTCCAATAGAAACCATTCGCTCCCCCTCAATATGTGCATCGATATACGAAGAGTTTAGCACATATTAGAGAGAACTACACATTGAATCAAAGCGATCATCTTTTATCAAATTTCATATTAAATCACAAATTCTCCCCGATCAAAAATATCTAACTCTTTGAGATTTTGGATCCCAAGTGATTTAATAAGGTTTGGAAAACATGGGAGAATATGTGGCCTTGTTTAAATACTCTTCTGGTTTTTGGTTAAATGCTCCTCCTCAATCACGTGCATTATGTATTTGAAATCGTTTGGCACATGAAGGAAGGAGTGCTTGTGAAACAATCACCCTTTTAAAACCGATTTGAGATTTAAATCACGATCTCTCCCCCGATCAAAAATATCAAACCATTTGAGATTTGTGATCCCAAATGATTTAAATCATTTAGAAAATTTTAGGGGAAAGACGTGGCACGATTTAATTTTGAAAATGATTGATCAGGATCAATTTTAGACATTAAAGATTGTTAGTGTCAAGTATGATAGTTTAAAGAGATCTTTTAGAAAAATAAAACAATTTCACAATCAAACAAGAACAGAAAAAAAAATTTATTTTGAAAGATCTTTGAGTTTTAAAGAAAATCATACCATGACATAACATTAAATCTTTAGATCATCACTTATTTAGCACAAACGGACTTTTATGAAGAAATATTGTTTGAAACTATTCAATTTGAAATCACTCTCTCCGTCAATCAATGACCGTAGTCGTTGATTGAGTGACTTAAGTTTTCAAAAATGAAGATCAGTTGATTTCCAAGATTTAGTTCAATTTATTTTCAAACAAATATTTTTCCTTTTTCAAAACAATATTATTCAAAAATTGTTTAAAAAAATGGTATCATCACTATTATCCTGCACAAAGATACGTTAGGTGGTTGAGCTGCTTTTGTTGTTGTTGCTGAAGGTTGGAAGAAAACCGTCTGCTGATGTAGCGAGACCTCTAAAGTTGCATCTATCATGCCAACTATCCATGGAGAGATCTGATTAAGCTCTGTTTCTTCTTTTGTCGACCCAAGATATAGTTACCCTTTTATTTCGGCATCCAATCATCTTCTTATGTGGGATCCGGATAGGGAACATTCTTATATACCAATATACCTGCATACGTTAGTGAACACACATACAAATATATGGTGGTCGACATCACCCAAACAGCAATCGACTAATAAAAGTCAATCCAACATATCAATCAGATCATACAAATGCATGGAAATTATGTGTTTATCAAACTCTAATCATCTAATCCTAACAATCATATCCTAGGCACCTAGTCCTTCAACGTAGGTTAACATGTTTTACATTTAAGTATATAGGATAATTAGATAAGCTCGTTAGATGATATAGATTTGAAAACATTCTCCCCTCAATCAATGACTTATTTTTACGAAAAGTTTAAGCCTGAAGTCATTGATTGAGTTTTCGCTTTCTGAAAACTCGAATCGATTGATTTACAAGCAACTCATTTACCACCATTTTTAAAACAAAAATATTTTTATGAAGAATTTATAGAAGGAAAAATATTTGTGTAGGAACAGCAGTCCTTCGACATACTTTCCTCAATAGTTTTTAGGATAAGTGCACGAATTTTGTGAAAATCGTTTAAGCGTAACACTTTCCTTTTTTGAAAAATTGGGTTGCTATCTGAAATAATAGCAAGCCATGGTTTAAGCACGGGTTATAGTCTGAAGTAACTGTAAGCCATAGTTTTAGACATGTTTTGAAAAAGAATATTTACACCTCATGTTCAAACTTCATCTATGGTCCCGTACCATTATTGAATGACATTTCTAAGCCCGTAGATGTTATCGATACCAGAAGACATGTTTTGAGAAAACATATTTTTGGAATTTTTAAATTTTCTGATTTTTATTGGTTTTTGTTGGTTTTATAATTTTCTATTTTCTTTTTGTTGGTTTTATACTTTTGTATTTGGTTTTTGATAAGTATTTACAAAGATAGAGTAGATGATATAGTTTAAAAGATGATGATACGAGTCTGAGATAAGGATATCGAGCGACCTCGTTTTAGAAGATAGAAGTCATCATCTCTTAAACATTCACCACCAAAGCTTCCAAGGCTCTTGAATCGAATAGAGAATTGAGCCATTTGAAAGTGAGACTTTGTAGCTTCCCCAAACCGTAAATCTTCTTATTGAGCGATTCTAAGCTTTCTTTCAAGCTTGCCTTAGCCAGATGCACAAAGAAGCACACCATATCATCGATCTTGCTGCTCCATATAAGAATGATCATCGTAAGTCTCCGTTCGGGGTTATATCATCAAGTAGATTAGCAAAAATCATCCCACACTTTAATAATCTTCTCAAATTCCTTTTCCATTGAAGTCCGAAGCGATCCATACAAAAGATTGTCAAGAGACCACTTCCCCAGTAGATGAATTAATGCGATCAGTCTCTTAGACTAGAGCTCACGAACCCGAATACACATATGCGAAGACAGAGAAACTTATACCATCAGTAGCGGTTTAAGCCCGATAGCCAAAGAATAACCCCAATGTATACTTATCTCTCCCGAAGAAAGTGTATGAAGCTCAAGAACCCAAGTACCCAAATGCCCAAAGAAAGAATAACCGATAACATTTGAAGTAGCATCTTTGAATCACTGATTATCTCTGCGGATGTCAACTCCGAAATAAGTGATTATATCTCTGAATCACTGATTAAGCCCTAAAGTGAAACAACTGAGAGCCCCCAATGTACACAATTCTCTGTCCCCTAATGATTGAGATAACATCGAAATCATCACACTTATGTACCTCTTTTATCTTCAGAAACTAACACTTCCATCTCTTCCCCCACATGGTTGGAATAAGAACACTAAACGCCATGAGTCAAACCTTGAGTTTCTCTGCGGTAATGACATTTGTCTTCCGGGATATCTTCGTCACTTAGAAGTATTAAGTTCATAAAGTTTACTCGCGTTTAGATGGGTGTCTCCTTCCCTTCTTTGGTTTGACACTTGAATCGGCAACATATATATCGCCAAATACTTGAAATCTTTTGAGAAGATCGCTTGAAGCCTTTGAGAATCAACTTGTGAAGTACGGTGTGAGCAAATCTAATTAGGGATTAAATCTTACATTTCACTCTCCCCAATTATTGCTCTCCCTAATCTGAAAATCTTTCCTCAAAATGCCCGAAATAAGAAGAAGTCTTTAGATCATTAAATGCAATTCGTCTTTTAGTCTTCTAACATGCAACAAAAATGTAGAACCATTGTAGACTCGACCTACTTCAAGATTGTCCATTTTGGGAATAGAAAGTTAACATCTTCATCTCACCAAAAAGCATCCCAATTAACTTACATCTTGCTATTCCCCTTAACTAAAATCTCTCCATATCAAACAAGAACAAAAGATGTTCATCAAGGAAATCGAGAATCGCCCAAGACGAACACACTAAATGGTAACACTAAACTACCAATCACATCAAACAAGAACAGAGATTGTTCGGAATCATCATATTGATGTGTCGTGAAGCATTAACCGGAAGCACTTTGTCGTTAAATTCATATCGCCTGTGAAGATGTCAACCAACGGCTCTTAGAAGAAACTTCATGTAGATGACCCGATAAGAAGAAGCCGGTTCTTACATGAGTTTGGAGCCGTTTGACCATTTATTCTCAGATATAACTCAACATGTAGAATTATCATACTTCTTCTCCCCTCAAGAATTGCATACGGAGATGCCATTCTTGATTAAACAAGTGAAAATCATCCAAATGTAGTCTATTCACACTTCTCCCCTCAAAGGTAGCAAATGATGTCGCCATCGTCATTATAATGGAGCAAGTGGAATAAGAGAACAATCATCGGTAGTCCGGTTTACTTGATAACTGAAAGCGTGTGGAAAAAGCAAGAAGCATGTTGATGAGAATGGTCATAATTAAGAAGATTTCTCTTCTTCAGAAGATAAAGCGCACTGAAACGTACACTTTTCTTTTCTTTAGAGTACGAGGCTTGAACTGTGGTGTTGAAACGTCATAATCTCTCTCTTTTCATCTACTCTTAGCAAACTTGTAATCAACCCCATTATCATTCAGTAGGCTCTTTGTCGTGACGGTGATGGAGAAAACCCAATATGATGAATTTGACCTCAAGTAAACTAACCCAACTCGTGACTTAAACTTGCACATATGTAACAAAGAGCGGTGCCGAGTTCATCCTCCATTGAATCTCTAAGTACTCTATACTCTTCATCCAACCAACCATCAAGTATAAGACGTACACCACCTCTTGCAAATCCACAATTGAATGTGATACTGAGCACTACAACGTAACTCCTTAAAGTAATAGTTATTTTGTGGTGGTAAGAGCCCAATTCCCCTAAGTGGTAAAAGAAAAGGAAAAAGTCACCCAACAATAACTAGATTTCCAAGTCTTCGTTTTTTATAATAAGCTCGAACAAGGATCTTGAAGAATCTTCATCCAACCATCCCCGATACCTTCAGATACTAAGTACACTCGCCCATGATATTTTACTTCAACCTCAAATAAATAATAGTGAATTAACCCGTTTGTCACATCTTACGGTTAAAAGCTCAAATCTAGCCTCCTTTGACGTTTTAAGTGAACTATGATAATGGTTTCATCCGACCATGGCTAGAAGCACATAACCAGTAAACCATGTAATAACAAACCGCCATGACGAATATCCAAACACACATCCAATTCATGAATTACACCCTTTTATCCCTTCTTCAAAGTAGAAAGCAGAGCACCGACATCGGATAAGACCTCGAAATACACTTTCCTTTCTCGGGGATGGTTCCATCATCACGATTTTACAATTCTATGGTTTAAACCAAGAAATAGTTTCTTTAGCGGGATTTTACAAGACCAAGAATAAACCGTGAAGATAGATCCGAATGCACTTTATTATTACAGGATGTTTCCATTGTCACGGATTTTACAAGTCTATGATTCAAACCGAGAAATAGATTCTTCGCGGGATTTTATAAAATCATGATAAAACCGTAAACAATGTCACCTGAATGTGTTATAACAACTTTGGTTTCGGTGAATATCTGCTTTAGGGAACATGTTGGTTCATCAACGGTTCATTATCCAACATCAACAATCTCATCAACATTTCTTTACCCATGTAGACAACTTCATAAACCATACTAAGTAGAGTAGTATACACTACTTCCCGAGGTTGACCGAAACATCAAAGTACGTTTCTTCCCATGATGGTTTCGAACTTTCGGAAGCATCATTGGCGTGTACGATCATTTGCAAAAGGTTCTTCGTCATAAGCAAACATCTTGAAGAATCATGGCTGATCATCAAGATTTTAGAAAGATTTTGCTTAGGCATGAAGTATCATTGACATTCAATAGCATCGAATAATCTATGGAATTCAGATCATCTCATCCAATCAACTTTTGATAAACACATCTTCCACATATTCTGCTGGCTAATGTTGTGACCACCGGAAAGTAAACCGATATACCAAACTTGATCATGAAGTAAAATTCCCAGTTGTTACTTAAACTTGTACTAATCCTTGTAAAAAGAAACGGTGTACCCAATGTACAAAACCTCTTGACATTCTCAACTGTGTGAGACACCGAAGTGATAGTTACGTTGTGGGTTAAGCAAGAAAGAATCACAAACGTAACTAAATAGCAAGTCTTTATCACACTCTCTAAATGCCCAAATAAGTCATCTTCGTGGAAGGGTAGAAAGAAAGAAGACGAAATAAGTAAACGTGCCCGGAAAATCTCACTTCAAAGCCAAATAAGAAATACCGTACAACAACCCCGTATTCAACCTTGTTTCAATAACAACTCAAGCCGTGAAATAATATTCTCCATGAAGATGTATACACCAAAGTATCAAACCTCGTTACACAATAAATCTCATCATCACATCAAATCATATCGTCAACTCTCTTCAACAAATCTCATCATCAAAATACATAAAACCCAAATCTCATAAAATCACATAATGCACACAAAAGCCCATGATATTAGCAAAACCATCCAATCACACATTCAATTCCAAGCCAGTTTCAAATGAAATGAGATACTTGTCCTCCAATATCCGTGAAAGGTTGTGATCAAAATACGACTCATTCTCGAAAAATATCAACACTCATATATCCATATTTTGAGATGGTATAATTCGGATAACACAATTATCACCGTCACAATTAGTCGAATATTGCAGTAAGGTCTCATCCCGGTCCGTCTTAAGTACACGAGGGGCCCAATCACAAATCAACACTTAGATCCAACATAAAAAATTACTCAAGCCCAAATACTTTACCCTTAATGTTAGGCCCAAATTCAAACCGGTATGTACACCGGATCAGACTTCATGAAACCCTAATTCATAGGGGACTATAAAACGCATACAACACACACAATCCCTAAAGTTACTCTCACAAACCCTAAAAACACTCTCCAATAAGTCGCCTCCCTTCAACTTTCTTCCAAACCAAACGAACCAACATAGATTAATTCACCAAATAACCCTAAATATATTTAACAGAATAACGCCCCATCTCCTAAAAATCCTCCACAAACCCTAATCTAATTTATGTTCGCCTCCTTCATACAAGATTTCAGGAACATATGTGATCGCCACAGGGATGGCTAGATCCATAAAGATGATTCGTCTTCTTGATCCATTCAAAATGGGTTCACAGGTAGGTTTAATCATGTACTTTTGTTGTTATTGAGTCACAAACGAGCCAAGGATTTTGAGTTAACACAAATTGTTAAACTCATTTCTTTATTTTGAATAGTATCATTTATGGATCAATGATGATTTATAACATCGTGTAATAGACCTTTAGTCTTGATGAAGCTTTTGAGTTCCACGAGTATTAGAAAAACTGAGATCGAGAAAACGTTTGGCTTTAACACTTTTGTTTTAAATCTGAGTTAAATCGATCAATGAGGATGTATATTTGTGGGTCTTGCATATTTGATGTAGTAATAAGTCCTCTCGAATCAAATCTGAAATCAAAACCGTACATTTTCTTTTGATATTTAAATAAAATGTGAACGAGGATTTAACATTCTTGTTAAGACTCCTTTTATTCAAAGTTTCGGAAATTAACTAAGTGGCCCAGATCTTCAAAACGTGATTGATGATGATATTCTATCTTGTGAGACATGACTCTTGGAGTCAGATTAGTGTTTGAAACACAAGAAAAGAATAAACTGAGATCACAAGAAATAGTCATTTAAGATCGATAGTCTTGAAGTTGCTCGAGTCTTGATGTGGGTTTGGTTTAAGATGAGAACTTTTTGTTAAATGTCAACGTTATGAACTGGTGATGACCATGTTGCAATTCAAACCTTAGGATGTTAGATAGATGAAACTTCTTATATTTGTTGATGTTGATGTGATTGTGTAGATGTTGAGTTTATGTTCGATGTTCTTTGATGTAGTACATAGATGTTATACAAGATCTTGATAGATAAATGGATGTTGTACGTTGTTTCTGCTAATTGTTGATGATGGTTATCTTGGCTATGATGTTTGAATGTTTGCTTATGAATAATGGTTCAAACCACAGTCCTTGTTTTCAAAAGTCTTCAACTCGCATAACTGTCAAACATCATTATTTTCAAAAGTCTTCAACTCGCATCTATAACAACACGCATCTATAACAACTCGCATCATTAACAACTCGCATCAAAAAAATAAACACAACTCGCATTGAAGAACCACAACAGCAGCATGCCAGAATTCCAGTTTTCAGACCAGAAACATCAAACTGCAATAAACCCACGGATATTAAACATCAACAGTAGCAACATCTAACAAGCAGCAACATCCAACAACAACAACAATATGGAACAAGCAATAGCAAACAACCTCAAAATCTAACACAAACCACATCAACCCGCATCAACAAAACTACAAAAACCGCATACACAAAACCATAAAAACCATTCGAATCACCAAAAACAACAAAACCTAGGCTCTGATACCAATTGTAGGATCGAATATTTTATGTTGTTTAGATGATTCGGGTGGTCTATGATTATGATTAAACAAGAGAGCCATTTTAGAGAGATGAAGATAGGAGAGGGTGATTCTAGAGAGATAAACAAAAGAGAAAAGGTTAGATTAAAAGAAAAGCACCACCCCTTCCAAGGATGGAAGGGGTATTTATAGTTACAACTACTACGTCCTCTTGTCGGACTGTGGATCAGGCGTGGGTAAAGACCCGTCCTTCCTCCACGGTGTTACTCTAAACTAAACTAAGCTAATAACTAAACTAATAAACACGTAAATAACGATATGTCTACGAGCTAACTTATGCTAGATTATATTTGGGGTGACCTACTCTTCACTATGGAATTTCTAATTCCTAACAGCAACCTTCGAATCTGAGCCTCAAAAATTTTCCGACTACGTTTTTTTTTAAAAGTTATAAAACTGTAAAAAAAAGTTGTAAAACTGAAAAAAAAAACTTGTAAAAAACCATTTTATAAATCTCAAAGTTATAAAAGTTACAAAAACATAAACCTTATAACACTAAAAGTTATAAAAGTTACAAAAAAAACTTGTAAAAAAACAACTGCCACCACAGCTAACCAAGCACCCAAAAAAACCAACTCTTTTGAGACTTTGGCATGAAAATCGAGAAAAAACATTCCCCCATCACCTCACCCAATGATTGGGAAAGTACAACACCCCAACACCCCCTATATGGGGTGCCTCATTAGCATGACCCCTAATCAACACCTCATGCTTATTTCTCTGACAAAGTAAGAATGTGATTATTAAATATAGAGTAAACTATACCGTTCGTCCTTGTGGTTTGCGTTGACCGATAAGTTTTGTCCTTTGACAAAAAAAATGCACCATTCGTCCTTAAGTGCGAAACGTTATCTGTCGTTCATCCCTCTTTTTAACGACCCTCATTAACGCCTATTAAGTCCATCCACACAAGGGTATAATAGTATTTTTAGTAATGTTCTTTTTTGTCTTTATTCTCACATAACCATTTCTTCTTCAAATCTTACTATTACCTATTATTTTTCTGATTCTTTCTTCTTCCTCTTCTATCTTTTACACCACCATAATTATCATCATTCATCACCATCTCTACAATAGTTCTCTCACTATCTTCTCAAATAAAATGTATACAACACTATATCTTCACTTTATTTATCAATATCCATATACAATAGAAACCGACAACCCATATATTACTAAATGAAAAAACCCATATTATTAGTATACCACCCTTCTCCACCACTAACCCTCTGCCACCACCACAACCATATCCGATGCCACCATCATGTAGATCCGATGACACCATTTGCAGAAACCAGACCCGCCGCCACCACCATGTATATTAATGGTGGTTGTTTACGGTATGGCCGACGGTGGTGTCACCATTTTGTTATTGAATGGCCGACGGTATGCCCAAAACTGTAAAGGCAATCTCCTTGCCTCCCATTGACTCACAATCTTCCGACCGTAGGATGCTCGAGCTTGATGATCAAGTTAAATTCCTAATGGGCTCTTACGGAAATCCTAAGTCTTCACATCAAGTGAACAAAATCGCTCTACCTTGTGAGTTGTGTAGTGGTCCCACGACACTCGTGATTGCACAAGACTCCCGAACAAGCTTTGCGAACCACGCCCAAGCGTGCAGACGAGAGCGGGAGAGAAGTGGTACACTTTCAAGCCCGAACAAAACAACTTAGGAAACTCCTATAACCCCTCATGGAGGAATCACCCTAACCTTAAGTGGAACCAAAATTCAAACCCACCCCCAAGCTCATCTAGTCCACATAATAGGTTCAACCCTCCAAACACCCGGAACCCCACTAGTCTTGAGGCAATTGCATCTAGATTCATGTCATTTCAAGAAACTCGATTGACTAAGCTTGAAGCCGATTTCAAGCAACGACAAGACGAGATGACAAACAAGCTTGACGCCCTTTTAAAAGCCTTCAATGATCGGGAAATTAGAGCACTCCCAAGTGATACTATCAAGAACCCAAAAGTGAATTCGATTTCATCGACTTCATGTTCTTGTTCACCATGGGAGAATGAACGTCCATGCCCCTCACACCCAACGGTCCACTCGGTAAATGCTATCAACAAGGGTTCCAAGCGATCCCAAATGAGGTACCAAGGCCTCGCACCATTGGTACAACCTACTCTTGAGAAACCCGTCAACCAAGAATCCAAACCTAATCTAGAGGAGGAGTACAAGGAACTCCATCAAGAAAAACCGTTCTTGAAGTCTTAGCTCATGCACCTTATTATAATGCTTTAAAAGAAAAATATGAGCGAGAACTAAAATTTGGAAAACATGGGTCCGCGTTTGTGCAAAATAATTTACCTAAGAATTAGATGATTATGGGCTATTCACTCTTCCGTGTAGGCTTGGAACTTCCAAACCTCTCGATGCTCTAGCCGACTTAGGATCATGCATCAACCTTGTTCCGTTGTCCCTCCATAGAAGCCTTAACCTAGGTAATATAGAACCAACGGAAACCATCTTAGGTCTAGCGGACGGTAGTATTGCATATCCGATAGGGATAATAAAAGACATGGTAGTACACCTAGGAGAATTGACTCTTTTGGCGGATTTCCATGTGCTAGACATGAATAAGGACCCGACATGCCCATTTCTAGTAGGAAGGGGATTTTTAGCCACCGCTAGTGCCATCATTGATTGTAAGATGTCTAAGATAGTGGTAGGAGAAGGGAGAGCTAGGTCAATTTACAATGTCAAAAAGCATATTTATTACAAGGAAGAGGAAATCCCACATGAGATTAGGTTGGATAGAACACCATCTAGATATGGACCTTGGATTAATAAAGACTTCATAGGTCCCCAACGACCTTTCTATTTAGGAAGCCTTTGCTAGTCAAGCGACTTTCCATGAAAAAGAATTGGCTAGGAATATGGAAGTGAACCCGTTCAAGGACGCCTTAGTATTTAGGAAGATGACTGAGTTCCTAGGAAGCTTGCCCGTCAACCTTGTCATGAATAAGTGGAAAGTTGAGAGCGATATGCCTAAGCATAAGTGGAATTGGGATAGACCGCCTAGTGATGGTAATGGAGAGTGGCACATTAAGATAACGATCTATGACCCCGATGGAGAGAAGTTTGAAAGGCATACCAAGCAAGCGTGCCACTAGGAACTTAAATGATAAGTTTGATCCTTATGACATTCTAGAGGATAAGCTTACTTATATCGGTACGTAGGGGCACGACTTCGAGTCTAGCTACACGACTCATAAATAAAGAAAAGCGCTTCGTGGGAGGCAACCCATGCTTAATTGTTTGCTTGTTTGTGTGTCGTATATCTTTTATTGATTCTTTATTCTCATGTTTGAATTTGTAAAAATGCTTTATTTTGTCTTTAACCTCGTCTTAATTACATATAACGGTATTTTACAAAAGGGATAAATGTAGGGAGGATTACACACGTTTTCAAAGAACGTGAACATGAGAATTACGATCATTAAAAAGATATACATGTGTGTTTGTTCGAGTCAAATGCTTTGTTAGTGCAAATATTACGATATTTAATCTATACAGTCTCGTTTGTTTTGATTGATGACAAACATGTAACTTGTAATACATAACGTAAAATGTACAAGTTACTTGTAATTACATTTGTCTCAACATACATTCAACACCTCTCGATGTCTCAAGTCCTCGTATGTTACAACACAGGTTCATACATGTTTGTTATGTGGCATTATGATCAAACCCATTAACAAATCATTTAGAATGTTTAAAATACGTTTAGAGTCACTAAGTATTTTAACGAGGTTAACCATTCTATTTCGAACCTCATTTTACATTTGCATTCACAAGTATTTCAAAAGGTAACTAGACATTTTATCAACTAGTTGCATAATACATTTTACAAGTTTACTTTGATAAACCTTTAATCTAAAATGGAAATACATGTTACATCATGTCATGCATCATCTTTGAAATCCTTGGAAGATCACTTGAATATTTTGGTTAGATTGACACTCAATATATCAAATGTGATCTTAGTAAGATTTGGTAATATCTTGGAAAGATTTGAAGAAAGATTTTTAGATTTTATGTCGTACCCACGGCACCAAATTGTATAAAGGACGGAACCCTTTTAAGGGGTCCGTGGTCCGTGGATCGCCCCGTCCACTTTGGCTATAAATAGAAGCCCATTGTTTTCCCATTTCTTCACCACTTCAAAGCACATCTTCTCCACCTTCTTGCATACATTTAGATCAATCATTAACAATGTAGTAACACACATTAAACACCCTAATGATCATGATCATAATGCTTCTAACATTCATCTTTGTTGTAAGCATACTCTTTGATCAACCAAGGAAATCTTGGAGATCTAGCCATCCCCACTCACCACAAGTTGAAGATCTATCACAAGAAGTTTAGGGAACTTGTGATCTTCATCATGAAGGCTTCCTATCAATGGAAGTTCATTTAGAAGTAGTTATTCATATCCATTAGACATTTGTGTCATGGATCATTAGTGTAAACATCATTGCATCATAACAACACTTTCACCAAACTAGATTAGATGGTTTATGTGTTTGTGCCATAAAACACAAGGTTTATTATGTTGGGCCATAAAACATATTGGGAGTGGTTGTACCCTTGTAAAAGAACCCGACATCTAGCTTAGTGTTGGAAATATTGTATAAGCGACGTTAGGTTGGTTCTACCTCGAACTAGAACCCGTATTTAGCTTTGTACCGGAAAAAGTGTGCGACGATTGTAAGGTTTTCTCCGCCGAGAAGGAAGCTTGTTGATTTAGTGAAGTAACTCTCGAGTTGGGTACTGGGAGTGGAGTAGGCGGAAAGGAGATCCGTGACCGAACCACTATAAATCCTCGTGTTCGGTTTGCACTTTCCTTTCTTTATCTCTTTACTTTTATACTTGCACTATACTATTGTTTGTGATGTGGTTTGATGTTCATGATTGTGTGACAACTTTGTTTACCATGCTTTATATTAGTCACAAACAATAATTGGTACTTTCATATTATAACAAGCTTCATGATTTGATACTAAAGATCTAAAGTTTTTAAACGGTAACGTATTCACCCCCCCGCTTCCACAATTGGTATCGAGCCACGTAGCTCGTATTTTCAAAACAAATGGTTTTTAAAATAGAGTACGATCCATGTATCAAATTACCATTGAAGCGAAAAATAATATGAAAAATGCTTTGCTTGTTATACTTAGAAATTTTGTTGTTAAATGTAACTTTGTATACAAGCTTGAAGGTTTTCTTGAAAAGTAAAAAAAAAAAAGTTTGTTGAAAGAACTAGTAAGTATTGTATTGTGTTTCATAGAAAATTTACGAAGAAATATGATTTTAAAAAGTTTTGGGATAACTATAAATCTAGTTGAAAAATCACCTCCGTAAATGTTTAAGATAAGTTACATAAGTAGATATATTGTTAAATATGTGTATTATATGTTTACTATGAAATCTAGTAAGTCGCACACGTTTTCTCTATGTCAAATACTAGTTTTGGTGAATCATCTCAGAGGACCACGGCACCAAATCTTATAAAGGCGGATCCCTTTATTTGGTTCCGTGGAATCCGTATGTACAATGATGCGCTTTGGGCAACTTCAAAAATCATAACTAATTAACCGTAAGTCCGTCGAGTCAAGCCACCTATCATTTTAAAGGAATTGAGTCTACTTTCATTTAAAAATACTCTCATGGCCTGAGTCTAATTTTAAATAAGTGAAATAGACCAAATACTACAGTATGTCTAAAATATTGAGTTTCGCTTTAACATAAAAACTCAAAATTTTGAATCAAGCAATTTAAGTTGGTATTCTTAGAACTTTGATACAACTTCCTTTGAAACTAAATAATTTGGTAATATGTTTAAAGGAAACTAATCAAGCTTGGTATACATCGTCATATTTAAACGCAAAATGACTAAAAGTGTCTTTCTTGTTATGATATGCTAAATGACCACTTGTTTATGTTGTTTGCATATATGTTGCTTGCTTATTTTTCAAATTGTTGTTTACACTTGTTTGTTTGCATAATATAAGTGTCAATCTTGCCATGTTATTTATTCACTTGTTTGACGATTTCTTGTTTATGCACAATAGGTTATTTGCTAGATTTTGTGCACTAAGTTGGAAAATTATTTTACCATCGCTTGTAGAATTAGATCACTTCGTTTGCATAGGTTACTAACATCTCGCATAACTTATGAAATGTCATAACTCACTTAGCAATGAGTACTAAGTAAATTAGTCAAGTACTTTGAAAATGAAGGTGTTAAGAGAGTGTTTGGTACAAGGACAAAACAATGTTGTATGATGTAATTTATTTGTTTTTACTTTGTAGGATGATAATATGACTTAAAACAATGTTGTATGCTAACCGGTTTATGCGGTGGATAGCACAAGTGTGTTATCAATTTTACCCATTTTCACTTTTATGTGAAAATCGTTAGTATGGTCAAAGTCTATGCTCCACTATATTTGTATATGTGGTATCGACTTTTCCTAACTAGAAGTAATTAATGTCACATGTTTTAAGCAAAATTTCGGGTTTCGAAAACTCCCGACACCTAAAAAATGGGTCTCGTGAACTTTTCGATGTCCACGGATCGACGGCACCAAAATGTTGGTACCGTCGTTATTTATTTTGGTACCGCCATACCAGATGCAGCGGACCAAAGCGGCACCAATTTAAGGGTTCCTACTGTAAAAGAAATGGTGCCGTGAATCCTACTGGTAAGTTATTGAATTTACTAAATCCCGTAATCTAATTTACCAAACTTCGTTTCTAGGATAGTTGTTAATGCATATCTTTCATACCTCACTCAACACATCCTCAATGGATTAACTTAGGATGTTTGACATGATTTTAGACACTTCCATCTCATTAGAAACTACCATCTTTGTATGGATTAACATCAAATCCATGAATACTTAGTTCCATAAATCAACACATTCAAGATGATCATTTCACACCTTCACCGTTACTTTTCCTCAAGCTTAGCATTTCTTAAAGTAAAATCAAAATGACTAAATCCTTAACCTCAAATAAGCCACTTAAGAAAACCACTAGGATTAGCATTCGATCTTGTTGCTTCATAAACTTGAGCTCTTCATCCTCAGACTCATTACCCCTCAACATCTCATCACCCATTCAAGATGTGAACTTTCTAAACTTGAGTACTCCAACTCCACCACCAAAAATCACCCACCATCATCCAAAACAACTTCACTACCAAAGTCTCCAAAGCTTGTTCCTATCAAACTTTGTGCAACACCACCAACATCTCCTCACCCGTTTGCGGATGACTTAGATGACTTACCGAGACTAATAAACCGGACTCATTATTTGCAAAGATATCATACACAAGTCTAACATATGACTATAGATATTGTTTTGTATCTACATGTATTGCCTCACCGGTTAACATGAAAATAATGTGTCATCCTTCAAGACAATAAGTATTTACATCGAGTCATAACTCGCACATATGTTAAATACATATTATCAAGTCTTGTTATCCTTGAGTTCAATCTAAGCTTTATAACCTCAACAAATTAGAATTGACAACTTAAGTATTTCATCCGAAATATTCAAGTATATGCGACTTACGATTGTAGTCATTAAAAGTCATATCCGAAAATCAACACCCAAGTATTTTAACAACACATGTTGAAACACTTATCCAAAACAAACAACCCACGGTGCCACTTATCCTCTTTGACACCTACTATCCCTCTTCCATCTTTTGGCACTATTAACCGTATTGCTCATGAACTTCCAAGAGTATACTTTAAATCAAACGTGCCCTTTCAAGGTAAACCTATACCTCAGCCCCTAAGCTTCATAAACATAACCAAAACTTCAAGCACCTCACCCACTAGTTGTAGCAACCAATAAACCATAAGAATTAGTATCCGTACTTTTTGTGTTCAACATCTATGGACAAATAATCAACCTAAGTACTCCCATAGCACAACAAACCCCTACATCACCACAACCTTATTTAGACACACTAGAAGACCTACCACCTAGATCAACCAATCCACCATCCTTACCATCATTTGAATTCGTTGAGTGTATTGCTCAAAAGCCCTTGTGTCCAACACTTGTATCGAATTAACTCAAACTCAAACATCCTTTCCCACATATAAGGACTTAGATAATTCATTATGGCTAGAACCTCAACTATCAAATAAGCATGGTGCTCTTGGTAATTGTTGTCAATTTCCACTAGGTATAAGTAGTACTACCTTCACAAATTATCAAAGTATTAGTAATACTTTGTCGTTAAATTCGCATAAATTTCGTTAAACCTCAAATCAACATTTTAACAACATATGTTAAAATGCAATCTCAAAGCCAACATCATACACCCCAAGCAACAATGACTCTTGAGGAGTATACATAAGAAACTCGAGTGAATTCCTCTTGTCATCATCTAGTGAATATAATCTTGAGACCAAGTTTATTTAGATGGGACTATCTGATTCAAACACTTTGGCTTCATATCTTCATTTAGGAAAACATGATGTTTTGAAGAACATTATGACTAAGATTCATGCGTTAAGATTTCATCTTGTTAAAAGGATATTGTATATCCTATGCATCATTCTTCATGACATAAATAGTTGTGTTACAAGAGATTTCATTACACCTCATTGGCTAAATGATCTTGAAACAAACATCTACAAGTTCTATGAACTAGCATATCCAATTCATCTTGTCATACTTGTTTTCATAAGCATGACAACTTTATCCCATGTGATAATCTCATTTATTAAAAGATACTATTTGTATCTATTTCCTTTCAAGCGTACATCATAACCTAACCTTGCTCAAACCGAGTGCACATCCAAGGTTAAAACTACACATCTTTAGAGCATACACAAGATCTATTGAAGTTGGTAACCTCACTTAGATTATTGTTAAATAAAATACCAAAGAGCTTTCTTGAGAACGTTCTTAATTTAACATATTCCATTCCCTAGTCTTACATAAATCAAATCACTTTTAAAGTGTACACTTCAACATTAAAGATGTCATCCATTAGATCATAAAATTAGCTATGTAATTTAAACAACCTTAGATTCTAAACACAAGATTAAAATATATTGTTTATCAACACACCATTGTTAAAATTCACGTGTATAACATGACATCTTCATCACCTTAGTTATATTGTATATTAGTTGTGTCACATTAAGCCAAGTATTGGTAAACTATCATCTTTTATGCACGTTAATAGGAAAAAGTAGGAGTTCCCATCTTTCTAACATGAGAATGACTACTGGAGAACCTATTGCACTAGAAACTCAATTTGACCTAACGGTTGAATTGCTTCCTGGAGAGAAGTTGGGTATGTGGAATCACCCGTAAAAATGGTCGTGTTTAGCCTTAATTGAGCACCGCTAGTAATAGTCTCATATTCATTCTCCAACTTGAAAAATCTGTTTTCCTATACTTGCCTAAAGTAAGTGTTAAAACATTGATAGTTTTCCTAGCCTTAGGAATACTAATCAAACAAGTAGTATATATGATTTTTCTTTTAAAACCAATTGCATTGCACTTACATGTGTTGATTAAATACGATAAGTTGATTTGACATTATCTTAGTGTTTGATAACAAGTCAAATGTGTAAACCTTAGTACGGTTTTATCTTTATAATGCTTGTATTGTTGTTTCATGATACTAAACGTTTAAACCTAAACTTTATTTGCATGATACTTACTTTTGAATTATTTTTAGCATGATTAACATGTTACTTATGAACTCATAATATGCTATTTTGATACGTGATAATTTTGATATGATATATTTGTGTTTGAAAGCTATTAGTTGGCATTCATTACATCTATGTGTAGTACGATCCAAATGATACATGCTCCAAATTGTTATGTCTTGAACATGGCTTGCATGAATCTTCCATCTTGTTTCTTTTGCTTCTTGTCACACTATTTGTTTGCTACGTATGCACATATAATCTGTCAAAGTGCTTTTGGTATGACTAACTTTTAGAAGCCTTTTTATCTTACAAATCAATCACATAGATTATTGTATATCCAAGTATGCTTAAGTGTCTAAGTCTAATGACAAAACAATCTCATAATGAAATGTCTTGAATAAAGTCGTATTCTTGCATATTATGATTGTTTTGATGCTATCTTGTGTGGTGATTTCTTGTCTACTAAGTGCAATGTGTTGTTTTTGCTTATATCATATGTTATCATTTGATTTATATCATGTTAACATATTTTGTCACTAACAAATTTGTTTTGTAGGTTGATAACAAATTATTTGTTATCTCACTTGGTTCTAACTTTTATATGCTCATTTTGCATAATCCCTTTTATTGCTACGTAGATTAGTAATATGCTTTATGGGACCCTACACTTGCATATAGTTTAAAAGCATATAGAATTAAATTCTAGAGGTTGGCTTTTCATTTTTGTCTTTCAACCGACCTCTTTCCAAATCTTATTTTGCTTCCGCTTCCAAAAATCATCTCCATCATTATTTAGTTATAACAATACTCCAATCATCTTCACTTCCTATTAGAAATCCACATGCCTCATTATACGATCATCTCAGATTAATCGAGAAGAGGTACGTGGCTTTAAGGATGAAGTTCATTGTATGCTAACCATCATCTAGTAAAACATCACTAAGCTCACCTCTTTTCGTTAATACCAAATAACCTCCTAAACACTTTGTTGTCATTCCTTATTTGATACATTACACATTATGTTGGATGTCCACCAATTAAGGGGAGAGAAATTCATTCACATAATTGTCTTCGTCAAATTTTATGTCTCTTAGACTCTACAATACCAACACATATGTAAACACCACTTAGCTAAAGCCGGTTCATGAAACCACAACTAGTTCAACCTTTTCGCACCAATATCTCATCAAGTAAAACGCATCATGTGTTTTTACAAAACGTCTTCATCTCCACATATAGGATTTTCCTTAAACTAGCACCTTACAACTTCACTATCTAGAACACCATCATAGGATCTTATCCTTTTCTCGCTTATCATCGTGTCCTTGTCGGCAAACGATATATTAATCAAAACGACCATTTCCAACACGTTGGTCCATCCAACTCTCACTTATATGATGTCATTCTCATCCTCATATAGGTACTCATTATTATTATTAGTATTTTCCATATTGTCTTCACTTCTTTTCAAAGTGATAATCATCCATGTCGATCAAAACCATGCTAATACTACCTTTCCCATTGTCACCTAGAATAGGTCATTTTATAATTCGTGTCAATCGATGAACTAATTTATCTTCATGTCGTCACTTTTAGATAGAACACATTATTGATTACTCTTGGGTTAAAGCATATGAGAACTTGCTCAAAACAATAGGTTGTTGGCATCAATAAATCATTCAAATCATAACCCTTATGCATCATTGAAATGCAATGTCCATTCATATTTTTTCTTAGCTTTGGTCACTTGACATGACGAAAGGATTGCATGAGTCCATATTTTTATATTTGCTATACATATGAGTTTCTAACTCCTTAATAGCTTCCTACCTAATCACCACCACCTTCCATCACCACTTTCACTAAATCATCACCATCATGGATTAGTGAAAACTTACTTTGTAAATCTCGGGTCATCTACCATCACCACATGATTCCTACAAGTAAACCGACACCAACACTAGCACCACTAGTGGCACAATCTTGGAAACTTCATATCTTCTTTCTAGGAACTATTTTGTAGTTTTTATCACATTATATTCTCACTTTTCTTATGATTGTAATTAGGAGACTACACTTCATGAGATCTTTGATTATATCATTTATCACATATATACATCTTATTTTTCTTTGTGAAAAGATGAAATATATTGCACTAATGTTTTCATTGTAGGTTCATCATCATATAAACTTGATTGTATATAATTTACTCATCTAAAGATGAAGTTTGGATCAATTATTTTTCTTATTTTAGGTGCTTCTTGACACCATAGAACAAGGAGGAATGTCCTTTAAGCACTCATATTGCATCGCCTATACACTTGGTTGTATATGACATATTTGTCTAAAGACAAAGCTTCTATTATACTAATATTTATTTTGAAGGTTCATCTTGACGCCCTAGAGCAAGGGAGCTTCACAAGAATTTATCGAGTGCATCTTATATACACTTTGTTGTATATCACTTACTCGTCCAATGACGAGTATAGTTTTGCACTAATATTTGTTTTGTAGGTTTTTATTATACCACGACGCCTCAAACAAGGGGAGCGACCGTCGAGGGGAGCATGCACGCATTTAGCATCATTCTCACTTTTCAACAAGCATTTGTGCTTGATAAAAGTGGAGAAAATAGGCTAATATTGCTATGCTTTTTCTTTTCATATATTTCTCATAATTTTGTTGCATAAAACTAACCTTGATGTAGGTTAAGCCTCTTAATTTGATCCATGGATCCGCTACCTAACAAGGAACGGATTGAAGTAGACGATTTAACTTCACTAGGGATGATGCAAGCTCGCCTTTTGGGAGAAATGAAGTTAAACTCAAGGACACGCCTTTTTGTTTCGACAAAAGGGGAGAAGAGTGTAAACGGAGAAGGTAATGTAAAGGTAGTAAGGATACAAGTAACCTTTACATTTTACTTTCTATTACGTTTACATATATTTGTCATCATCAAAAGGGGAGATTGTTAGTGCAAATATTACGATATTTAATCTATACATCTCGTTTGTTTTGATTGATGACAAACATGTAACTTGTAATACATAACGAAATGTACAAGTTACTTGTAATTACATTTGTCTCAACATACATTCAACACCTCTCGATGTCTCAAGTCCTCGTATGTTACAACACAGGTTCGTACATGTTTGTTATGTGGCATTATGATCAAACCCATTAACAAATCATTTAGAATGTTTAAAATACGTTTAGAGTCACTAAGTATTTTAACAGGTTAACCATTCTATTTCGAACCTCATTTTACATTTTGCATTCACAAGTATTTCAAAAGGTAACTAGACATTTTATCAACTAGTTGCATAATACATTTTACAAGTTTACTTTGATAAACCTTTAATCTAAAAATAGAAATACATGTTACATCATGTCATGCATCATCTTTGAAATCCTTGGAAGATCACTTGAATATTTTGGTTAGATTGACACTCAATATATCAAATGTGATCTTAGTAAGATTTGGTAATATCTTGGAAAGATTTGAAGAAAGATTTTTAGATTTTATGTCGGTACCACGGCACCAAATTGTATAAAGGACGGAACCCTTTTAAGGGTCCGTGGTCCGTGGACGCCTCGCCCACTTTGGCTATAAATAAAGCCCATTGTTTTCCCATTTCTTCACCACTTCAAAGCACATCTTCTCCACCTTCTTGCATACATTTAGATCAATCATTAACAATGTAGTAACACACATTAAACACCCTAATGATCATGATCATAATGCTTCTAACATTCATCTTTGTTGTAAGCATACTCTTTGATCAACCAAGGAAATCTTGGAGATCTAGCCATCCCCACTCACCACAAGTTGAAGATCTATCACAAGAAGTTTAGGAACTTGTGATCTTCATCATGAAGGCTTCCTATCAATGGAAGTTCATTTAGAAGTAGTTATTCATATCCATTAGACATTTGTGTCATGGATCATTAGTGTAAACATCATTGCATCATAACAACACTTTCACCAAACTAGATTAGATGGTTTATGTGTTTGTGCCATAAAACACAAGGTTTATTATGTTGGGCCATAAAACATATTGGGAGTGGTTGTACCCTTGTAAAAGAACTCGACATCTAGCTTAGTGTTGGAAATATTGTATAGGCGACGTTAGGTTGAATCTACCTCGAACTAGAACCCGGTATTTAGCTTTGTACCGGAAAAAGTGTAAGCGACGATTGTAAGGTTTTCTCCACGAGAAGGGAGCTTGTTGATTTAGTGAAGTAACTCGAGTTGGGTACTGGGAGTGGAGTAGGGGAAAGGAGATCCGTGATCGAACCACTATAAATCCGTGTTCGTTTTGCACTTTCCTTTCTTTATCTCTTTACTTTTATACTTGCACTATACTATTGTTTGTGATGTAGTTTGATGTTCATGATTGTGTGACAACTTTGTTTACCATGCTTTATATTAGTCACAAACAATAATTGGTACTTTCATATTATAACAAGCTTCATAGCGATTTGATACTAAAGATCTAAAGTTTTAAACGGTAACGTATTCACCCCCCTACGCTTTCCACATGCTTGTATCGAGTCATAATGGATGTTTTGGCAGAAATTTTCCGCATTCTAAAGATATAAATTTTCCGAATTTTTCCAAAATCGCAGACCGCTCTTGTCGAGATAACCGGACGTCGAGTCGCACTGACGGCGTCGGGAGTAGAAACACCACTACTTTTTCTCATTTTCTGAGCTACTTATAAATTTTTAGAATTTTTCAGGTCTTAATTTTCCAGAAAATCTGTAAACATCCATTCCACAAGCATTATATCCTAGTTTAGTTTGTTTTCTTCAAGTGTGTAGGTTTTATTTATCAAGAAGAAGATACATAAGATTGGTTGGAGCTTTTCACGCCTACATTCTTCTTGAAGAAAGATTTAACCACTACTTCACACGGATCCTACCGAGCTAATCAAAAGAGTACTAGTTTCTTTCGTTTTTAATTACCTTCCATTATCATAACTTTGATACTTTCGAGGAACATTGGGGACAATGTTCAGTTTAAGTGTAGGGAGGAAAATAAACGGAACTTTGAAACTATGCTTATCCTTGACTATTTGCCTTGTCCAATTTTATTTGTGTAATAAACCATGAGAAATATCGCTTAGGGTAATTTTGGCACCAAATTTAAATTTTTCATGATATGTAGGTGTCACACCCCAAATTACTCCTGCTTTACAAATGAATGGAATACCTTGGGAGGACCATATAGCATCAAAGTTACGCTTATATCGAATGACCTAAAGTGTCGCTTTGAAAATATCGTTTGATTCAAGAAAATAATCGAGTTTACAAAACATAGGTCCCAAAATATTTCCAATATACCAAAATGAGTTTGTTACAATCAAACGATAGTTAAGTGCATAAAATATATGTGAGACGCGTCGTCATCGCGACTCAATAATAAGTCCACATGCATGCCATGAAGTGAATGCCTTAGATACCTGAGATTAAACTTTATTTTCAAAAGTGTACAAGTGGTATGGATATCATATGAGTTTGCATGCACGACATTGTTTCATGACTTATATTAGAGCATATCATTCATAATAGGTAGCGGTTAGAGTTGCGTCTCATTTCATGCATCCACTTTGTCATCATAACTATTGCAACAATGAGTTCGTAGCCCCACTTTTACTCGTTTAATTGTTTTATAAACTCTTTGGGGAGATACATGCTCAACTACTTGCTTTTACTTTACACTTATATGAACTTAAATATCTTTTGTTTCACTATATGTGCGTAAGTAGATTATGCCCAACTAAATTGATCACTATGTTATGAACGCTATTATTTGAATAACTTTCCTTGATTTTGAACCCTTCGACATGTATATTTGAACTCTTTTAAATTGATTCGGACCCTTTAACATATAAGTGAACACTTTGGACTTGATTTGAACTTTTGACATATAGTTGAACTCTTTAATCAGAAGGACCCTTTTGATATATTTTAAACTTGTTTGACGTGATTTTGAACGCTTCGACTATCTTGAACCTTTTGATATTATTCGAGCTCTTTGACTGTTCTGAACTTTTGAACTCGACTTAAATCTTTGAACTTAATTACGAACTTTTGAATGGAACCCTTGAGCTTAAATACAAACTTATTACTTGTTTGAACTTATTAAACCGCTTGACCTAAAGTCTCCCTGTTCGGAGCATCACTATAAAGCCTCCCCGGTCCGGAGCAGAATGTCTCCCTATGGGAACGGAGCATTTTCAATCTAAGTCTCCCATGTTCGGAGCATCACTATAAAGTCTCCCTTGTTCGGAGCAAATTAAAGCCTCCCCGGTCCGGAGCAGAATGTCTCCCTATGGGAACGGAGCATTTTCAATCTAAGTCTCGCCTTATTGGTGGAGCGTTCTCAATAATTCTCGCCTTATCGGTGGAGTGTGCAAAGTCTCGCCTTATTGGTGGAGCGTTCTCAATAATTCTCGCCTAGGTGGTCGAGTGACAAAGGAGTCTCCCTTGTTGGAGCAGTACAAAGACTCCCATGTTCGGAGCATCCCTGAATTATTATATATGTGGTACAATATTGTGAATTATTATGGTAACTTATACTCGACTATTAGACACACTATATTTTGTGCAATGGGTTGTGAACACAGGTTGCAAGTTTTGTATGGGCGAACTTAGAACCTGAGTGGATTTACAATGCCTTTGCTTTGTGAACCATTATGATAACGCACTTGACTTCTAGACATGCTACTTTTGGCGGTGGGTTGTGAACACACAAAGTTGCAAGTTTTGTATGGGCGGAACTTGGGCTCGAGTGGATTTGCAATGCCTTTGCTTTGTGGACTATTCTATATGACCAAAAACTTTTCCTTTCTCGCATAAACGCTCTTTAAAGCTTTACTTGTTAACTAAACTCTATGAACTCACTCAACCATTGTGTTGACACTTTTAGCATGTTTTATCTCGTATCTAAGGCATTCACTTCATGGCATGCATGTGGACTTATTATAGAGTCGCGATGACCACGCTGCCTCACATATATTTTATGCACTTAACTATCGCTTGATTGTAACAAACTCATTTTGGTATATTGAAATATTTTGGGATCTATGTTTTGTAAACTCGATTATTTTACCGAATCAAACGATATTTTCAAACGACACTTTAGGTCGCTCGATATAATCAGAACTTTGATGCTATGACAGCCCTCCCAAGGTATTCCATTCCACAGTAAAATGTAATTGGGGTGTGATGATTGGTATCGAGCATCGGTTATAGAGAACTAGGTTGCATCATTGACCCTAGACTATAACTACATCATCATAGCATCTCATCATATCATTATAAGTGCATACTCATTATACATGCGAGTTCATGACTTAACACCAAACATCATATGAGTTGATTAGTCCAAGCATTGCATAGTTACTCCTAAATTATACATAGCCTAATCACCTATGTCTAATTTAGGAAGAATCATGCAATGAAGGGAGTAGTAGTCTCATATGTGTAAGCAATCTCGAATCGAGCCAAATTTTCAAAGATTTTCTTCAAACCACTTGTTTCAGCTTGATCCGAGTGACGTTCTTGTTTGATGAGTTGCAAAGATCAAGCTAGAAACAAGTTGTTACTCAAACCGATTTAGCCTAATCGATGACAGCTCTTGTTTGATGAGTTGTGGGATTAAGTAAAATCGGTTACCTAAAAGTCTTTTGAGGTTTTGCTCGGAATGGGAAAGCTTGCCTCATCAAACCTAACCATAAGAGAGCATGTCTTTAGAATGGGATATAGTCACGATATATGCATGAGCATTGACATGATCATTTAGACTATACACGAGCATGAATTTTTAGAACCCTTGTCGAGGATCGGACTATAGTTATCATTAATTGAATCACGAGGACGTGATTCCTCTGACATGGGAAGAATGTCACAATTCTCAATTTCCGGTCATTTTTTCAAATTTTACTATTCATTCCGGAGAAAAATTTATATTTCATTAACGTATATTTTTCTTATTAAATAAACGCTATCGTACGATCATTTATTTTGAACAATTGATCCGACACTTCCCAAAACTTATCCTGATATATTTTTATACTCAATTTAAGACCATAAAAATTATATTATTAGTTTACCCGGTGTTTTAAATTTATTTTGTATATAAATTGTTATATATAAATATTTACGACGGTTTTCGTAAATTCAACTCGACAATTATTATTTCACTCAATTCTTGCGAGAATTGTATTTTTATAATTTTTATGACTTCAATATATTTTATTTTGATCCGTTAAAATTTATGTTTAGCTAATGCTACCCTAAATGCTTAAATATTACACAAGTTACCAACTATCCTTAAATAACTACACCTTTATTTCTATACTTATACACTTAAGTTTTCAAAATGCATCTAATATTTTTTTTTATACATGTCGACACCCATAGGGGGTGACTCAACCCATTTAGTACAAATATCTTATGCTATGTTTAATATATTACAAAACTACACATATATGACTTAATATCAAGGTGTGATAAAAAAAAATTTTCTCTCTTCTTTCCTTCCTCCATAACCGGCCATGGCAAGACACCAAGGGGAAACCATAAATTTTTCTAGCTCATGTGTATATCAAGTTCCATTAGTGATCTTGTTAAGGTTTTGAAATAAAAACCTCAAGATTATTAAGCATACTTTGTTCAAAAATTCATAAGTCATTCAAGTAAGCATTTCATGATTTTTTTAACTCTATCATATTCATATTTATGTTATTTCATCATTTTGCAAGAAAATATGCAAGTATCATGTGTTCATACCACTTTTAGTGTTTTATAACTTATTATGAATTATAATCATCCTATATATAATCCCTTGAAACATATTAGTTTTGATGATGTCTAGGAACCCATGACACCCTAAGAAGGTGTATGGTAGGTTTAGAATAGCTTCATGTTGGTTTGAATTGGTTAGAATAGGTTTTGCGCGAGAAAACTCATTTCGACAACTTTATTTAGAGGTCTGATCATATTTTAAGTTCTGGAATTTCGACAGATTGTAAAAATTTTGGGCTAGATATTTGGAAAATATACTTTAAAACGAAAACGTGGCGCTTGAACGGGTTAAAACGGAGTTATAACGAAGAAGTTATGCTATTTTTAAATTTAACGACGAAAACTATTTTTCCGGAAAATTCAAGATGTTGTCCAGATTTTTACGGGTCAAAATGAGTCTCAAGCGTTATCTAAATGGGTCGATTTATCAAAATATATTAGTATATGTTAATCTGAAACCGTGATATAAAGAACGAGAAAACGGACTTATAACGACTAAGTTATTCACATTTTAAACAAGTTGTCGTAACTTTTATTACAAGTATAACTAATATATTTTCTAATGGCCAAAATTTACGGCCGCGAATGACCATGTTGAGGGTCGTTTTTAACATCGATGGAGTACTTTTTATAAAGTGATGTCTTCTAGTAAAAGTAAGTTCGCCTAGCCTATTTTTCAAAATGTTCGACCGTTCGTCAAGCGGAGTTGTAATGAATAAAATACGGTCACTTAAATTGTGCCGAAAACCACCCTTAAACAATATTTTGGACACAAGTACCATACTTTACCTATATTTTCTCCATGATCGAGATCTCTATGATGAAAACTTAAATGCTAAAACTTTGAGATAATGATACAAGCTTCCCAAAACCGTTGAGTTTGTTTTCTAACACTCAATGTGCACCATTTTACGACTAGCTTTTCAAGGACGTTTAGTCACTTTCATGAAATTGTCAAATGACATTATTTTACGACGAAAAGTTATAGTTTCATAATAAATCACTAAATGACTATCGTAGGATGTCATTTCAATATAAATACTTGTAACATAATTTATAAATTGTCAAGACTTTATAAGATTATTTTTCGATAATAAACTTTATTTTCAAAAGTGTACAAGTGGTTTGGATATCATATGAGTTTGCATGCACGACATTGTTTCATGACTTATATTAGAGCATATCATTCATAATAGGTCGCGGTTAGAGAGTTGCGTCTCATTTCTGTGCATCCACTTTATCATCATAACTATTGCAACAGGTGAGTTCGTAGCCTCACTTTTACTCGTTTAATTGTTTTATAAACTCTTTGGGGGAGATACATGCTCAACTACTTGCTTTTACTTTACACTTATATGAACTTAAATATCTTTTGTTTCACTCTATGTGTGCGTAAGTAGATTATGCCCGAACTAAATTGATCACTATGTTATGAACGCTATTATTTGAATAACTTTCCTTGATTTTGAACCCTTCGACATGTATATTTGAACTCTTTTAAATTGATTCGGACCCTTTAACATATAAGTGAACACTTTGGACTTGATTTGAACTTTTTGACATATAGTTGAACTCTTTTAACCTGTAAAGGACCCTTTTGATATATTTTAAACTTGTTAGACGTGATTTTGAACGCTTCGGCTATCTTGAACCTTTTGATATTATTCGAGCTCTTTGACTGTTCTGAACTTTTGAACTCGAGTTAAATCTTTGAACTTAATTACGAACTTTTGAATGGAACCCTTGAACTTAAATACAAACTTATTACTTGTTTGAACTTATTAAACCGGACGTGTTATGACCTTGACCTAAAGTCTCCCTGTTCGGAGCATCACTATAAAGCCTCCCCGGTCCGGAGCAGAATGTCTCCCTATGGGAACGGAGCATTTTCAATCTAAGTCTCCCATGTTCGGAGCATCACTATAAAGTCTCCCTTGTTCGGAGCAAATTAAAGCCTCCCCGGTCCGGAGCAGAATGTCTCCCTATGGGAACGGAGCATTTTCAATCTAAGTCTCGCCTTATTGGTGGAGCGTTCTCAATAATTCTCGCCTTATCGGTGGAGTGTGCAAAGTCTCGCCTTATTGGTGGAGCGTTCTCAATAATTCTCGCCTAGGTGGTCGAGTGACAAAGGAGTCTCCCTTGTTGGAGCAGTACAAAGACTCCCATGTTCGGAGCATCCCTGAATTATTATATATGTGGTACAATATTGTGAATTATTATGGTAACTTATACTCGACTATTAGACACACTATATTTTGTGCAATGGGTTGTGAACACACAGGTTGCAAGTTTTGTATGGGCGGAACTTGGAACTGAGTGGATTTACAATGCCTTTGCTTTGTGAACCATTATGATAATGTGCACTTGACTTCTAGACATGCTACTTTTGGCAGTGGGTTGTGAACACACAAAAAAATTATTTTATTAGTTTACCCGGTGTCTTAAATTGAGTATAAAAATATATCAGGATAAGTTTTGGGAAGTGTCGGATCAATTGTTCAAAATAAATGATCGTACGATAGCGTTTATTTAATAAGAAAATATACGTTAATGAAATATAAATTTTTCTCCGAGAATGAATAGTAAAATTTGAAAAATGACCGGAAATTGAGAATTGTGACAGTAGGAGTGGGCCATTAGTCTTAATAAAACGTCTCATAGATAGGAAGTTATATGACTAGTACAAAAACCCTTTACCACTTAAATTCCACCCAAAATGTGAGGATCGTCCTTAGATTTGTAGGAATTAAAGCATTCCACTTTAATGCTTCGAGTGTGTACCGGTAGTATAATAGATTCTAGAACTTGTTTTGTGATGCATTCCGAGATCGCTAGTGAGACTACACTTATGTAGTTAGGAATAACTAAATGATAAGAGGCATTAGGATAACCCTTGTTTGATACCCGTATTATAATTACTTCTACCACATCGGTTGAGTAATTCCCCCACACCCTTGCGTTGTACTCATCTTTAGTACACGATACCACTAGTTAACCCCTCAGAGCCTATCCTTTTTGCGGTTCTCGTGATATTTCGGTTTTCTGGAATATCAATGAAGAGCATTGTTTACAATCCACCCCCAAATGTACACCCAAATCATCTTAGCCTACCTTGTATGCACTCACTTTTATTGCATTATTGTTATCATACTAAACCCTTAGTTCAATTATCTAGTTGCTTGCATAATTAGCTAAGTCGAGTCATATCCTTTGTACACAGTTTTAGGACGATTGGGACTCATGGGAAAAGTTAAATTTTATGAAATGACCGGAAGGAATGTTAAATTCAAATTTCCTTTATTTGCGTAATAATGTACTCCAAGTGTTTTGATCTTTTCAATTCGGGTCAAATTAGTGTTAGAGAAATAAAATCTCAAGTGTAGGGATGTGCCTATAAATCCCTATGATTTTGATGTTATCGTAGAGGATGGTAGAGTAAAAGTGTATGAAAAAAAAATGAAAAAAATATACGGACTACCATCTTACATCTATCTTTAAATTTATGTTTGTTTGTTTCAAGTTATCTAGAGTTTAGAGTGTCGAGTCTTGGCTTAGCAACGCCATTCTTCTCATGCTTGTAACATAAAGATTTTTGACTTGCCACCACTAAATCGCCTATCCCACCAAACCCTTTGTTTCCCTACCGTAAGCCTAACGTTACAACCCTTTAAAAGACCTCTTAGATAGTTTTTCCTAGGTGTTTACGCCAAGAGCGATGGAGGTTTGATCTAGTCTCAAGCCTATGGTAATCTATGTACTAGGACCGGTTAATGAGTGTTTATCTTCCATTTCCAACTTGATATATTTCATATACACTTGAGAGATGAGAGTATCCAAACACCACTTGTGAGGTGCTAGTATGTAATTTCCGTGATTGTTATGACTTTTGCGGGGCTTATACATTTGCTTGAGGACAAGCAAATACCAAGTGTAGGGATATTTGATAAGGATTTAAAAGGTACACTTTTGAGGGGTCATTTAAGCCATTAATTGATCACTTTTGTATCCGTTACTACTTAATTTCGTTCCTTTTCACTTTTTAGGTCTCTTGAAGGCAAATTGTTGGAATGACACTTATTCGGACGAAAAGACGCGAATATACGAAGAAAATGGCCAAAATCAAGAATCAAGACACTCAAGTTCTTTGAACTGAAGGGACGGCGTCACGACTAATAGCGGCGTCGCGACACACCTTGAGACGACTCGGAGAGCAAATTGCTATTTACAAGTGACGACATCAAGTTTAAAGAGTAGGCGTCACAACTCGGGACGGCCTAGATTTGGATCCCGACGCATCGAGGTTGAAGTCGTGGCGTCAAGCATAAGGTGACGCCGTCACGAGTTGACGTGGCCAAGACGAAACCCTAATGGCGGCGACCAACGGCGTCACAATTAAAGAGTGAAGCCGTCACATATTGTAACTCTATATATAGAATTCAATTTTCAGATTTTAGAGAGGTAGTTTTGTGGAGTAAAACCTAAACCGAACATAGGTCGTCTCAGGCGAGATCTTAGGGTTCCATACCCTATTTTACAACAAGATAAGTGATTTACTTCATTGATTCAATTATGTCTTCAATTGTTTGTGTGTATGCTTGCATGTTTTCCATGTCCGCTAATTTACTTGTGTGTTTGCTTAGATCTATGAAACCTAGGTATTGAATATTGATTGGTTGTCTCTTATCTTAATTGTGATTGACCTAGTATTGCGATAGGTCATTCGTTGGGTTTTTAATGCTTGAGTAATCTTTGTGAACATTAGTTTATAATCACCTAGAGTTATTGTAGTCTAAACATCCAAAGATAACCTTAGAGTTAGTTTATGAATCATAGAGATTTCGTAGGCAATAACCTTAAGGTAGACTTAAAGAGTTAGGGAAAACGATACCCTACGACCTTAGAAGACACAACGTTAAGAATAAGGGCGTGACAATTCAACCATCAATAGGAGATAACTAGGAGTAATAGCATCTAAATAAACACATTTTTAATCATCATAAGAGCACACAACAATAGACATAGACTACACTCACCTTAGTTTAGATAATTAGATAAGTAGAGTAATCGGTAGAAATACTAACCCCCCAAATCCAATACCTCGAGATTCGTACCTTTCCATTTTCTAAAAAATATAAAAAAGAAAAAAAATAATCTTCCTCAACCCCAACCTTAGCGTAGTAATTTCTCACTAGCATTCCTATTCCCCTAGAGAATGATATCAATTCCCGAGGCTTACCCTAATACTACTCTACAACGATTAGGTTCACTGCCTAGGGTGTTGAAAAACTTGCTTGACGAAAAGGAAGTTCCTTTGACCCCGAACGCGCGTTGTACGCGTACCAATATCCCTTATTATGTGTAGACTTAACGATTGTACATGGGATAACAAACGGTTTTGGGTGGTTACGGTTGTAGCTGAAGGTAGAAGGTGGTTGGTTGTTGCAATTTTTGATAATGGTGGTGACACTGCTGTTGTAGCTAGAGGTGGTTGGTGGTTGCGGTTCACGGCTCTTGGATCTTGGTTGTGGTTGTATGATGATGGTGGTGTTGCTGGTGGTGAGATTATATAATTTGGTGATAACTTTTAATGAAGATGGAAGATAATGATTGAAGATATATTATGTGGAAGAAGAGAGATGTAAAAGGATGAAAATACCCTTACCTAATAAGACTTAACGGGCGTTAATAAGAGCCGTTAGAGGGAGGGACTAACGATACATAACGTTTCGCACTTAAGGACGGATGGTGCATTTTTTTGGTCAAATGACGAAACTTATCGGTCAACACAAACCACAAGGACGAACGGTGTAGTTTACTCTTAAATATATAAATGTTTGCAAGAAGATTAATAATGAACAGGGACGGACCCACATGGAACCAAGTCACACCCCATTTTAAGTCATAAAATGTAATTTTTATATATATGTTTTTTTCAGACACTTGCAACCTCTAATTTTACCTAATTAATTCTTTCAGAGCAACTAGTACACATCATTATAAGTGTTTTGATAACAAGTACCCACTCAACATAAGTTAGCGATTATTTAATAAACACAAACTTTCTGATTTAACCAAAAAAATGCATTAAATAAACTCATTAATTACTATATTTGATCATAATTTTCACGTAAATAAACCAAAACATTCCTTTTATTAACACGTTAATATGTGTCCAATGGGCACATATTAGCAAAACCCATTATAAAAAGGAAAATGAATTGCATGCCTAAACTAAAACCTAAATTTAGAATTAACAATGTGATTGGTTCATTTGAAAATTTAATTGTTGAAAAATAATAAGAGAGAATAAGTGTATAACATTTGTCATAAAATGAATAGATTAGGTTTATTAGTATGTCTTTATTTTAGATCTATATACTAACACTCTTATAAAAAAAAGCTTATGCAACATCTTATAAAAAATCTTGAGTCAATCTTTGGTAATGAATAAATAAATTAAGCATCCACTAGAACTCATAATTCATAAATGCTTTAATTACTACTAAAGCACATTTATGAGGATTGCTATAGACAAAGTTTGTTTTTGCTAAAGACACACCTAATGTGATGAAATGAACAGTAACTAACGGTCGTTAAGTAACGATTATTATCTTTAATATTTAAAAAATACCAACACATATTTTATATAATTGGTCCTTCATATTATACATCCATTGCAAAGTCAGTCTTTAATCACTAACTTTGCAACGGAAGGCTAACTTAAGACAATTGCTATAAAAATAAATTTCAAAAAAATTATAAAAATAGTCTTTGGGTTATCGTTCCATTACAGAGTTAGTCTTTTGCGCTCCGCAGTGGAGCGTAACAAAAATCAATAAATTTTTATTCAAATATCCCGCCACAAAATGCGGGCCTTACAACCTCGTATATGTACATATTGTAAATGTAAGAGGAATAAAAGGGTGCGGCAAGCCGCATTTGATGACTCTCGGGAGATGCGATTCGCGGAGAAACACTCGCAAGCGTGTGAAATATAATAGAGTATTCACAACATGCAAGGAAACATCATACTAATTATAATAGTAGAATGCTTATTCATCCAACATTCTCCCTCTTAGCTATGATCTATACCAAATACTTTAAACATGCATCTTGTTTTACACTTTTACACGCTGAGGAAGAATTCAATAAAACGCTCTTAGAAGATGTTCTTGGAAAGAAAGTGATGAGTTTATATAAATTAGAGGGAATACTAAAATTATATTTATCATATTAACTGAATTATAGAGATTACATAACATTAAATAAGAAACAAACAAACCTAACCATAACAACTAAACGCGCTTTTATTAACATCCCTTCTCAAACTCACAATGTTGTTGGTAGACATTCACAGAACAAACATAAAATAAACCAAAACTGAAAAACAAACAAAAATCGATGTCCTTGAGTGCAAACTCGATGCAGTACGAACTCTCATTGCCGATGCAATCCAAACTTAAATGTAGTATGTCATTTCCTTTAAAATGGTTGCTATAATAACCTAAATTATCCGACCACTTTTCATGACACAGATGTGGGTTTAAAACTGTTTTTTGTAAGAACAAAAGATCTTTCAGTATTTAAACATAATTACTCAATAAGTTGAATGATAATTTGGTTATCTCCTCTTTCACTTAAACACTAACTAAACTTCGTGTTTAAGTATGACGTTTTCTTACTCACTGAACGTTTCAGTAGTCAAGTTCAGTTCGAAGAGTAAATGTTCTCTTAATTGCGTATCACATTAATTGTAAGAGATGAATTTATTTCACTACAAATATTTTCTTCTAAAGCATATAATTAAGGTTTCCTTAAAGCGTATTCATAAGTGTTGAGCATTTAATGGTAAGGCGACGACTGCATTAAATGCCTCTAATTTATTAATATTTTGATTAACCTAGGCCATTAGATCTAACTAAATCAGTGATGAAGATTAGCTCGTTAGTTTGCATGTTTTTAAAAACTCCTAAGGGGGCGTTTGGTTGGAGCAATTTGAAGGATATTGGAGGCATTTGCATTTTAATTCCTTTCAAATGTCCTGTTTGGTAACTCAAATGTGGGCAATTGACGTAATTTACAATTCCCCGAATTGCCAAAATGGAGAGAATCAAAATGCCTCCAAAAAGTGAGAAATTTTAATTTGCTTAAAAAAAAATTTATAAACTTTTTTCTTATTGTTTTTATAAACTTTTAAATAAAATATTTAAGAATTTCTTTTATAAACTTTTTTATAAACTTTTTGTAAATTTTTATAAACTTTTTATAAATTTTTATAAACTTTTTTATATAAATTTTATAAATTTCTTATAAATTTTTATAAACTTTTTTATAAATTTTATAAACTTTTTTTATAATTTATTTTATAAATTTCGATAAATTTTTATAAACTTTTTTATAAATTTTTATAAATTTTTTATAAAATTTTATAAACTTTTTCATAAATTATTTATAAACTTTTTTATAAACTTTTATATAATTTTTTATAAATTTTTATAAACTTTTTTATAAACTTTTAAATAGAATATTTATGAAATTTATATTAAAAAAATAAAAAAATATATTTATAAATTTTTGTCAACCAAACATGCGAAGGTATTTTAAATTCCGGAATTTTAAATTCTCAAGAATTTAAATTTTCTAGAATTTAAAATTCAGAAATTTCAAATTACCCCAAACAAACGCCCCCTAAGATTTATTATAATTTCAAATTCAAAGCATGCATTTAATTAAAAATCATGACTTAGAAGAGGGTTTACTACTGTTGCATTTGGCTCCGTTTGCTGACATGATAGTATCATAAGATTAAAGAAAGTACACGATCGAAACCGCCATAGTTGGATTGGTTTTCTCGGTTTCTAGAGTTCTTAGAAACAAGTTTTGGTTTGAGATGTTTCAAAAACTAGTTCGTAGTCGGGTGAGGTCCAATCTAAAACTAGCACCCAAATTATATGGTTGGGAAAATTAGTAGTAGCAGTTACCAATCTCACTTCTGATATCTCCAGGACTCCATGTCTTGTCATCAAAAACCTTCCCCGATTGACAGAACGAATAGCGAAACACACTAGTTGTTTGTTTAATAGAAGTGTTTGATAACATATTTATATGAGTGGCTATAAAGTGCAAAATAACGTAAAAGCGAATGCTAATGTTAATGCTAAACGCTTTTTCAGGTAATCTATACTACTTATAATGCACGAAGCTACTTCACTCTTAATTTTAAAACGTACAAAAAACTAAGCATAATTTACAATACTTTAATGCACCCAATTTTTAGAATTGCAACAAAGTAAGCATATTGTACAACAAAATAAAGCGTTGTGTAATTTTAAGACCAAAATTCTATCAAACAACATTAATGATATTAAAAACAACCCTTCACCAAAAATTACAATCATTTAAGCACAATGTACAATAGCTGCAATCAATTTTCAGATTTACAACAAAATAAGTATAGTGTACAACAAGATAAGCATGATGTAATTTTCAGACTTACAAAATTAATGTTATTAAAGTGATCAATGTTATTAATGACTACTACTTACAAGAAAAGAAACATAGTGTACAACACTTTAATGCACATAATTTTCAGACGTACAAGACAAGAAGCATATTGTACAAGAAAAACTATATTAATGCTATTTAATGTAGTCAATTATTTAACTGGTCAATAAATACAATTAATATAGTTATTAAAACACCCCTTACATAAAAAATACAAATTATCAAGCATATTGTACAACCAAATTAAACACAATTTTGCATTAAATTTCACTACTACAAATAATAAAACACATTATACAAATATTCAAGCACGAACAGACACGGGCCAATGGGCTTGAGCCCCGAACGGCGGACCAACGGGCTCGAGCCCGGCGCGACACGCTGCTATACGAAATTCTTGATATCCAGTAAATTTATTGTTAAAAGAACATAATAAACTAAAATACATTATTAATCGAAAATTTTTATTCAATGGGTACCGCTAGTGGTTTCATAAAAAGCAAAATGCTAAATGAGTTTTCAATTTTAAACACTAATCGTTAACCGCTCTTAAACATCTTAAAAATGCATTGCCAAACATACTAATTAGTTAGTTGTCTCAGCTACTTAAGAAAATCATTTGTTCAAACTTGAAGCTACTGGTTTAGCACTTTAATGCTGGTCTTATTTACAATCGTTTTTATTTGTGAACATAGTAATATTTAGATTAGATTTGACGAGATAACCAGGCATAAGTTTTAAAGTTTGAGTAAAAAGTACTCACACCACAAATATGACGTGCTCGTCATAAAGTAAAGAGTTAAAACACAATCAAAATCATTTTGGGCTTGTAGACTTAACACAACACTCAACGTACTAAAATAGACCCAAGTTAGAATAAGAAAAAAAGCCATAAATGCTTAATGTACTTACCACAATAACTCATTCTACATACTAAACTTTTTTTATTGTCATAATGCTTAATGTTGTTCACGTAAGTTGTCATAATGCTTAACAAATACTTTTATCTTATGCAAAAAGACTTAAATACCCTCGGACCATCATCTATATCAGGTTGTGGCAAGTATTTTGGCAAACAATCTTTTCTGATTGTCCATTTTCTTGGTAGTTTTTATTGGTAAAAATGTAAGCATCAAAACTATAAACAAGTCAAGCAATGGCTTACCCATGGCCATACTTGATGACAGACAGCAATACCAAACAAAAACAATGACTACCTAAATCCAATTCTAAACTACAAATAACAACCTTTATACATCCCTCAAGTGCTCATCGAAAGCACCACTAATATGTCCAGAAGAGTGTGTGGAGGTGAATGGGGTTTGTTGCTACCACCGAGTTGAATCCAGCGCCATTGTTGTCGAGCCAGGGCGGATAGCGATGTTTGTTGCCCAGGGTGTGACCGGTGGTGAATTTGATCGGTTTGTGGATCTCGATGCGTGGAATAAAAGTTTTCTTTTTGTTTTGATCCGTGTAAGATTGATTTTTTGCGTGTTTACTTTGGAGTGATGAATCTCTGTCGGGTGATGGATCTGGGTTTTGATCGACTGTGTGGGATTTTTGTTTTTGATAAACACGATTTGGGTTTTTTTGTTTGTAGATCTGTGGTGTATGGTTAGTGGTTGTGTTTGTGTTGACTAATTATTCCGATCAATGTTAACCACACACGATTTGTGGTTTTTTGCCTGCAAAGTATGGTGTTGGGAGGTAGGAGATGAAAACATGATAAATGACTAAAATACCCTTAATAAATCATTTTAGTTAAGCATTATGATTTATGACAATAAAAGAAGTATAATATTTAGAATGAGTTATGGTGGTAAGTACATTAAGCATTTATGGCTTTTTCCTTAGAATAACTCAGAACTTTTTTTTTTTGGTAATTTTTTAAAATTAATTTATGTGTCTATGTTGTTCTTGTTCGCAAGCTGGTTACTTATTAATACGAAACAAGAATAGGATAGAAATTTAAAAAAAAAAAAAAAAAAAAAAAAAAGCCCTATAACTCGCATGTTCTATTTCATTAATGTACCATTACAAAGACCTATAAAGATCCTCGAGGATGCATATTCTTGTTCCTTAATCCAAAAACAAGTGCAGCATTTCCTCATTCCTGACCTATAAAGATCCTCAAGGATGCATATTCTTGTGCGCTTTTTAGTTGTTAATCGGAGGGTCACTCTTGCGTGGAGAATAGTCCAAAACAACGGCCTCTACATCATTGAGATACTTTGGATTATTTATCGGAGGGTCACTCTTGCGTGGAGAATAGTCCAAAACAACAGCCTCTACCTCGTTGAGATACTTTGGGTTATTTATCGGAGGGTCACTCTTACGTGGAGAATAGTCCAAAACAACGGCCTCTACATCGTTGAGATACTTTGGGTTATTTATCGGAGGGTCACTAGTCTTGGGTGGAGAATAGTCCAAAACAACGGCCTCTACATTGTTGATATAGTTTTTGTTGTTTATCGGAGGGTCACTAGTCCTGGGTGGAGAATAGTCCAAAACAACGGCCTCTACATCGTTGATATAGTTTTTGTTGTTTATCGGAGGGTCACTAGTCTTGGGTGGAGAATAGTCCAAAACAACAGCTTCTACGTCGTTCAGAGAGGACTCGCTGGCAACCTATATAATTAACAGACAGATATAGTTCTATCTTATTCACTTATATCCACTTTTGTTCTTGAATATGGAATTGAAAGGGAGATTAAAAGAAAACCTTAGTGTGCTTTTTGTTGTTTATTGGAGGGTCGCTTTTACGCGGAGAGTAATCCAGTCCAAAGGCTTCTGAACGAAATAGAAATGTTAAAATGAAACAAATGTGTTAAAAGGTACATGTATAAAGTCCTGGGCGTTAGAAACATAAAACTAGTACACACAACAAATGTGTTAAAAAGTAAATACCATCGAATTTATAACGATTTCAATGGTTACTACTCTAAAAGATAACTTCTTTTCTTTGTTGTGGTACCTGTTGCAAGTTCATCAGTTTTAACTAGCACTTCTTGATCTTGATTGCTTCCTTTAATAGGTGAAATCTGTAATAAAGGAGCAAAGATCATGAACTTTAGAAAAGGACGTCCACATTTTCATATATGATCGATTAATCGTAAGGTTACGATACCGACCTTGATGATTTCTTGATTGCTGGTAGCTGATAAAGTGACTCTTCCTAACCTTGCAGCTTCATAAGATAAACAAAAAGGCATATTAAGAGAGAAGTTTTTTGAACGATATACATGCTCGTGTATTTTTTTAAAAGATAGCGAAGATATATACCTTCTGCTTCATAACAATGGATAGTAGACACAAGAAACACAACAAACATAACATAAATCGTCATATTTTGTGAATCAAACTCAGCGTAATACGCCGAGAAATGGCTTAAACCTGTTGAAGATTTTATTAGATAACAAAAGTGAGTAATAAATGGGCATCATACCATCGAATTTATACAGAACTTAGAGAGTTTCAAATGGAAGGTTATTTGTTCTTAACGAGTTACACGTTCTGTATTTCCATTGATTCGATAATTTAATGAGTTAAGGGTTTCAAATGGAAGGTGTTCTTTTTTTGGAAAGCAAATATTGTATATAAAAATAAACTATATTTGCATATACGAAAGGCGTACACAGTAGAGCAAAACTAAAAAACAGCCCTAATTAGATTTGTAATTCATATCGAAGTACTAATTGTCTGCGACAAATTCATAAAAATGTTTTAAGTTTAAATATGATACCAATAATGTGATGTACAACTTATAGGTATTTACATTACTAATAAAATACTTTGTTACGTTGGGTTACATTAGCAACTCTCACATTTAGCAAGACTCAGTATTTAATAAATTTGACTCTTTGCAGTTTTTGTACAAATAAAGTTTGATCAAGGCAGGTTTCTTATGCAATATACAAATCAAACTTGAACTCTTTTCGTCGTAATAAGTTTCGTAAGGCAGAGTTTCTAATTAACAAAAGTGACATTAATTTGCTATCAAACTTGACCTAGTAAACACATGTTTTATCTTGCATCCATTTATACTAGACGATTACCTAACGACGATGGTGTATTAACGTTACTTTCATGTATATATTCGTGGAGTAATTGAAAGGGAAAAAAAGTTAATGGTTTAAATTGTAATTAAATATATGTTTAAAAAAAATAATAAATTGTGTTGCCTATTATAAAAATGAGTATTTTAATCAAACAATATTTACTCATTTTTTTAATTAGTTTTAAGCGTATGTATTTTTTCTTAACATGTAGTATAAATGAAGAAGATTTAGCATGATTGACCACTGTAAATCATGTCAAATGAAAGGAAATGTAGAAAGCCTTTGTATCAATAGTACGTTTATTTTAGGTATATATTAACAGTAAAAATTAATTATATGATGGAATAGTTTTCTTATTCAATGTAGTTTTACTACATGTAAAGAGATTTTTCTCTTCTTAAAATCTCAAAGAGAGAATTATTAATTTACTATTATGCTCCTACAATTTCTTTTAAAATAAATAAGAAGATCTTCTTCATTTAATGACAACTTTAATAATTTTTAAAATTACATTGAAATATTTGACCTATTTAAATAAAATTTCACTACAAACTCTATTCTTTTATTGAAATGTTTGACCCAGTTTACTTCATATATACCCGAAGTAATTAACAATTTCGCAACTATAATTATTAGCCGTCCTTAATTTTCATTTTTATATACGAGTAATTGTTTAAAATTAAATAAAGTTAGTATCTTTCAAGTATAGAATTGATAGGAATATTCACATTACGAGAGTCAAACACTAATTTTAACTACTATTATTACAGTCACGTCTTTGATAATAAATATTAGGTAATCTTTTGTTGCGGCAACAAATATAATGTAATTTTTTTTTTTGCAGAGTAATGATTTTCGTTTTTGTTTACAATTAGCAACATTTTTAAGTTGAAGTACGTTAAAAGATAGTAATGCAAACTATTTATTCGATTTTTTTTTCTTGTGCAAAGGTGAATTATATTAATTTTTTTAAAACTTTTGTACATCATAAGATAACAACATAGATTTGCACAGGCCCAAATCAAATACAACTCACAACATTCTATGTATCTAATATCTGATAACTTTACAGCTTTATCAGATAGAACAAATCTCAGACAACTAATTATAAAACAGAGCATTCACTTGACTGCATTGTCCAAGTTTCAATTCTTGATTCACCTTTATAGCACCAATACCATCTAGCTACATTTTCATATCTCCTTCCTACCAAGATCATTCTGCCAACACCTACAACAATCAAGGTATGACAGGAGTATAGCTTCACTAGGAACCCTTAACCCTTCCAATCAAGGGCTATACTAAGCAACCTACATTTTCATCCTTTAAAAAAAGCTTCAGTTGCTTAGGAGCGCACACCTTGAAAAAAGACCAACCATTACATCCTATTTATTCATGATTTTTACTTCTACAACATTTTCTATTCTAGATTGTACCAAAAGACTCCAACAAAAAAACCAAACTACTTAAAAAATCGACAGTTTAGTTAATTTTGAATTTTAAAACTGAAAATTTTGGTTTGATTTTTGGTTTTCTATGAAAACTAAGGTTGCAAAAATCGCGAATCGGAAGTTGGGCGGTTGCCCTCTTGTAGCTTGCAATCGTTAGGCGGGATTAATCGGATTGACATTTTTGGCAAGTTTTGGGTACTTTCGCCGAGTTTTGAGTATTCGTGGCAAGATTTTCTTAGAAAAAATATATTTTAATTGATATAAACAACGACTATAAGTGATTAAAACTAGTTCATGGTGAGTTTTGTGTATTTTCGGCAAGATTTGCAAGTTTTCGGCAAGTTTGATCATCATTGACAGTCGTTGACCGCAGTTGACCACTGCTGACCGATTTACACAAATCAAAAAGATTAGTGACCCAATAGCGCCTAGGCGATGATAATCGGTTTTGTAAGCCATTTTTTACATCACTAATGAAAACCCAAACCACAAAAACCAAACCACCCTATAACAATATTAAGTAAACTTTAAGAAAATTGCCCACAAGTCTTTACACATATACACAAACAAGTGTAAAAAAGTAAGAGATAAATATATTATATTTGTAAAACATATCTCTTTACTAACATTATACTAAAGTTGCAAACTTTATTTTCTTTATCTCACATCAATGGTTAGATCAAAATAGTTCTCTTTTATATATATATATATATATATATATATATATATATATATATATATATATATATATATATATATATATTTTATTCTATAGTTTTACGATGCACAATGAATTTATTTACTTTTAATTTTGGTTTCGGCTAATTATTTACAAAATCAAGTTTATATCATTAGAAAAGCTTGACCTCTAATAGAAACAGAAGGAAAACAAATACGAACCATACCAAACATAAAATCAAACCGAATTTCAGTTCGGGTTTGGTTTTGGAAAATGTAAAAACAAAATTATCAGTTTTGTGTTTGGTTTTAGCAAAACCGCCCTACGCTCACCTTTAGATAAAGATAGTAAAGCTACCGTTTTATGTCATCAGATTTGAAAGGCCTCCGATTTTAATATCTCTTATATATGTAGACTTTAGTTTTCTAAAAACTTGCTATTATATTTTGGGTTTTGCTAAACAATGCCCACCGGGCAATGTTTAACATGATTATAAAATGAAATTTGGACTTTATTAAATTAAAAATGATATATATTTAAGTTAATTTTATGTTCATTTATTGTACATTAAATGCATAATTACTTTAAATATGGAAAGAACAGATTGTTTAATATACCTAAAACATTGCCCAGTGGGCAATGTTTAGCAAAACCCTTATATTTTTAGAACTCATATATAGTTAAGTTGTGTGGTTATTTATGACTCATATTTTTGCTTAAATTGCTTTTCAAACCCTTTGTGTTAATAAATAAAAGCCAACTGAATGTATGTTTAGGTAATATGGAGATTTAGTTAGTCTTTTTTAGCGAAAAGGCCGCATCCTTATTTGGTAAATTCAAGTTTTTTGAAGACGAAGAATCCACTGCCATGTCATTGGGTAGAGTTTTTATATCTACCAAGTCCTATAAACAAGTTTCTGAAACTATCAAAGTTGAAGTTATGACATTAATGTGCATGAAATAGGTACTTGGAACATTAACATCCATGACAACACTAGCGATACTTCGTTCCACTCGGATGTTAATCATTTAGACAAAGAAGATATCTCTGTGGAAGATAAACTAGATGATGATTTGGATGACCTAAATGGTATTTTGAATGAAATGGGTCAAGCTACCAAAAAAGAGGAGACTTCTTTCGAATCTCCAAAGGACATCGAAACTGATCAGCCTCTAAAACATGTAGAAGATGAGGTCTTTAAACAACCAGATGAAGAGTTCACTAAAGTCAGTGAGTCATCGGAATTAAGTCGCCCACCTGGCTTCGAATATATGAAAAAGAACTCCTCAAATTATAGAAAATGCTCCAACAATTTTGCTAGATACCACAAGAAGGACATCAAAGGTATTTTGCTTATTCATGAGCTAAATAAAATTATTGAAGTTGGGACCACATTAGGATACGATGTTAAAGGGTGCAAAAAGTCCCTTAACCTGAATCGGTGTGCACATTGTGGATAAATGAACATCCTATCTATCAATAGTTATGGTACGAAGAAAAGGCGTAAGCGTGTTTGGATCAAAGATATGTGTGTTAAACATAACGTTTATTTTCTCGGTATTCAAGAATCAAAAATGACTCGTCTCGAGCTTTTTCATCTTAAGTCTATGTGGGGAAATATAAACTTTGATTATGCTTGTAGTATGGCTCGTGGTAGATCGGGTGGTTTGATTTCTATGTGGGATCCGAACATGTTCTCTAAAGATAATATTTGGTGCGATGATCATTTCATAATCGTTAAAGGGAACTGGAATAATGCGGTTAGAGATTGCTTCATGATAAACATATATGGTCCCCAATAAACTTCGGCTAAGTCATCCCTTTGGAATCGTATTGCTGAATTCATGAACCACCATAATGGAAAATTTATTCTTTTTGGTGATATATATGAATACGGTCCATCTTGAAAACGAAAGGTCTGGTTTTATATTTTCTCATATTGAGGCTGAACATTTTAACTCTTTTATTGATTCCACATGTCTAATCGATCTTCCTATTGGAGGTTGTTATTTTACTTGGATGAATAAAGAAGGTACTAAGCTCAGCAAACTTGATCGATTCCTTATCTCTGAAGGCATCATGGAAGACATTCCTGACATCAAAATCACGGCTATTGATCGAATGTGGTCATATCATTCTCCTATCCTCCTTCACATTAAAAAAGCTGATTTTTGTCCCACCCCTTTTAAATTCTATAATACATGGTTAAATAGGGACGACTTTGATGATCTCATTAAGTCTACGTGGGCTTCTATGGATTATAGTAATGGAAATAGAAACATCAGGTCTCATGAGAAACTAAAAGGTCTTAAAACCGCTATTAAAAATGGCGGTGATGTTGGGAGGAATGACCGATCTCAAAACAAGTTACCTTATCGAAATCAAAGATATCGAGAAAAGATTGATGATGGTTCGCAGTACATCGATCGCGAAAAAAGGATTATGCTCCTTCAAGACATTGATAAGTTTGACAACCTTGAAGCGCTTGATTTAATTTAAAAAGCTCACATCAATGGGATATAGAGGGGGATGAAAATTCTAAATTCTTCCACGGGATGATTAATAGCAAAAGAAGATCTCAAATGATTACCGGTATTTTACATGATGGAGTTTGGATTTCGGATCCGCATCTCATTAAGGAAGTCTTCCTTAATTACTACAAAGAAAAGTTCCAAGCTCATGATTCTCAAGTGGTCTTTTCTCCAATGACCAATTCTTCAACTCTATGTCCTCTTGATCGCGATTTGTTGGTGTCACACATCTCGTTAGACGTAGTGAAAAATGCTATTTGGGATTGTGGAAGTAACAAAGCTCTAGGTCCAGATGGTTTTTCGTTCGCCTTTATAAAGAAATATTGGGACCTCATGAAGGATATTTTTGAGTTTGTCAATTCTTTCTTTGTTTCTGGCCTGTTGCCTCAAGGTGCCAACTCTTCTTTTTTCACACTTATTCCGAAGATCAGTAACGCTATCTCTATTAAAGATTTTCGCCCTATTTCGCTTATTGGTACTCATTACAAGATCATTGCCAAAATTCTTGCTAATAGGCTATCTAAAGTGATCGATAAGGTTGTTAGTAAAGAGCAGTCTGCCTTCATTTCGGGTCGTCAAATTCTTGATGGTCTTCTTATTATTAGTGAGATCATCCAGTGGTACAAAAAAAGGAAGAAAAAGATGTTAATCTTCAAGGTGGATTTCGAAAAAGTTTTCAACTCGGTTAGTTGGAAATACCTGGACTTTGTTCTTCGTAGTCTTGGTTTTGGTTCTAAATAGCATTCATGGATTAAAGCTTGTCTTCACTCCTCTAGAGCCTCCATTTTGATTAACGGTAGTCCTACTTCAGAATTTTCAATTAAACGAGGTTTAAGGCAAGGAGATCCCCTATCTCTTTTCCTTTTTATTCTCGTTATGGAGGGCCTCCACTGTGCTATGTCTAATGCGGTCAGTTCTGGGCTTATTCAAGGGATCAAACTTGGCTTTTATGATATTACTTTATCTCACTTGTTTTATGCCGACGACGTGGTTATTACTACTGGTTGGAATTCTCATGACATTGACAACATAATCCGGGTTCTCCATGTTTTCTATCTTGCCTCAGCTCTTAGGATAAACATATACAAATCCAACATCTATGCCATTGGAGTTTCTAATGATGAAATTTCATCTTTGGCTAGTAGGACCGGATACGCTGCGGGTTCTTTCCCTTTCACTTATCTTGGGCTTCCGATTGGTGCTAACATGAATCTTACTTCCAGTTGGCGTGTTTTGATTGATCGCTTCCAAAAGAGACTCTCCTCATGGAAAGCTAACTTATTATCCATAGGAGGCGTCTCACCCTTATCAAAGCGGTTTAGGCGCCTTGGCATATACTACCTCTATTTTTAAGGCTCCCAAACTATTTTGAATATTCTGGAAAGTCTTTGTGCCAGATTCTTTTGGGGCAGTTCTCAACATTCTAAGAATATGGCGTGGGTTAAATGGTCTTATGTTCTCCCTTGTTAATACAAATAAGCCGTAAAAACGTGGGCCAAGTATGGTATTCAAAAGGTTATGATGAATGCTAAGGGTTATTTTCTTGGTAAACGTAGTGTTTTTCCCGTCGTTGATTATTATGTTCGTAATACGTGGGCCAAGTATGGTATTCAAAAGGTTATGATGAATGCTAAGAGTTTCTTTTTCTATAAGTTTTCCACTCGTAAAGGTGTTTATGATGTTCTTGAAAATGGACTGTGGATGATTAGGAATGTGCCAATTATTCTTAAAACTTGGACATTGAATACTAATCTGCTTAAAGAGGATTTGACTAACATTCCGGTGTGGGTTAAATTTCATGATGTTCCTCTTGCTATGTTCTCTGATGATGGTCTCGGTCTCCTTGCTACATTGATTGGTACTCAAAATGATAGATTCTTACACTAGTCAAATGTGCTTGGATTCTCAAATAGTAGTTTTGCTAGGTGCTTGATTGAAGTTCGTGCGGATAAGGCTCTTGAGAAAGCCTCACTGTTGAGATACCCTTACTGGATGGATCGAGTTCTTCTATTGAAAATATCCAGGTTGAATATGAATGGAAACCACCTAGGTGTGATATGTGTAAACGGTTTTGTCATACGTTGCTTGACTGTCCTAAATCTGTTCCACCGCCTACCCAGCCTAAACAGAGTGTTATTGATGGTTTCCAAACTGTAAATAACAAGAATAAGGGTAGGAATGGTGGTGTAGGTTTTACTAAACTTGGTGTGGGGCCTAAGTTCCGATATCAACCTAAAGCGCCTCCCCTAACCCCAATCAGGTGGATAATTCTAAGAAGAAAGCCACTGAAGTGGCTAGTACGAGTGGGACGACGATTGTTACATCTAACCCGTTTGATGCACTTAATATGATCGATATTGATGAATGTGTTACTCCTACTGATGTAGTGGATTCTGGTTGTTCAATGGAAGCTAATGAGGTTGGGGCTCTTAAGACCGGGAATGTATCACAAGAACCGCTTGTGAGTGATTCAATGGAAGCTAATAAGGTTGGCCCTACCCCTATTGTTGAGAAAATTGAGGAGCTTGAAAAGATTCTTATTGATGGGAAAGCTACTCTTGTTGATGATACTGGTAATCCTATTAAAAAGGTTGATTATCTAGGTAATAAGGATTTTCCGTCTACTTCATCTATTAAGAGGGTTAACCCATTCTCTAAGGTGGGAGAGATTGTTGTCTCCGATAGTGATGATGAGGAGGTTGTGAATACGTTTGATGAGTCAATGAACCTCTTTGGTGGTGGTCATGATCGTGAAGATGATTATGATGACTATGATTATGATGGCTATGCGGATCAGGTTTACGATCTTCCAGGGAATTTGGATGCTTATTATGATACGTATGCTATCAAGCTTCAAGGCCTTGGTAGGAAGTAATTTTATTTCCATAGGAGTCAAATGTTACCTTTGAGTAGTGGTTTGTTTTCTTATATAGAGAATAGGAAGTATCTTGTTATTTAAGCTCTCCGCCTATGTAACGGGCTGAGATATGGGATTCACCCGTATCCTTTGTACTTAAACATTTTTTGGAGTAATATATTTACCGGGTCTTTGACCTTTTTGTTAATACAAATAAGCCGTAAAAACGTTTATTTATATTTTACGATCTTCTAATGTTTTGTCGATAACAAACATAAAATCATATTAACGAAACAAATAAAATACGTAAATGGTTTGAACTAATAGTTTCTAACATATTCACATTTTCACATAAAACACTAAAACAAGTATAAGTGATTTTATGATTTAGTATTACATATGTACAACAACTAGTGTTTACATATTTGGGTAAATATACACATAACTAGTATGTAGTATATTGGGTAATGTAAATGGGTAGAAACTTAAGTATTTGACCCATTGACCAAATACATTGAATGTAGTTGGGTAAAACAAGTATACACTAAATGGGTAAAACTAGCAAATGGTATTGACCCATAACCCATGGTTTTATAGATACCACTTGACTAAGTTCATTAATACTAGCAAATGGTATTGACCCATAACCCATGGTTTTATATATACCACTTGACTAAGTTCATTGTACCCTAAATACTAGCAAATGGTTTTGACCCACATGGTTTTATATATACCATTTGACCAAGTTCATTGTATCCTTAAGATACATTGTATCTAGAAAGAAAACCATGGACCAACCCATAACCCATGACCCATGACCCATAACCAAAAATACCCATGGGCAAAGAGGAGCGGACCACGGATCCCTTGTGGTAGGGATCCGTGGGGTACGGGGAAACAGTAGAGAATTTTCTCTATAAATAGAGAGCCATTTCTTCCTTTCTATTCATCCCTTTACACACATACTTCCCCAAGTATTCTAACCTCAACCTCGGATCCAAGAGATCTATGTAGCTTTTCTCTTTTGGTTTTGTGTGATCTTCTAGGTTCCTCTTAAAGGAAAGATCACCACATCTTGAAGACGCAAAGCTCAAGTCCATGAGTTGCCATGCTTCGTCATCATCAAGACAACAAAGGTTCTCTTGTTGATAGATCTACCTTTCTCCATAGATGTTGGGTTGAAGGCATTAGTGAAGAATGCCGAAAGTATCAAGATAAAAGCATTAGTGAAAGGTGCTCATCATCCATGTCAAAGCATTAGTGAAGAATGCTAAAGGTGTCAAGACGAAGGCATTAGTGAAGGGTGCCAAGCGTTGTGTCAAAGGCATTAGTGAAGGATGCCGATGAATCTAATCAAGTAGCATTTGGGAAGAATGCCTAGGTCGTATAATCGATGAGGTGCATCGTTATACATATATGTATTTGTTTATATACAAAGATGGTGATATCCTTGATAGTGTTGTAACAAGGAGTAGATCTCCTTGAGATTAGGTGTTGTGTCGTGAAGGTGTAGTTCACCTAAGGTGTGAAAGAACTAGGTGCTTAGCCTAGTACCTAATAAAGGGTAGGCGACGTTGTGAAGGATTAGTTCTCCTAAGGTGTGAAAGAACTCGGTGGTTAGCCTAGCACCGTATAAAGGGTAGGCGACGTTGTGTTAGGTGTGGTTCGCCTTGGTGTGAAAGAACTCGGTATTTAGCTTTGTACTTAAAAAGGTTAAGCGACGTTGTGAAGGCTTCTCCGCCATAAGGAGTTGGTGTAGTGCTTACGAACTCTCGAGTAGGTGACTCGGGAGTGGATTAGGGCAAGGAAGGTGTCCTTGTGGCGAACCACTATAAATACTTGTGTCGTGGTGATGTGCTTCTTACTCTTTATCTTTCATTACAAGTTTATATATCTATCTATCAACGTCCAACATAAACAACCAAATAGATTGACATAAGTCGATCTAAATATTTAAAGGATGTTTTAAATTGGTAAAACTATTCAACCCCCTTCTAGTTTTCCACAATTGGCATCGAGCTTCGTTACCAAGTTTTTTTATAGTATATTGTACTTTGAAAACTTGATACGATCCGTGTATGTTTGAAAACTACAAAGAAGAATTTCTTAAAACAAAGAGTCATGTTTTTAGAAATCATCATATGTTGGATAGTGATAGATCATTCTAATTTTTTTCCTTTGAGAGTTCTTCATACTAGGATTTGGGTATCTTAGAAGATCATGAAGTATTTCACGTCTATGGTTTCTAAAACCATAAAAAGGGAATATAGCAAAGGATTTGGGTATCTTAGAAGATCATGAAGTATTTCGCGCCTATGGTTTCTAAAACCATACAAAGGGAATACAACAAAGGTATGTTTTCTTAGTTGCAATTTTTTTTGTCAAAAACGTGCTAAATTGCATGTGGACAAAATGGTGATATATGCTTCTATCTTATAATAAGCATAATTTGAAAAGTGTTTTAGTAATTTTTTTTTCTTTGAAGTTTTGTTGTTAGATATCTTGTTAATCAAGCTTGAATAAAGGTAAAAATGGGTAATATAACTTCACTAAAAAGTCTACAAAGACTAAACCTTTTCGTCGGGTCAAAACGTACATTTTGTAATTACGTAGTCGATCCGCGGATCCTCGAGTTACATCGGACGGATCCTCAAGCAAAGGATCCGTGGGATCCGTGAGTCTGAAGACAATTTTATGCAATTTCAAAATTCATAACTTTTAACCGTAAGTCGTTAAAAGTCGTGCCACCTATCGTTTTAAAGGTATTTGAGTCTACTTTCATTTAAAAATGATTTCATAAACTGATTCAAAACAATAATTTACAAAATCATTGATTTATAATAGAAAGACATTTTTCGGTCATAACTTTTGCACAAACTTTTGATCTAATTGGAGACGGATGTTTTCACTTTTGAATAACAATGTGTCATCTATTGAAATTAAAGTTTTGATCATATTTATAAACATAAAAGAAACTAATCAAGTTTGGTATACATGTTTATATTTAACACAAAGCGATGAAAAGAACTTTCGTATGCTATGCTAAATGATAAATTGTCTTCTTTGCATTACTTGATTATTTGCTTATCTCAAATAGCTTGTGTGCTTGTTTGATTGAATAACATATGTGGTTTCCTTACCTTGCTATTCATTCTCTTGTTTTTCGATTTAGTAATGTTCTACTAATCAATGTGCTATTTGAAGGAGTGTTTGGGATAACATCTAGTTGTGTCGAAAATGTTAGTTTAGATACTTAGATAAGTCATATAGGTTGAAAAATCTTTAAAACATATAACACACTAAATGGATTTTTGATTGAGTTTGTCATGTGTGCAACATAAATGTTTTATGTGCTTATATGATTTCTTTTGTTCTTGTATCGTTTTCTAAAAACAACAAGAATGTACATCGGATCATAACCTACACTTGTGTTGATGATGTACTCTCCTATTTTCCTTTTCATGATCGCTCTCCAAGCTTCATAGTAGGATTGACAACTTGATTATTTTATCCGATATACTCAAGTAAATTATTTTGCAAAACAAATATAATTGTTCATATCCGAAAGTCCAAACTCAAAGCTTTCCAACAACATATGTTGAACTAGCTCATCCAACCATTTTTGTTGTTTACCATATGGACAACTTCTAAACTTATTTTTAACATGACGCCTTCACACCTTAGTTGTCTCAAGTATAATATTAAACAAAGCAAAGTATCATCATTGTTACTCTTGATAGGCCATTGTAGGAATATAAATTTTCCTAACTTGAGAATGAATATTGGAGAACTTATTGCACTAGAAACTCAATTTGACCTAACGGTTGAATTGCTTCCTTGATAAAGTTGGGTATGTGGAATCACCCGTAAAAATGGTCGTGTTTAGCCGTAATTGAGCACCGCTAGTAACGGTCTCATATTCATTCTCTCACTTGGGAAATTTATACTCCTATGTTTTCCTAAAGTAAGTTTACAATGGAAATACTTTGCATTGTCTTAGGATTACTAATCAAACAAGTTGTAAAATAAAATTTTCTTTTAGTTAATCACAACCACTTGCCTCATCAAGCAATTATCTTGCTTTGATCGAGAAGAGCTACATGACTTCATGGACGAAGTTCATTGTATGCTAATCACCATCTGTAATAACTATACATAGTTCATTGCTTCCGTTGGCCAAAACAACCCTATTGTCTTGAACACCATCATCTACTCTGCACGTCATTGTTAATACAAATGATTTACTAATCTAGATCGTAAATATGTGTTGAGCCTCTCGAATAGTGTTTGTTAAGTTTGATAAACCTCTGTGTTATTTGTGAGCTAGATCTCATATTAATTACTTATGTGCTATTCTTACATGCTCTCATTGCTATGTTTTACTTGTATACATATATGCTTGCTGTAAGAAATCATTAGTTTCAATATTCGATACATAGAGCAAACTTGTGCAACTCTTGCATACCTTTAGTAAAGGTTACGCTTAGCGAGATGAGCGGATCCCAAAGTTTGTACTAGACGGATCCTACACTTAGGAACCGTGGGATCCCAAGAAACGTAAAATGCAATTGCAAGCATTGTATTTCAAACATATCCTTAGAACACCTCACACTAGGCTAAACATAGTGTCTTAATGAAAATTAAGTCCTTATCAAGATAAGTAGATCCTTCCCACTCACACATAACTCACCTAGATCACACTCTAAGACGCTTGTAGATCTATCATTTCATTTTTAATCCACTACTCTTCCGCTCTCTAGATCACTCATTATTTCTCACATGATCTCTCACATCTAGACCTAGAAATCTTTCGATTATGGCAAACTTGATCATAATCATCCTTACCTCAAAATTGGTCGAAATGGATCAAATTCTAGTTCTTCCACCTTAAAACCTTTAGGATCTTCTCCAAGACATTATCCTAAGTCACTATCTGATCACTAGGATCATCTAGCTTCATTTGACACTCTTAAGATTTTAGTGTCATCTTTGTTCATTCATTGCTACATCACTCATTGCCCTTGAACATTTAAGTACCCTTTCATTTAAAGACACTTAGGAGAACTGAAACATTCAAAAAGGTATAGGCTTTAGACCTTTCAAACATCACTTCTATCCTTTCCTAGCTGCTGAGAGCCGGATCCCTAGGATTAGCCTAGACGGATCCCCCATTGGTGGGAACCGTGGGATCCGGATGACAGCTTATGTCAAATCTTGCTCGAACAATCATTTCAAGCTCATCTTGCTAACTTGAACACTCCACCTCATCCTAATTAAATCTCTGAAGTTGACTCTTGTGCATGCTAATCATCACATTCCAAAGGATATTAGAGACTTAAGTCTTGAATGCACTTGCTAAATCCTTCCCTTTATAAGTCATCTTGCTAGAATCCCTTAGTCATCAAACAAAACATAATTCTCAGCATTTAGAAACCTTTTCCTTAGTCATTTCATCATGAGGAAAGCTCCTAGTGCTAACTCATCCAACCAAGAACCACCCAAGAAACTTGCTAGTGTTGTACACGAAATTTCCTCAACCGAATCATCTCCGGTTAAACCCACAAATGGTAGGACTTCCCATCTACCGAATCATCATCCGTAAGAGATAATAGTGCTATAATCTCACCTCAACAAACCCAATCAACAATTGCCAAGAGAACCGCAATAATTAGCATTAAACCTCTTAGGTTAGAAAAGGGATCATCGAGCTCTAAACCAAACGTACCTAGTTCTAGCAAAACGTCTAAACCTTCATTCTTAGAGCATGGACTACACTCTTTTACCGAGCCTCTCTCTATTCATTAGAGCATTCACCACCGAGAAATTCCCATTCACCAACCTTCTCGTTAAAATAGGAACCACCTACATCACCAACTAGTCCATCGTTGGAAACAAAGAACCACCAAGGACTTGATCATATATAGGAATTTCCATTACCACCACTCTCATTCCTAGTAGAACCTCATCCTAAATTATTCAATGTACCTCCATCATCATTTGTAGAACCTCCTTAAAACATCCAAGTCATGTATCGATCATTTTCTTAGTTTTTAGAGTCATGTATATCATATCTTTAGCTTTATGAAAATACATGCTACTTGCTTATTTTTAGAGAGTATATGATTACGTTGTATTCATATCTCACTTTGTGATAACATTATTTGTTATACCACCATTTGCTGAATTTATTCATCGAATTTAATCATCGACTATGATCCTCTTATTTGCCTAGACGGATCCCTACTAGAGGGAACCAGAGGATCCGTGAGACGAAAACTATTTTTCTACTAACTTGGAACACATATGCAAGAAATTGTGCATTATACTTGTTTTCTAACCTTTGTTTTGTAGTTATTCAATCTACACTTGAAGCCTTTGACACCCTAAAGCTAGGGGGAGCTTTGTGTCAAAACAATACATTGCAAATTACTTGCAATATTAGGATTACATTTCTCGACATCCCTTTGCAAAATTGCAATCATCAAGGGGGAGCACATTCGTCACTTAGACGAAATCTTTTGCAAACTTAGTTGCAAACAAACTAGATTAGTATCACTTACTTGATGCCCTTACATAGGGATGGACTCGTCAAGGGAGAGTAAAGACGAGATCCGTTCCCGTTACTTGCTCTAAATATTTTTTTTTTTCACATGTTTTCCTAAAACAATGTGTTAGTTTCCTTCGAGCTCTTTTGTTTCGACAAAAGGGGAGAAGAAAGTAAAACTACAAATTCAAACTTTTACAATTTTAGCTTTTCCTTCAAATAATTTTATGTTTTGTCATCAACAAAAGGGAGATTGTTAATACAAATAAGCCGTAAAAGCGTTTATTTATATTTTACGATCTTCAATGTTTTGTCGATAACAAACGTAAAATCATATTAACGAAACAAATAAAATACGTAAATGGTTTGAACTAATAGTTTCTAACATATTCACATTTTCGCATAAAACACTAAAACAAGTATAAGTGATTTTATGATTTAGTATTACATATGTACAACAACTAGTGTTTACATATTTGGGTAAATATACACATAACTAGTATGTAGTATATTGGGTAATGTAAATGGGTAGAAACTTAAGTATTTGACCCATTGACCAAATACATTGAATGTAGTTGGGTAAAAACAAGTATACACTAAATGGGTAAAAACTAGCAAATGGTATTGACCCATAACCCATGGTTTTATATATACCACTTGACTAAGTTCATTAATACTAGCAAATGGTATTGACCCATAACCCATGGTTTTATATATACCACTTGACTAAGTTCATTGTACCCTTAATACTAGCAAATGGTTTTGACCCATAACCCATGGTTTTATATATACCATTTGACCAAGTTCATTGTATCCTTAAGATACATTGTATCTAGAAAGAAAACCATGGACCAACCCATAACCCATGACCCATGACCCATAACCAAAAATACCCATGGGCAAAGAGGAGGCGGACCACGGATCCCTAGCTTTGTGCTAGCGGATCCCTTGTGGTAGGGATCCGTGGGATCCGGGAAACAGAGAGAATTTTCTCTATAAATAGAGAGCCATTTCTTCCTTTCTATTCATCCCTTTACACATATACTCCCCAAGTATTCTAACCCTCTAACCTCGGATCCAAGAGATCTATGTAGCTTTTCTCTTTTGGTTTTGTGTGATCTTCTAGGTTCCTCTTAAAGGAAAGATCACCACATCTTGAAGATGTGCAAGCTCAAGTCCATGAGTTGCCATGCTTCGTCATCATCAAGACAACAAAGGTTCTCTTGTTGATAGATCTACCTTTCTCCATAGATGTTGGGTTGAAGGCATTAGTGAAGAATGCCGAAAGTATCAAGATGAAAGCATTAGCGAAAGGTGCTCATCATCCATGTCAAAGCATTAGTGAAGAATGCTAAAGGTGTCAAGACGAAGGCATTAGTGAAGGGTGCCAAGCGTTGTGTCAAAGGCATTAGTGAAGGATGCCGATGAATCTAATCAAGTAGCATTTGGGAAGAATGCCTAGGTCGTATAATCGATGAGGTGCATCGTTATACATATATGTATTTGTTTATATACAAGGATGTTGATATCCTTGATAGTGTTGTAACAAGGAGTAGATCTCCTTGAGATTAGGTGTTGTGTCGTGAAGGTGTAGTTCACCTAAGGTGTGAAAGAACTAGGTGCTTAGCCTAGTACCTAATAAAGGGTAGGCGACGTTGTGAAGTATTAGTTCTCCTAAGGTGTGAAAGAACTCGGTGGTTAGCCTAGCACCGTATAAAGGGTAGCGACGTTGTGTTAGGTGTGGTTCGCCTTGGTGTGAAAGAACTCGGTATTTAGCTTTGTCTTGGAAAAAGGTTAAGCGGCGTTGTGAAGGCTTCTCGCCATAAGGAGTTGGTGTAGTGCTTACGAACTCTCGAGTAGGTGACTCGGGAGTGGAGTAGGCAAGGAAGGTGTCCTTGTAGCGAACCACTATAAATACTTGTGTCGTGGTGATGTGCTTCTTACTCTTTATCTTTCATTACAAGTTTATATATCTATCTATCAACGTCCAACATAAACAACCAAATAGATTGACATAAGTCGATCTAAATATTTAAAAGGATGTTTTAAATTGGTAAAACTATTCAACCCCCCCTTCTAGTTTCCAACACTTTTACCCAAAAAATAAGCCGTAAAAACGTTTATTTATATTTTACGGTCTTCTAATGTTTTGTCGATAACAAACGTAAAATCATTTTAACGAAACAAATAAAATACGTAAATGGTTTGAGCCAATAGTTTTCTAACACACTTACGTTTTCACATAAAACACTAAAACAAGTATAAGTGATTTTATGATTTAATAATACATATGTACAACAACTAGTGTTTACATATTGGGCAAATATATACATAACTAATATGTATTATAATGGGTAAAAACTATAACCCATGGAGCATATCTATAACCCATGGTATTAACCCATATCCATTTGACTAGATGCATTGCATCTATTAGATACATTGTATCTAAGGAAATACCCATGGACCAACCCATAACCCATGACCCATGACCCATAACCAAAAAACCCATGGGCAAAGAGGAGCGTCCCACGGATCCCTGAGGTTACGCTAGACGGATTCCTTAAGGGAGGGATCCGTGGAACAGTAGTTGTTTTTCCTCTATAAATAGTGAGCCATTTATTCCTTTTGGGTTGCCACTCTCCGACATAGTTTCCCCAAGTATTGTAACTATCTAACCACTGATCCTAAAGGATCTTTCTATGTAGTTTTTCTTTTGTTTTTTTTATGATTCTCTAGGTTCCTCTTAAAGGCGAGATCACCACTTCTTGAAGTCGAGCAAGCTCAAGTCCATGAGTTGCCATGCTTCGTCATCATCAAGACTACTGAGGTTCTCTTGTTGATACTTCTTTCTTCCTCCATAGAAGAGTTGTGTCCAAGGAATTAGTGAAGGATGCCGAAAGAGTCAAGACGTAAGCATTAGTGAAAGGTACTTAACGTCCTTGTTAAAAGCATTAGTAAAGAATGCTAAAAGAGTCAAGACGAAGGCATTAGTGAAAGGTGCCAAGCGTTCGTGTCAAGGGCATTAGTGAAAGATGTCTAGGAGTCAAATCAAGTGGCATTAGTGAAGGGTGCCAAGGTCGTATAATCGATGAGGTACATCATTATACAAACAATGATTGTTTGTTTCCAAGGAAATTGATATCCTTAATGGTGTTGTAATAAGGAGTGGGTCTCCTTTGGGTTTAGGTGTTGTGTAGTGTTGGGTAGTAGTTCCTACATTGTAATGGAACTCGGTACTTAGCCTAGTACCGGATAAAGGGTAAGCGACGTTGTGGTAGGTGTGGTTCTCCTTGGTGAAAGAACCCGGTGGTTAGCCTAGTACCGGAAAAAGAGTAGGCGACGTTGTGAAGGCTTCTACGCCATAAGGAGTTGGTGTCGTGTAGTGATTTCAAAATCTCGAGTAGGAGACTCGGGGAGTGGAGTAGGGCAAGGAAGGTGTCCTTGTAGCCGAACCACTATAAATACTCGTGTCGTGGTTATGTGCTTCTTACTCTTTATCTTTCATTACACTTTTATATATCTATCTATCAACGTCCAACATACACATCTAAATAGATTGACATAAGTCGATCTAAATATTTTAAAACGAAGTTTTAAATGGTAAAACTATTCAACCCCCCTTCTAGTTATCCATAATTGTCATCAGAGCTTCGTTACCAAGTTTCTTAGAGTATGATGTATTTTAAAAAACTTGATACGATCCGTGTATGTTTGAAAACTACAAAGAAGGAAATCTTTTAAAATATTTTTTCTCTGTTGGGAATTATGTGAAGTTTGGATTATCTTGATATTAATGCCGAAGTGTTTCTCTTGAAGATGAAGTGGATTCTGCAGAAGACATAATCTCTTGAAGTATAATAGTTATTAGTTTGTTTACGGAAGTGTTTATTCCGTGTTTAGTTTATTTAGTGTGGATATACATGAGCTTTATTAGGAAGTGATTGTGTATATCTTATTTAGTTTTATGATTATCGTTTCTTGGGAAGCGGTTTAGCGATATTGTTTAGGGTTCCTTGTCTATAAAAGGAACACATTAGAAAAGTTATGTACCGATTGGAAAACTTCGGTTTTAGTTAATATAAAGATCCATAGAGGATCAAGAAGTTCTTAGTTATTTGTTACTTGTGTTTATATTCGATAAACATTAGTAGTAGAGATTGTCTTTTATTGTGCTTGTGATTACATAGGCATACATAACGATCCACGAGCTCAAGATCTATCAAGGTCTTTGTTTGTTTCAACAAGTGGTATCGAGCCTCGTGAGAGTCTCTACGATACTAAGGACAAGCTTTTCTAAACACCCATACAACCATAACAAAATCATCATGCACGGTTCGGATGTTGATCTTGAACTCACCAACAACCAAAACTCCACCCATCTGCAACAACTAAGTCTCTCTAATAGCAATGCTAAGTTTCCTTACCTTAAAGGGAGGAATATGATCTTTGGGCTATGAAGATGCGAGCTGGATCTCCAACATTGATTGGAATCTATGGCGATAATTATGAAGGAGCAGTTTGAAGAGAACTACCACGGATCTTCTTTGGTAATATGATGAATGTTCCTCCCAAAGCTATTGAAGAGTTCTTTGGCGATTCGAGAGAGAAACAAAGGTCGAACTATTCTTACGCAAGCTATTCACGAGGATCACTTGAGTGATTTTCACTTCATGCAAGATGCTAAGGATATATGGTTAGCAATTAAGGCGAAGTTCGGTGGGAATGAGGAGTCTAGAAGGCGAAGAAGTCCATGCTAAGACAACAGTTTGGGACTTTCAAATCTACGAAGAGGAAGGAATTCACAAGGGCTATGATAAGTTTCACAAGATCTTAAGTCGGTTGAATCACTCTGAGCAAAGCCGGATAATGATATTTGTAACTCTAAGTTTACGAGGTCATTACCTCCATCACGGCTACATGTAAGCATAGCTTTAAAAGCTAAAGGTGGTTTGGACATGATGACCTTTGATGAGTATATAACAAACTTAAAGCTCTTGAACATGATGTAAAAGCCCTTTTCGATCATCTTCTCTGCTAGTCATCTTGCATTTGTTGGAGCCTCTACTCCAAAGTCTAGCTATGGTCCAAGCCCATATCCATCATCATCTAATCTTGCTCCTTCATCAAGTTCTCACTCTAAATCAAGCAACATTATGGAAGATGTACTTGGATCCTTCTTTCTTGATTATGATCCTCGGCGAGGCGGCTTATGAGGATTTTGATCGGTGGACCCGCTTGAGATGGAAGAGATGAAGTTGAGGTGGCAAGTGGCCATGCTTTCCATGGATATCAAGACCTTTGAGCGCAAAGTGGCGGAAGGTTTGGATTCAAAGGCGCGATCCGGCAAGGTTTGACAAAGGAAGGCTAAATGCTTCACATGTCAGCGGATGGGTCACTTTTCTAGAGAATGCAAAGGCAGGAAAGGCGGTGATGAGACAAGATACTCTACTTATCGTGATGTCGAAGGAGGCGAGGAACTTCAAAGGGATCAAGCTGCTTTGGTCACTCTTGATAGCAATGTGGTGGAAGCAACATGAGGAGGCGATAATGATGGTCTGATAATGTTGGGTTGATTGCAAGTTGTACTTGAGAGGATAGGCATGATCAGTTGCCTTGATGGGCATCTCTCGGTACAAAGCTGTGTGTTTGGTTGTAGTGGCGTTATAATGAACTCAAACAAGCTTATGATATTATGGAACCTAAATATAATGAATGCTATGTGGAAGTAGAAGCTTATAAGCAGGCTTTAAAAACACTAGAAAGACAAAAGGTTTGGTTTCGGAAGAATGAAATAGCTTATGATGAGAAAATAGGTGTTTTAGAAAGAGATCTCGAATGTGCTACAAATGAATTAAAATGGTGCGAGAAGTTAAGAGCGGATGTAGAGTCGGAAAATCTAGAGCTTAAGGAGAAACTTAAGGAGGAAATTGCTAGGAATAATGAATGGATGATGAATGGTAATAAGTTGGCTAGTCTCATTTATAGTAGTCAAGCTCCCAATTCTCTGATGGCTTTAGGTTTTAAGAAATATGTAGGCTTAGAAGCTAGGGATGACACACGTAAATCTACACCGTGAGCCTAGCTAATTTTGTGAAAGAAGGTGACCTACATCTTGTCGTGGACCAATTAGAGGTGAGCACATGCCCATTGACCTTTCCACTCTTAATGACTTTGATGGATCACACCATCTGTATGGCAAAAGTCAAGAGACTTGCGGACCTAATACTTCTACTAATGACTTTGTCTCTTGTGTTATGATGACAAGTCCTCCAAGCAAGGGTCTCTGAGTGTGATTCAAATGACAAGTCGACCTTCCCAAGTCTTCCCAAGCCCCCTTCCCAAGTCTTCACCCTTGCACCCAAGACTACCAATAAGCATGTCGAGTTCTTTGCCAAGGAATGCACTTCAAGGCAGTTGCCTCACGAAGACTTGCTTTTAATTCTTTGCATAATAATCTTGTTAAAACAATTCTTTTCATGGTTTTGGTTTGAATACTTACGCTTGTAAGAATACTTCTTTTGGTTTGAATAAATCTTCTCTTGGAAGAAATGTTTTGTGTGTGGAAGTAAATCTCATTTAATTAAGGATTGTGATTATCATGAGCAAAGAATGAGTAGGTGTGGTGATTCTAGGCATACTAGACCAATGTGGACCAATGTTAATGATATACCACCTTATGTTCCACAAGCTACTAATTATAATACTTCTTTTCCTTGGAGAAGATCAATTGGAAAACCATATGTTCAACCAACGGTGAATATTTTAAAAATGGTTTTGGCCTAGATATGTTAACCCTATGGTGATGGGAGAGGTCTTTGGGATCTTCTTGTCAAGACCTCGTGAGTTGTTCTTGGAATAAGCAGGGACCTAAGTTTCATTGGAAACCCAAGAACAATAGTGGATCTTATACTTCTACATGGCACAACTCATATGATCCACAAGGCGGGTTCAAGTCGGCAATGACTTGAGCCTCCATAGTGTACTAATTCTCTGTATATTTTTTGTTGTTGTAGGATCATCCCTTAAGCATAAAGATGTTGGAATTGTTGGCGGTGGTTGTTCTAGAAGTATGTCGGAAAGCAGGGACATGATGCATAACTTTATACCCATTGAAGGAGGAGGCAATGTAACCTTTGGAGGAAGTGATGGACGAATTCTTGGAAAAGGGACCATCAAAACACCTCAATTTGGACTTTGAGAATGTTTACTATGTCAAGGAACTTCAACACTTCAATTTGTTTTCGGTCTCACAAATATGTGACACTAAGAACAAAGTACTCTTCACAGAGGATGAATGTCTTGTCTTTGTCTAAAGACTTCAAACTCCCGAAGATACTTCAATTCTCTTGAAGGTTCCTCAAGTCATAATCTTTATACATTCAACTTAACTAATGTCCAACCGGGTGACTTAACATGTTTGGTGGCTAAAGCATCGTGGATGAGTCCACCAAATGGCACGAAGGATGGCCCATGTCAATTTCAAGACCATCAACCGACTCTCTAAGCGGGCCTCGTTCAAGGTCTTCACCCAAAGTATTCACCAATGATCATAAGCGTGTTGCATGCAACAAAGGAAAGCGACCTGAGCCTCATACAAAGGTGTTCTGTTACAGACGATAACCATTATTTGAACCTCTTGGTTGCTTCATATGGATCTGTTTGGTCCAACTAAAGTGAGAAGCATTGATCATAAATATTTTTGTCGGTGATCACCGATGGTTTTAGCAAATTTTGTTGGGTATTCTTTCTAAGGACCAAAGATGAAACATCGAAGTATTGAAAGACTTCATTACCCTTATTGAGAATCGGTTGAACAAAAGGTGAAAGGAATTAGGTGTGATAATGGTACGAGTTCAAAATGCCATTCTAATAGAACTCTGCGGGTTAAAGGGAATCAAAAGGACTATAGCACTCCAAGAACCCCTCAACAAAATGGGGTGGCGAAAAGAAAAATAGAACCTTAATAGAGGCTGCAAGATCAATGCTAGCGGACTCTAAACTTCTACCATGTTTTGGTGAGGCGGTTGAGTACGACTTGTTATGTACTCAATAGAGTGTCCATTACTAGACCACATCTTAAAACACCATATGAACTTCTTTTGGAAAAGTTCACATTATTCATTACCTTAAACCGTTTGGTACGCCAAGTGACAATTTTGAATACCGGTGATCCTTTGGGCAAATTTGATGAGAAAGGCGATGATGGTTACATTGTGGGGTATTACGCTCATAGTAAGGCATCTGAGTTTACAATGTATCGCAAAGAAAATTGAGGAGACATTGAATCGAGGTATCTTGAAGACAAGCCTAATGTTCAAGGGCGGGGTCATGTTTGGTCATTTGATCTTGATTACTTGATGATTACTTGGGTTATGCTAGACATAAGGCTAATCAAAATCTGATTCTGAAGCATCTCCAACTACTAATGCGAGACACTTTGGATGCTCATTCGAAAGATGGGTCGATGATGAACAACCCATTGTAGTGCCTTCCTTCTCTCCTAACAATTTTGTAGGTGACACTTCTAAAGATTATCTTGATGTGGGTGAAGATGAATTCTATTATCTTTGAGGACCTTGCGGTGAAGAAACAAGAGTATGCGACCAATTTAGATCTTTGAGAGGAATGTTGAAGAAAGTTCAAATGAAGCACTCGGCGAAAACTCAATTCTGCTTGAAGGGAATCTGTTTCTCCTCACCTCTCCAATTAATTTGAAAGACATGTTGACTCTACTCCTATGTCTACTAAAGTGTCAACGGATCTTGGTGAACCCTATACAAGGTTTCCAAAACCTTGGATCTTGGTCATCATCAACCTAAAGCGGGCATCTTCAACACACCTTCCTATGATCTTGACTTTGAACCTCATGACTAATCTTGATTCTTCCATTGATGTCAACACCACCACTACAACAAGGATCAACAATGTTCATCCACGGTCTAATATTATTGGTGATCCTAATGCACTGTTAGAACAAGAGTCTTGTGGCGCGTTCTAAATATGGTCGGTGGCTTTTATCTCTTATGTCTCAAATCGTGAGAGAGACAATCACACGGACTATCAACATTGTCATTTGCTTGTTTTCTCTCACAAGTGGAACCAACCGGTGTTACTCGGGCTCTTGAAGACTCAAGTTGGCTTGAAGCAATGCGAGGATGAGATGCAACAATTTCAAAATCGGCGAGTTTGGATATTGGTACCACTACACGATGGTAAGTATGCTATTGGGACAAAATGGATTACGAAGAATAAGAGATGCTCGAGGTGTTGTCATTAAAAACAAAGCTAGATTAGTTGCAGGGGTTATAGACAAGAGGAGGATCGATTATGATGAAGTGTTTGCACCGTGGCAAGAGTTGAGGCTATCTGGATTTTCTTAGCTTATGCATCCTATATGGGCTTTATGGTCTATCAAATGGATGTTAAAGGAGCATTCTTGTATGGTGAAATTGAAGAGGAGGTGTATGTCACTCAACCTAAAGGATTTGAAGATCCGGATCATCCTAATCATGTTTATAAGGTAGTCAAAGCTCTCTATGGACTACATCGGGCACCCGAGGCACAGGTATGCTAGGCTCTCTACATTTCTGTTGAAGCATGGTTCTGAGAAGAGGTGCAATTGATAAGACTCTTTTCCTAAAGAAGAATTCCATGACATTATTCTTGTGCAAGTGTATGTGGATGACATTATCTTTGGATCCACAAAGGAAGCTTGGTGCGGGGAGTTTGAGGAGCTTATGAAGGAGAGTTTCGGATGAGTGCAATGGGAGATGACTTTCTTTTGGGTCTTCAAGTTCGTGAAACGATGGTATCTTTATCGGTCGGGACAAATATGTGAGGACATCTTGAAGAAGTTTGGTATGGAGGGTGTAAGGGCTGCTACTACACCTTATGAAGCTCAAAGACAAAGACCAACAATGAAGGCGATCCACACAGTGAATGTTCATTTATGCAGGTCTATGATTGGGTCTTTGATGTATTTAACGACTTCGGGCTGATATTACTTTTCTTTGTGAGTGTTTGTTCGCGACATCAAGTTACTCCACCGACTTCCCATCTCAATCTTTGTTAAGAAGATCTTTAAGTACCTTAAAGGCCAACCTTTTCTAGGTCTTTGGTACCCAAAGAGTCTCCTTTTAAGTTGGAAGCATATAGTGATAGTGACTATCTTGGTGCTAATCTGGATAGGAGGTCCACCACTGGAGGTTGCCAATTCCTTGGAAAGAGATTGATTTCTTGGCAATGCAAGAAACAAACTATTGTGGCTACCTCATCTCTTGAAGCGAGTATGTGGTCTGCTTGCTAATTCTTGTGGACGGGTTCTTTGGATTCAAAATCGGTTGTTGGATTATGGGTATAATTTCATGAACACAACAATTTTATTGATAATCAAAGTACCATATGCATTGTTAAAAATCCAGTTTTCACGGTCGAACAAAACATATTGAAATCGGCACCACTTTATAAGAGATGCATATGATAAAAATTTGATAAATGTGGTCAAAATTCATCTTGATGATAATGTGGCGGATCTGTTAACAAAGGCTTTTGAAGGACCAAGGTTTCAACACCTTGTGGTCCATATTGGCATGTAACCCTAGCGCAAAGTTTAAGGGAGGCATAAACCTCGGGGAGGCATATGCCTCGGGGAGATTTGTGTATAACTTTGCATTTTGCTATGTAATTTTGTATATTTGGTTGTTTTAACTAACTCTAACACGCTAATGTAATTTTAGTGTGTTTCTTTGTTGGTTTGTGTATGTTTACGTGTTTGTTTTGCGAGAATGGTTGTCCACGATCGGTTGAGATATGGTCAAGAAAGCTTAAGCTTGTTTCTCTTGAATTCATTGTCTTTGAAGTGTGTTATTTGTTTCCTCACGAAGTTGAAATCTTGAAGTTATATGATTCATTCAAAAGAAATCTTGAAGCAAATAGATCATTCATTCATTCAAGAAGCAGTTCTGACTTCGACTTCAGAGTACTAGCAACATCAAAAGCATCTACATGATCTACTAGTCCTAATCTATTACATATCATCCATTCCAACATCTAAATTGCGGTGAAGATGAGCACGATGAGTATATTTGCTCACATCTTTCACACTAATTCTTGGCTATGCATTTGTGATGTCTGCATAACCAACCTCAATGATGGTCTTTGCAACGATGAAGATGCTAAGGATCAAAATGGAGGGATGGATTGATGAAAGCGAAGAAGTGAAGGCGATTGTGGTAGAGATGAGAAGGAAAGATTTTCATTTGTGCATCATCTACTCTTTCCATCATACAACAACTTACATCATTTTCCTTTTCCGTTCCTCGATACGATATGTGATGATGCACCAAAACATGATGCCAAGAGACCAAGCACCACCTTTCTACCCATAGGAAGTGGTGGATTTTTAACTCGTGGCCTTCGTTGAGGCCTAGGTCTTTGGGGTTGGGAGTAAGATGTTCCCTCCTTATAGGAGTCATCGAAATCTTGACGAGATACACTTGGTTTCTCAACACTTTCATCTTCGATGAGGAGAGAAGGGTGACTTCTTTGGTAGTGGATATGGTTTTGGAAAATAGTGAAACCATGGATTGGTATCTTCACTAGATGATGATGATGATGATTGTTGTTGTGAGATCTATGATCTCGGGTTTGGTACTCATGATGATTATGGTTAATTTTGAAGTATTGATGGAATTAGGGTTTGAAATATTATTTGGGGATTTTGATGAAGTAATCGGTGTGCATTGGGATTGTTTTATAGGCGGGTTCAAGTGGTAAGAGAATTAATGCGTGTGGGTGAAACAGGTAAAAGATATTCTTGAAGCTTCTTGAGTAAGTCATCTGTTTACTGCGATTGTTCTACTTGATGAGAATGGTTTCGTTCTACCGAAGTTATAAGTGAATACGATTAAAAGTAGAAATCCGCGTCGACTTTGGTCAACTTTGACCAAAATTGGGAAATTTCTATTTATTCTCTACGGCATATTTTCGCTCCATATTAAGTGATTTGATAATTACTCTCATTAAAAACACTTCCTTTTGTGCAAAATCGTAACCCTAATCTTCAAAATCTCTAATGGCGCTTCAATTTAAACATGATCATAATAAGGTTGCTTTTCTTGGAGCGCTCGAGGAGATGAGTTGTATAGGCGATGATTTCATTCTTACAAAGATCAAAGATTCGGTATGCATTAACTCATTCTCCAAATGCTATATATGAATCCTTGATTACTCAATTACGGGCGTCGGCGAAAAAGAAGAAGTGATCTTGAGATAGTTGCAAGTGTTGATGGACAAGAGTATGTGGTGACGGAGGAGGCGATCGAAGACAACTTCGCTTGGATGATGAGAATGGGTTTATCATTCGATTCTACGATGGTACTTGAAGGGCTTAGAACGATTGGATATCAAAGTACGAGGACGGATATGTGGTTGAAAAATAAGCTTTGTCCTATGTGGAGGTTCTTGGTTCATACGTTGCTACGATGTATGAGCAATAAGTGCGGAGGATGGGATCGATTTTCAACACAAATGGGATGTGGTATTGTTTGTTTATCTAAGGGTTTGACTTATAATTTCTCTAAGTATATCTTTGATAATATGGTAGAAAATATAACTAGGAAAAGGGTAAGTTTTGATGTACCCTAGGTTCTTCGAGATGATATTGAATGTTTCTACACAAACCCAAGCTTTTCATCCCATAAGTGTTTTGACTCCTAAGTTATTTGCTACAATGAGGACTAAATTTGAAGGACACATTTTCCTTTGTTAGTTGCCATGTTACCTCGGGAGAATGAGGCGCTAATGAGATTAATGTTGTTTTACCTTCTTCCAATCCTCTTGATGGAAATCTTTCGATAGATGGTGATGAGGTCCTTACATTGTTCTTGAGGCATCTATACCTTCACCTAGACCATGTCCTAGTCCGGCACTTATCCAAGTTCCTATTGATGAAGTTCGGGATCACATTGATGAAGTTCGGGATCAAATTGATGAAGTTCGGGTTGATCTTGATAGATTGCCTACACCAAGTCTGTTAGGACTCCATTTGGTGAAGGATGTTCTAATGTTGATCGGGTTAATGTTGCTCTGAGCAGTCTAATGAAGTTCCAATTTCAATGAGCAATCACACGATCTTGATGAGGATCCTATTACACTTACCTCATTATATGCTCGATGAACAAGCTTACGGTGAGGTGGTGGTCTTAAGAAAGAACTTGCGAAACCAAGTCTATTCTTGGTAATAAGATTGTGGAATTGGAGACTAAAGTTGAGCACTTGGAGGAATTACTAAGTCGGAAAGGTAAAAGAGTAGTTTGATTTCTTACGAGGAGGAGGACGAAGAGAATCTTCATGAATCTCTTGAGATATTGGTGATGTGGCACTTACATCGATGTTTCTTCTCTATTGCTAAATCTTCACGAAGCAAGGAGCCTAGCAAGGAGCCTATTATATATACTAGCAAAGAAGAAGACAATATTTGAATAAGGTATCGATGTCAAGTCAAAGGAGCTAAATATGGTTGATGCATCTGCGATGTTCTAGTGGAGGAGGTTACTCGATGGTCAAACTTCATCTATACGGAACATTCAAATGTTTCACCTTGATAGATGATGAAGAGTTTTTATTCTTTGGGAGAATGTATAAGTTGAATGCTTCATCGAAGTTTTCTCTACACTGTTGAGGAATTGTCTCAACCTATTTCCTCGATGTGGGTTTGATTGTTCCTTACGAAGCTCACATTGGTTCTGCTGAAATTGGTTCTGTGAGACATCTTACGAGAAAGGACGGGACCACATGTGATTGATGATCTGCTTGAATTCGGGAATAGTGGTGAAGAACAAAATCAAGCTCGAGCTAGATTGTTCTTGATTATGAGAATATGCGAAAGAGTCGTATTGTGGCTAAATTTCTTCAAGATCGGTATGCTTGATTTGTCTCTGAAAGGAAATTAGAGCTTGATGCATTACTTCCTCGATCATTGATGATCAATGGGATGGTTATATTTCTCAAGGTGCATCGATCCAAATCTTGCAAAACTTATCTTAGGAGAATCTTTTGATGATGATAATTTTGTGGATAAAATGGTGGCACTTGGTAATCAAAGGAAGCAAGAATCTGCTGCAAAGAGAAGAGCTCTTATTGATCAAAGAAATAAAGCCAAAGAGAAAACCTATGGTTGTTGCTCGAGAAGAGGAATTATATGAGGAGAGTTGTGAAGAATTACGCTATGTATAATTACGGTATGTCAATAAAGCAAATCCTTGCTTTGTCGATGATGCTTTGATTAGACAATATAATATGGTTATGAAGTTTTCTTCTTACGGTTCTACTTCTTCTTCTCAATTGGAAAATATTGCTTCAATGATGATGTTCCTCTGACCAAGAGACGAAAGTTGAAATTGTGGATAATTTTGATCTTGTTTTGCCTTGATGGTATCTCCGGTTGTTCCTTCGACAACTTGATGCTACTCCTTCTTACGATATGGTTGTTTCTGCTTGAATCTTCTTTGGTTTCTTACGAAATGTTGTCGATGTGGAGCTAAGTGATTCTCGATTCGGGGGTGATCTGACTTGATCTTGATAACATTGTTGGTATGGGACAGTGAGCTTTGTTACAAGGAGTTCGACAGTTGGCTAAGAAACATTCTTCAAGGAATAATGATTTAGATCTCAAGGTGATGAATCTACCTTTATTGAAGTTGGATCATTGAAGTTTTCTGAAGGAAATCATGTGGTCTTGGTTGATTGGAAGCGGGAAAGCTTAATAGTGTTTATAAATTTGGATAATCTTGTTCTTGAGTTCAACTTCTTGAAGGACATTCTTCATTTAGTGAATAGACATGATTTGAAAATCTTTGTATGATCATGTCATTCGATATTATAAGTTTCATTCAACAAGCGGTTACGGTTTATATCATTGGGTGATCTTGAGTTATGTTTGATTCTCATTCTCCAAATGGTAAAGGGTATTCTATTTGGAAGAATTCTCATAAGTGGGAGATTGAGAGTTGGAGGTTTTATCCTTTGCCTTGTGTTCATGTGGTTCGAGACCACATGTGGGATGATTTTGTGTATGCTCTCGGATAAGCTTTATCCTTTATCGATTACTTTTATGGAAGGGTTCTTTGAGACACAAGTTGGAAGTGCCTCTAATCCGGTTGGCAATGATGAACTTCATGCTTCTCAATGTGTTGGTTTGATTAAGAATCGACTTCTATCACATAAAGGTTCATCTTGATTGTACTATTTTGTAATATTTGTTTTCTTTCTTTCTTTTCTTAGTTAAAAAAAAAAAAAAAAAAAAAAAAAAATGTTTTTGGTTTTATCTAACTTTTCTTGCGGGTTTGTTGTATATTTTTCTTGGTTATTGACTCACGATATACTTTGTGTATGTCAAAGAGTTAGCTAGTCCAAAGTGCAGACTTTGGTAAAGACACATCAAATCATTGATAGTTGTAATGATTTGCTAAAAATCATAGGGTATGCAACCACCTATGCTTTATTCTTTGAGTGTTGTATGGTTTTCAATTCACCATGGTTTATTCCTATTTGGAATCCAAGAATTGGCTAGCCACATGTATATGGCTTGTGGTAAAGCGGTGGCATTCCATATTTGGTTCTCAATTCACCAATTCTAAGAATTGACTAGTCTGAGCAAGCGGCTACGGTAAAGACATATCAAATCCGTTTATATGGTTCTTTGGTTTGCCAATAAATCGAGATGGTTATCGGTGTACCATAGTTTACGAACTTAAACATATGGCTACTCCGGTAGTGATGGCTATTGGTAAAGAGACATCAAATCCATTTATTTTCAATGATTCACCTCTCACGGGAGTTAACACACCGGATGTGATGAGAATAGTATGAAACTAATCTGTTTTGATGTACCTCTTGTCATTTGTTCTTTGCAAAGATATGGAGTTTGAGTTTCTTCATCATAGAGATGTTCTTTGGATTCTTTGTTCTTTGTTGTTTGTGCCCAATCCTCAGGTGTTGTAAGATCTATCAAGCTGGAACTTAACAAGTCAAATTCCGGTTTAGGGAGGATTGTTGGGAATTATGTGAAGTTTGGATTATCTTGATATTAATGCCGAAGTGTTTCTCTTGAAGATGAAGTGGATTCTGCGAAGACATAATCTCTTGAAGTATAATAGTTATTAGTTTGTTTACGGAAGTGTTTATTCCGTGTTTAGTTTATTTAGTGTGGATATACATGAGCTTTATTAGGAAGTGATTGTGTATATCTTATTTAGTTTTATGATTATCGTTTCTTGGGAAGCGGTTTAGCGATATTGTTTAGGGTTCCTTGTCTATAAAAGGAACACATTAGAAAAGTTATGTACCGATTGGAAAAACTCGGTTTTAGTTAATATAAAGATCCATAGAGGATCAAGAAGTTCTTAGTTATTTGTTACTTGTGTTTATATTCGATAAACATTAGTAGTAGAGATTGTCTTTTATTGTGCTTGTGATTACATAGGCATACATAACGATCCACGAGCTCAAGATCTATCAAGGTCTTTGTTTGTTTCAACAAACCAATCTATCACACTCCTCTCGATGACCCTACAGTTGTTCGAGACACCATCTTCAAAATTAGAGCCAATCAATCTCGCCTCAACCGCAACAAAGAGCTCATCCATTGTGATCCCTTTCAAATGGAACTCTCCGAAATGAATCCCATCTATAGAAAGTGGAAAGAAATTCTTAGAGAAAATGTCATTTGTTTGGTCGGGAACAAAGATCATCCCAATGCATGTCTTGTCCAAATGATCTATTGCCTCATTCACCAAAGACCATTTAACCTTGCCTATTATATGGTAAAAAGAATGGTAGGTGTATTCAAAGTCAACACCATGGTACTTACCTATGGTATGCTCCTAACACGACTCTGTGAGTATGTTAGTGCAATGCAACCTTCTCCTATCAACGATGATCATTTTCTTGCCAATCACGTTATGGTACCACTCACCAAACAACACTCTAAACGGCTCATGATCAATGGAAAAAGGCCTCGTGCTCTCTCGGACTCTTCGGACGAAGAAGAAGAAGAAAAAGTCGACCCCGTTTCCAACGTCTAAATGGACCCCATAACCTACTTTGAACAACTTCTAACTCTTCCAAACGAGTCCGAAGAATTCAAACAATTGAAGGGAATGATCAAATGCTTAATTAACTACATCATGACGTCGGGAAAGAGGAAGAGAAGAGATTGTCGGAAGAGACATTAGGATTATGGTTGTCTTAGACATTACTTTTATCTATTTACAATGGATGCTTATATTTGTGCAAGATTTACGATATTTTCACTATTACTCGTATTTGTGTTATGAATTGTGAGATACTTACTTATTTTTTATGTTCACTTACAGTAGAAACTTGTAACAACTAGTATGCATAATATAGTGCAAAATCGCACACCTACTCAGAATGCTTGATCTGCAGAGCGGATCCCTCACTTTGTACTAGACGGATCCCTCCATTTAAGGATCCGTGGGATCCGGACAACAAAAAATGCAATTGAAGACATCCATACATCAAGCCATTACCATAGAACATATCATACTAGTTAAACATGATTCTTTAGGATTACTTAATTCTTCCTCCAAATCAAGAGGGTCTCACTCTCACTCATAGCTAACTTAGGATCACATTCAAAGTGCTTTTGATTTATCAATTCACCTAAACTCACCATATTTCCATTCCAATGTTCACACATTGTTCCTCACATCGCAACACATCTAGTTTTATAATTCTTTCAATTTTAGCAAATTCATTTTGTCATCCTCACTTTAAAATGGGTCAAAACTAGCTTTTCATTTATCATGATTTTTAAGGAATTTCCTAAATTTATTTTCAGTTACCATCTGATCTCTAGGATCATTTAACACCATTTGACACTCTCAAATCTCTTAGTGTTATCTTTGATCACCCATTGGTGCTCATAAAGTCCCATTTTCCACTATAAAAGGCAATCATTAGCTACCATCACTCATTGCCCTTGATTATTTAAGTTCCCTTTCATTTAAGACACTTAAGAAGACTGAAACACTCAAGATGTATAGGTACTAGACCTTACAAACATCATTTTCCTCTTTTCTTGGCTGATGAGAGTCGGATCCCTAGGATTAGCCTAGACGGATCCGTCATTGTAGGGAACCGTGGAAACCGGCTGACAGATTCAGCTAATCCTAGTTAAAACAATCATTTCAAGCTCTCCTTGCTAACTTGAACACTCCATCTTGCCTTAATTAACCTCCTTGATCAATGCAACAAATTGACTCTTGTTCATGCAAATCATTGCATTTCAAAGGATCTTAGTGGCTTAAGCCTTGAATGCACTTGCCAAATCCTTCCCTTTATAAACCATCTTGTTAGGACTTCTAAGTCACCATCTACAAACTAATTCTCAGCAGCTAGAAGCCTCTATCTCACTAATCTCTTATCATCTCATCATGAGGAAAGCTCCTAGTGCTAACTCATCCACCAAAGGACCACCCAAGAAACTTGCCCGTGTTGTTCACAAAATTTCTTCAACCGAATCATCTCCCGTTAAATCCATAAAAGCTAGGATTTCCCCTCCACCAACTCAACCAATCAAACCAATCCCCAAAAGGATTGTTCCCACAAAACTACCATTGCCAAACACCACTATACCTCCTAAACCAAACACTCCTATTTCTACTAAACCATCACCCTTAGTGCCTAGAGCCTTATCATTCACCACTCCACTTTCATCTCCACACCTCTACAACTTAGAGGACTTGCCTTCTAGGCCATCACATCCTCCACCATTCTCCTCAATAGAGAGAATAGCGCAACAACAAAACCAAGGTGTTGAAGCGACATTAGCACCGGTATCCTTTTCTCCATCACCCTCAAATAGTCCCTTTTGGATTATGAGGAATCATCAAAGTCAACCACCCGATAACATGGAAGTAGATAACTCTCTACCACCATCCTCGACACATATGCCACCACCACCACCTTTGATTTAATCACCTCCACAAATCCTCCTTCTTTGTGGAAACTCAACCCAACTTTCCATCTCAAGCCATTTCATTTCTACGCCACCATTTCCAAGCCATGACAAAGATTGTTATCATTGTCAACACGTCGAAGGCTTGATACATGAACTACGTGAAGAGCAACGTTTCATGTTTTATCACCTCCTCAAACGTTTCGATGAGGTCAACAAACCTAAACAACCTTGAGCTTAAGGATTCAAGTGGTGTCCTAGTCTTAAGCTTAAACTTAGATAGTTTAGGAATCTTAATTCATGTATTGCTCATTCTCTTAGTTTTAGAGATATGTAGATCATTTCTCGTACTTTTTATTAAATGAAATTACATGTTATATGCCATGTTGTCATAAGAATATGTTTGGTGTCTTAATACATAACTCATTTTGATGTTAACTTCATATTTTACATCACCATTGTTGTTTTAAGCTTATAGGCAGACGGATCCCTCATTTTAGCCTAGACAGATCCCTCTAAGGGAGGAACTATGGGATCCGTGCAACATAAGACTTTTTATTGCTAACTTGAGTCTTATTTGCGTGAAATTATACATTATATACTTGTTTTCTAACATTTGTTTTGTAGATTTTCAATATACACATGAAGACTTTGACACCCTTAGCTATGGGAGTTTCTTGTCAAAGCAAAACAATTGCAAAATCATTTGCAATACTTTCACATAGGATTACAATAACCACATGACGTGCTCCTGGCAAAGGAGCACTCGTCAAGGGGGAGCATGTTCGTCAAAAAGGACGAAACCATTTGCAAACATAATTGCAATGCACTCGCTTAGTGTTCCTACTTACTTGACACCCTCACAAAGGGATGGACACATCAAGGAGGAGCTAAGGCGATAATACTTATCTTCCTTACTCTATTTTTCATACTTTTTCTTTTTGATATTCATCAAAAATGTGTTAGTTTCTTTTCGACGCTTTTTGTTTTGACAAAAGGGGAGAAGAGAGTAAAACTCAATTCAAACTTTTACGGATTTTAGTTTTCCTTAAAATAATCTTATGTTTTGTCATCAACAAAAGGGAGATTGTTAATACAAATAAGTCGTAAAACGTTTATTTATATTTTACTATCTTCTAATGTTTTGTCGATAACAAACGTAAAATCATTTTAACGAAACAAATAAAATACGTAAATAGTTTGAGCCAATAGTTTACTAACACACTTACATTTTCATATAAAACACTAAACAAGTAGTAGTGTTTTCATGTTATAGTAATGCATATGTATAACAGCTAGTGTTTACATAATGGGTATTTATATACATACTTAGTATGTATTATATTAGGTAATGTAATGGGTAAGAATCTAAAGTACTTGACCCATTAACTAGATACATTGAATGTAGTTGGGTAAAACCCAAAATCCATGACCCATACCCATGGAGCATGATCCATAACCCATGACCCATTGCATGACATCATGCATGAAGTCATAATGGGTATTATCCATAACCCATGGAGCTAACCCATGACCCATTAACTAGATGCATTGCATCTTCTAGATACATTGTATCTATTTGGATACCCATGATCCAAAGTCCATAACCATGACCCATGATCAATGACCCATAACCCATTTAGGGGCGTCCCACGGATCCCAGTTACACTGGACGGATCCTCAAGCAAGGATTCGTGGGACGAATGGTGAAATTTTGTCTATAAATAGTGAGCCATTTCTTCATTGTAACTCAACCCTTTTACACATTCTCTCTTAGTGTTGTAAACTCTCTAACCTCATATCCAAATGATCTTTCTATATAGTTTGTGTTTGTTTTTGTGTGATTCTCTAGGTTTCTCTTAAAGGCGAGATCACCACCTCTTGAAGTCGAGCAAGCTCAAGTCCATGAGTTGTCTAGCTTCGTCATCATCAAGACTATTGAAGTTCTCTTGTTGATAGTTCTTTCTTCCTCTCTAGAAGTGTTATGTTGAAGGCATTAGTGAAAGATGCCAAAAGGGTCAAGTCGAAGGCATTAGTGAAAGGTGCCAAAGGTCCATGTCTAAGGCATTAGTGAACGATGCCAAAGGTCCACGATGAAGGCATTAGTGAAAGATGCCAAAAGATCATGTCAAGGGCATTAGTGAAAGATGCCAAGGTGTACAATCGATATGGTGAATCGATGTACAAATATAGATAGGTTGTATCCAAGGATATTGATATCCTTGATGATGTTGTAATAAGGAGTGGGTCTTCTTTGGGATAGGTGTTATGTAGTGTTGGGTAGTAGTTCCTCCTTAGTAATGGAACTCGGTATCTATCCTTGTACCGAATAAAGTGTAGGCGACGTTGTGATAGGTTTGGTTCTACCTCGTGGAAGAACCCGGTGTCTAGCCTTGTACCAGATAAAGAGTAGGTGACGTTGTGAAGGCTTCTCGGCCATAAGGATTTTGTGTTGTGTAGTGATTACGAACTCTCAAGTAGGTAACTCGGGGAGTGGAGTAGGGCAAGGAAGGTGTCATGGTAGCCGAACCACTATAAATACTCGCGTTGTGGTTTTGTGCTTCTTACTCTTTATCTTTGTTTTACTTAGTTATATGCTTATGTATCAAACATCCAACACACAAATTTAAATAGATTGACATAAGTCGATTTAAATAGTTTAAAACGAAGTTTTAATCGGTAAAACTATTCAACCCCGTTCTAGTTTTCCACATATTCTTTTTCCTCGAGCTTGTGCGGGTCTTCATAAAAACACTCAGGAGTGAAACCGGTGGCTCGGCCTCCGTGGTGGGATTTTCTCTAGTCTCGGGTTTCTGTAATTGGCTAGAGTTTTTTCATCCCTTTGTAGGCCTCATGATTAAAGCCTCGGGTAGAGTCTAGTTCATGTAATTATCTAGTATGTACTTTTATTTTTGCTTCTAACGCCTTGCTAGTAGCATTGTTCTTTATATATGTTTATCTCACTTTGCTGTTCAAAAAAAACTTGAACTTCTTCGCTTTTGGCCTTCGCGAGGTTTATGACGCCCATGCCCTTATTGGTGTCATTACCAATTTGTAATCACTACTACTTATAATGCACAAACCACTCTCTCTCCTAATTAATTTTCAGACTTTTCAGACTTGAAAGTGATAAAGCATGATGTACAACACATTAAAGCACAAAAATTCAGACTTACAACCACATATACATAATATACAACACATTTATACACATATTAAATATAGAAACCACATTAATGCATACAATTAATACACCCCGTCACCAATTAATACAAAATGTAAAGCACAATGTACTATCCACACATATCAGCCCAAAGCCCTCCATGTCAAAATTCACAGTCGGAAAAAAAAAACACTAACAAATCCTAAGAGCCTCGGGTACCCTGCGCCAAGGCTGGTGTTTTCCGGCAAAACATGACCGGATGGCGCAAGCTCCACACCGTGGCACGCGTTTTCAAGTCTTGAGCCATCATGACCAGCCCAAATGATCCCGGAAAACGCGACGGGACGACGCAAAGAGGGTACCGGCCCTCGCGTTTTCCCGTATTATGTCGCGTTTTCTTTTTTTTTTCTTTCTCTTTGTGTTTGCGCGATGTGTTTGTGTGTTTTTGTGTTATGCGTTTTATGTTGTTGTTGCAGGTTTTGGAGCAGCTAAAGGAAGAAGAAAGCTAAAGGAGGAAGAAACATAAAAGGCTGCGTTTTATGTGCTTGGAGTTTAGGGTTATTTACTTATTTATGAAACAAAAAGTTTTGTAAGAAAGTTTGGGCTCAAATGCTAATGGGCTCAAATATATGTGTTTGCTCTATACATAATATCTCAGCAAATTTTGCTAAAACAAAGATTTGTTTAATTTTTAGTTTTTCACCTATTGTACATTGAGTTATTTATTTTTTGTTAAATGTGTTATTTTATTTAAATGTGTTATTTTAATGATTCGAAAAAAAATATTTAAAGTTGTTTTTATGTTCGGTTTGGATGAAAGAAGGGAGAAAACACTAATTATGGTGATTGGTTTGTGTTCATATGTTAAAAGATTCAATTTTAATTGATGACTGAAGTTGTGAGATGAGTTTGGATGGGTGTAGAGAAGAAAAGTAGATGAGATGGGGAGACAAAGTAGGTGTGGTAGGCAGAAGAAACAACAAGTGTGTGTTTATTTTAGGGTTTGAGTGAAATGAGTCATATTTGACTTATGAATAACCAGGTTATTTTAGTTGTAATCGTTGGATTGGATCCAGACCGGGCCCATTTGGTTTTTGATATTCCTATTGGATTGGGTTCCAGGCAAGAGTAGATTAGAATTGATCCGTAAATCTTTAGGCTAATGAGCTTAAATAATATATCAAATAAATTTTGGATTTGGCTCGTAATTTTTGGATCCGAATAATCATATACTTAATTGTTAAAAAAATATGGTCGCATAACATACATTTCCAGAAAATATAGGCACAGGGTACCCGCCGCCGCATCGCGCGGATACCCTGCTAGTTAAGAATAAAAGGTTTAATACACATTGTTAAATCTTGTTGACACATAGCTACACTTTTGAGACCAATGATTAAAACTTCAAGACTAATATAATATTTGAGTTTGTTTGTCGAAAGTTGTTATGAATAATTATGATTGTGGCTATCCATATACCTTAACCCCTCAAACCTTTCATCTTTCATATTCCCCCAATTATGATTGTACTAAATACTTTGATTATGAGAGTCCTATAAATTGAGGATCATTTGTAGTTTGTAAGATCAATCTCAATAAAATATATTGGTCTCGATTATCTCTATTTTCTTCTTCCATGCATGGGTTATGTGTTATTGCTATTAGGTCGTTGTTTCACAACACGTTATCAGCACGAATGATTTTAAAAGAGAGATCGATATGGACCAAGAAAATTCAAGCCGATTCAAGCCTTTTCATGGAGGACACCAATCATTACTAAGATAAGTTTTATCTACCTTTTTTTTATTAATAATTAGAATTGCATTATGAATCTATGATAGATCAATTTACTTGATAGTGTAAATAATTTAATAATATGATATATAGTTGTTAGATAACATCATATATAATTTAATTGAATCAGCATCATAGTCGATCACTTATATGCATGATAGTTAACAAAGAAGGAGAGTATATGTAATATGATGACAACATGCTATAACTTTGCTAGTGTTGCCCTATAATATTCATGTGATATATTCATTACGTTTTATTGCTTATCAATTCGTTGCTAAAGTTTTTATTGTTTAAGAATATTTGATAATGAAAATAGGCTAAATATATTATGTACAAAAACATTGTGTAAGGTGAACAACTTTAAGTTAATTTAATTGTATTGCGTTGTTTTAATGATTTTATAAAATCTTGTCTAATTTTATTGCAAATATATTTTATGCGATTATGTGATGAAGCATTGGTTTAAGTAATATATATATATATATATATATATATATATATATATATATATATATATATATATATATATATATATATATATATATAGTAGGGATCGATGAGAAGTAAATTAAAATAAAAAGTGGTGAGAAGTGACCAAAACCACACATTTGAGATGCAACGACTTGCATTAGATGCATTTCTATTCATATAGATGCAACATCTTGAGTTTGAAAGTTAATTTGATGTATAGATGGTGCAAATTGATTTTATGATTTTGCACGTGTAGAGGAACAAAAACAAGATAAATCATGAAATGCATCTAATATACGATATGCATCTAATTAAAAGCTAGAAAACACATTATTGTGCGCTATAATGCATCTAAGATTATCGGGATGCATCTAATTTAGGTCGATGCATCTCGGATTTGCGGTTATAGTTCTTCTTATTCCTTCTTATTTTAATTAATCTTCTTATTTGATCCTAACTCTATATATATATATATATATATATATATATATATATATATATATATATATATATATATATAGGATAAAGATCAAATAAAAGACAAATATCCGTAAAAAGATAAAAAGATTTTTTTCAAAAAGTTCACGAAAAATTCCCAAAAATCCCACAAGATCGGGTATGATGGTGCATGAAAAAGTTGTGAAAAACTTTTTCTAAAAGTGGATATTTTTCGAAAAAAATTATGAAAATATACGTTTAGCATTAAATCCTTTTTGTGCATTAAAATTGGTTTTGCACCCAACTTCTTTTGACTTTTTCATCAAAATAACATTGCGCATCAAACTAAAACAAGTTAAAATTTTGTGCATCAAAATTTTTTGCATATCAAAATTGTTTTTGTGCATTAAAAAAGCGTATAAAACTCAAAATTATAAAAATGTTTTCACAAAAGTTTTATGCACCAACATACCGATCTTGTTGGATTTTTGGGAATTTTCGTGAACTTTTTGAAAAAATCTTTTATTCTTTTTACGGATATTTGTCTTTTTATTTTAACTTCACCTATATATATATATATATATATATATATATATATATATATATATATATATATATATATATATATATATATATATATATATATATATATATATATATATATATATATATATATATATATATATATATATATATATATATATATATATATATATATTTTCATATATTTAAGGAACATGAAAATATGGATTCTCATATAGCTACATGTCATATGTTCTTTAGATGTGTTAATGTGGCTTTACTTGCTAGTCTTTCTTCGCTTCGTTTATTTTTCTTAATGCAAATGTGTTTGATCCATGTGTTGTAGCTAATTGGATTGTATCTTGGTCAAAACCAAGTTATTTGGTGTTATTAGTATGCATTGCATAGGCAAGTTTTATTGTTAGTAACTTACGGGTGTTATACACGAGTGAAATTTATTACTAAATGTGCATTGATGTTATATATCTTGTCATCATTATTAACTCTAATAATGGTTACTACATTATAAGGAGCATATGCTTAATCTTGACAGTTAATTAGTTAAACAAATTATCTCATGGTACTCTTAGAATTACTTGATCAAAATAGAGAAATATGTTAACAAGACGTAATTTAAGCAAAGCACATATATATGGATTCTTGAACTTGACTAAAAAGCAATGATTATCACTTCTTTAAAGTGGGTAAATATGAAATATTATTGCTTGTATGGAATAACGTGTAAATCTTGTACAATAAGAGTAATTGCGCATGAATGGTTTCTTGAAACGAGTTGGTTGAAAATATATGTTTTACAAAAGTTTTATGAAAAGTTACTGAGCTATTCATATGTATCAATCATGTGCTTTGAGCTTTGTGTATATGCATGTAATTCCAACGTTTCTTGAGAATGCTTTGTATAGTTTTTCCTTTTATATGCCAAACTTATTTCTCTGAGAGTAGTCTTGAACATGATGACAAAGAAACTAAGGCATGTGGTATATATAAATATGAGTTATTTACTTGGGATATTTGAAGGTAAGTATGTGACACAATTTATGGTCGTTGGACCATTAGTAGTATTAAGATAAGGCAAGACTAAACAAAATATAACAATGTACAAAAGATAAAGGTAACATTGGAAAATATACATTATCATTGTTAATATGAAAATCATTTTTCTCTAAAATTCGGAATTTATTAATTATTCCTCGTGGAGTAAGGAAAAGATGTAACGATCAAAATTATTATGAATGTTGATGAAGAGAATAATGAACGAGTTACATATTAAAATAAGATGTCTTCCTTGACTAGAAATTGCGCAATTGAGTTTGTTAGTTGACTTATTATATCATGTGATGTTATATATTTGCATACTAAATTATTTTATTTGTATGCACCTTCACTAGTATAGATTATACTTTATGACATGATAATGCTATAGGTAAATGTGAATGTTATACTGAACCGTGTGAAAGTTATAAAAGAACTTATTTATTGGAGAATGATATGATGTCTTAAGTTCTTCATATAGTCAAGTGTAATTGAAGAACATGTGGTCATAAGCCATAGTTTATGTGCCAAGATTATTGAGTGGCATGACCGGTTGAACCATCCCGAGTCAATGATGATGCGAATATATAGAAGAACCATAAGTTTCTTCAAAGATAGATTTAATTGTTCTCATTTGAAGTTAATTGTTCATCTATCACCACCAAATTAAAGTAAGGAGTTTGTTCTATAAAGTTTTGGAAATAATATAAAGGGCATGTATGTAGGCCTATACATGTGCCATATGGATCATTTTGATTTATAAAATCGATGCATCGTCAAAATGATCATCAAATACGCAGCTTAAAGTTGTATGATTAGTGGCTCGACTTATAAAATGCGAGCATGGATTTCCAACGTAAATTATTGAGAATGGTGATAAATACTTTTATATGTTGGGCGATTACTGGAATAAATGTTGAAATTCATGCATCTCATGTTCAAATGTGATTGCTTTTGTTGAAACGTTTATAAAACATCTTCGATTGATTACAAAAGTAATAATTATGAGAACAAAACTCTTAGTTTATGGGGCATGTTATAAATACGATTAGCATCTTGCCAACAATCTATAATGAATTCTCCCCATTAGAGCGGTTTTGGTCACGAACCGTATGTTTCCCAAATGTGTAACTTGTATTGTAAATCCACCACAACGCTCGAGGGATGTTGAAGTTGATAATTCATTCAGGGGGAGAATGAGCAGCAAGAAATATGGAATGAATTATGATATAAAAATGTTGATCCTCACATTAATGAAAATGAACTTAAAATTTAATGGACAATTTACATTCCGGATCTAGTAGTTGCGGACAAATTTTGTGACCTAAATAAAGTGACTAGATCATACATACAGCTAATGCTTCAATTAAAATGTGTGTCCCAACATTAAAACTAATGATTGATAGTAAGTCATGGCACGTCGCAACGTGATAGACTAATCGATTCCAAATAAAAGTCCTCGAATGAAAAGATAAAATGGAGCAATAAAATCAAGATGGTCGAATCGAGGTAGTAAAGTCCCCATAATAGTCTCTTAAAGAGAAACTAAACATGAAGGTTATTGAAAACCCCGGGTACATGAAAAACTATGAGATCTCAACAAATGATAGATTATAATGTCTAGTAAAGTGTGGAATCGAACTAAAATGAATCGACGTCGATAGTACTATTGAGTATAATATTGCGCAAGATAATGATAATAATATAGTGCTATAATAAGATTGAGGATCTTGAAAACAAACTTGATGAGATGATTGGCCAAAATGTAAAGGCAGTAACTAATGAAAAGAGTTAAGTCTCTTGTGATGAGACATGGTTCTTGGGACTTGAAGTCCGTACATATGAATGTGTAAAATTATTGGATATGTATCAATCTTTATGAGAAAGTGAAATTAAAGAATTGAAATTTTCGTGTTTAAGGCATAACTAATGGTACACAATATTTTCGTAAAGACATGAAAATAATCATAAGGAGATATGTTCTTATGTGGTGGATCCAATAATGTATTTTGTTATTATAGAAGTCTGGGAATGTAAGAAATAATTGATGTGCATCTAAAGGATATATGAATAGAGCTTGTCGATTTTGAATTTCCATAAGAAAATTCTCGAGAATACAAGTAGATTATAATTGGATTCAACGATATGGTTTAAAATAGATATGGGCATACGTGTGACGATTGCATTAATGTATACTTACTGATGAGCCATGAAAATGAATAAGTTTCTCATAAAACTTTATAAAGTAACTAGATTTTAATATGTTATAAGTTTTATATAGTTTGATTATTTGAATATCGATGGAACTTTAGGGTGTTTACAAAGGCAATTGAGTACTTATAAAATGAATTTGACTTGACAAACATAGTTCGTCGTAATATACGAGTTGAACATAATAAGGATTAAATCCTTAAGTTGATAGATATACTTTGGTGGATAAATGATACTCATGTCTATGAGGTCGCATGTTGCAAGGCCTTTCAATATACAAAGTGATGATCACAATATTAGTTTGGAAGTGTCAAATTTAAGCGATATAAGAAATAATGGCGATTCTTGCTCGTCATATATGATATAATTAATCATTCATTTGAATTTGTTTCAAAGTAAAAGAATGTACAATGAAAGTTGAGTCCTCATATTGGAGGTATGAATCTGGCCGGTGAAAATAGTATTTAACAAATTCTTTCATGCGAGACTCGACCAAATTTATATATAAAGACATGGCCATGAAATTATATAAGATATTGGTTGTGCCAACTTAAGGAATTCAAGTGATGTGATCAACAGGGGGAGAGAATATACACATTACACTCTTTTCCCCTTTTCATTGTTTTTTTTTCCCAACAGGGCTTTTCAGCAAAGTTATAATAAAGCAACATCCCCAAGCGTATGAAGAAGTTATGTACTCTTTTTCTAGTACTGACATTTCATGGCGTTCCGTAAAGCAAACAATGAGTGTGATACAACATATTCGTGAATCATGTGGTATTTCTTGAGCCATAAAGCTCCAACGATCGTACATGAAAATAGTGCAAGGCATACATTGCTCAAAGGATTTGCTACATCAAAGGTGTTGAAGCAAGCATATTCTACCGAAGTTCCTTTTCACCAATGATTACAGAAGAGTGGCTATATTATTTTCCATGATGTTTATTCATGCAAGAACCTAACAGACTAATATATCAAGGCACTTCCTACTGCAACATTTAATAAGTTGGTTCAGGGCATTGGAATGCAAAGACTCAGTAAACTTAAGTGATCTAATCATCAGAGGGAGAATATACGCGATGCACTCTTTTTTCCTTAGCTATTGTTTTGTCCCACAGGGTTTTCCAAGCAAGGTTTTTAATGAGGCATCATATCTAAGAGAATTAATGATGGATAGCCAAGAGGGAGTGTTATGAATAATTATGATTGTGGCTATCCATATACCTTAACCCCTCAAACCTTTCATATTTCATATTCTCCCAATTATGATTGTACTAAATACTTTGATTATGAGAGTCCTATAAATTGAGGATCATTTGTAGTTTGTAAGATCAATCTCAATAAAATATATTGGTCTCGATTATCTCTATTTTCTTCTTCCATGCATGGGTTATGTGTTATTGCTATTAGGTCGTTGTTTCTCAACAAAAGTAAATATATGTAGGAAGATAGAGTTGTTCTTAAGGGTCATCTACATGACTTCAATTCACTACTCTTTTAGGATATGATGTACTAGATTTCTTTAGTGACCAACTATATAAATATACATAGTATCACAACTTATGATTATACATTAGTTACTAGCAAAGATCAACAATTATCTATCTTACTTTATAATGCATTTAGGCCTTCAAAATTAGAATCTTAAAAATTCGACTTTTTCTTGCTTATTATGGAAAGAGTTTTTCTAACCAAAAATTAAGATAAAGAGCTCCGTCATGAGATGACATGTGTCACTTCTTATAAAACGGCCAAACCTAATTTCCAAACTCCAAACTTCTTCCTAACTACTAAAAATTAAGATAAAGAGCCGATTATAAAATGACGTATGTCGTTTCTCATTAAAATTAATCTTTATTTTTAAATTAAAATATCTTTTATCTACTTATTTTTTATAATCTAATTTCACCATATTTTCTAAAATTTTATGCTCTTTAATTCAACATCCATTTTGATATATTTTTATGAGTTTTAGTTTTATATTTTAATGGGTTTATTTTATTTTAATTCAAATTTTACAACTTTAACCTTTATTTCATTTATTTCAATCAATATAATCTTAATTCGTCAAAATCATATACTTTTGGGGTAGTGTTTGACGCGTAAGAGATGCGAGGTATTCTATGTGCGGGAATAATGATGTCGCGGGAAAGCTACGTGAAATTCACAGAACCCAAACAAACACTTACAACTAACACATATACGTTCGAAGTGTTGTGAAGCGAATTTACTAAGCGGGTAAGACGATATATAATATCTTGCTCATGGCCATTTGTCTTGGTGATCTTATTAGTGTTATTTGATGTAACAATATCCCACATGCAACTTATGGTAATATTAGTTATTGAATAAAATAGCTAGATAAGATGGTTAATTAAAAAGAACTGCAAACTAACCCAATCTTTGGGCAAGCAATAATATCAAGCTAAGGTGAGTGAGTGAATCCGAGTTCAAATCTCATTAGAATCACGTGTGCGTATTTGTAGTACAAAAAATTGGAATATGGTATCAGTCTATCAGAGTTCTAAAGCCTTTGCTTAGAGTCCGAGTTTTATAGGGTCCGTGTCTTGTCTATTACAGTAGTATCCAGTCATCAACGTTAGGGTTGAAAAAAATTAGAACAAGAGATAAATGTGTTAGAAAATGTAAGCGCAAGAGAGTTTGTGATTCTGATATCGAATGTTTTCTTGAAAGATGATCAACCACACACGCTGAGGGATGATGACTTCAGTGGTGTCTAGGCCGGTGATGTCTTGGGCCGTAGTAGTCTTCATGAATCTTTGGTAGCCAATGGTCATGATGGGAATTCTTGCTCACTACTCTAGAAGACAATTTCCTGTTCTTTACTGTGGTACCTACAGGAAATTCCTTGGTTTTTGCGAGCATTCCTCGATCTTGATTGTTTCCATCTGCTGGTGAAATCTGTAACAAGTGAACGAGAGTTATGAACTATAAACCTATCAAGTTCCATTGAAAGGATCTTATATTTTCGCATATAATCCTATGATATGATTATTACGATACCGACCTTGATGATTTCTTGACTGCTGCTAGCTGACAAAGTGACTCTTCCCATCCTTGTACCTTCATAATATCAACAAAGAAAACATGTTATATATTACTATATAAGATATTTCGAGACGTAATCATTATCGATCCAGATACATATATGATCAGTAAGTCTAGTATATATAAAGTAATTCAAAACTCATTAGCAAAACAAAAATATGCAATTTGCAATATATATTTTTGCTAATTTGTTGTACGTAAAAGTGGCCAAATATACATTTTAGCAAATGGTATACGAAATTATCCTTAGGATGTGAACATACCTTCGGCTTCATAACTATGGAGATATGACAGAAGAAACACAATGAATATGAGATGAGGCTTCATACTTTGTGATTCAAATTAAGGTAATACGCTGCGAAATGCGATTGAACCTATTGACAGATTTTAGATAACCAATGTGAGTAACAATGGTAGATAAGAAGTCATCTTATATATACAGACAAACTTAACTTAGGGACATCTTTATGCTGCACCTTTATTTAATGAGTTGCACCTTTTGTGTTTCCATTAATTTGAATATTAAACGCGTTTGGGGTTTCAAATGAATAGGTTAATGTGAATATAGGGGACAAAGTGTCCCACAAAAAGGTTTCCATTATCTAAGACCTATTATCTATAGTTTGTTACTTAGCACAAAGGTTCTCAATACCAAGAGTTCGGGTTTCTTTGCTCATTAATTTTCAAGATTTTAATCATAAAATCATAGAATAATGTGGTAGTCTATATCAGTGTGTTTTAATTCATACTGAAGATTTGTGTGTGATAAATTCTTTAAATGTTTTAAGGTTAAATATGATATCAGTTATGACTTTGTGATGCACAACATATAGGTATTTATTTTACTAAAATAGATCTGTTACACATTGTATTATGTGTTGAACTCTTGAAGCCACACTGCCGAATAGTTCCTTGTAATTCAGACATGGGCCAGCTAGCCTGTTAAGTCCAATTTTATTTTATTTTTTTATTTATTATTATTTTTTTTGACAGGTGTTTTTTTTTTTTTTTTTTTTTGTGGTGTTTCAACTTGGTTTCCACCATAGAAGAGGCCATATCACATCGACCAGGTCTATGTTGTCTTTAACCGTCGCGCAGTGCGATATGTAACGAACTGGTCTTGAGGAACCGTCTGCTCCACACAAGTTTCTTCTTGGAGTAACGGCGGATTAAAACCCCGACTGCTCGATTTGAACCCGTGAGCTTAGTGAAGCAGACAATCATTCAAATATCAACAGAGCGTGTGACCATGGCAGTGAGAACTTCCGGTGGGTCATCCCATTACTTCTACACTGGTGGCCGACTAACAACCTAAGCGTTTACCACTGCGCCATGATCGATGATAGTCCAATTTTATTAAAGCTAGCCCATTAAATAATTCTGTAACACAAGCCTAACAATCAAAGGTTCAATAAACATTGTTAAACCTTTTGTTGTTACGTAGCAAAACTTTTGAGACCAATGATTAGACTTTCAAGACTAGTTACATACAATATTTGAGTTTGTTTGTATACTCAACTTTTAAGGGTGATCTACATGATTCCACTACTCTTTCAGGATATGATGTTCCCTTAAAGAGGTTTTCATATCAATTATAGATTTCTTTAATGACCACTTTTAAATATAACATACTATACACATACATGCCAGCTAGTTCTTGTCAACAAATGCTACCATTTTGTACATCTTTCTCACCAGAATAAGCTTTTTGTGCTTATTTGTCCCACGCCTAGCCTCTACTTGTGCAAAATCTTGACTACTTATCAAGATAACCGAAGGGTTGCATTAGATTCGCAAATCAGAAAGCTCCTTAGCTTATTTGCTTTACATTTTGGTTGTGTTAATTTGTAACTTTGTATAGCTATTAGATAATATCACATACGTATTTGAGAAATAATAAATCTAATCTCTTATACGTCACATGTGAATATTTTAGCTTCATTCATCTTAAGATATTTTTAAGAAATAAAAGCAGGTTTTTCTATAAGGGAATTCGAAATGAACAAGTTATTTCTCCGACAAGAAAACAATTTATATGTCCTCTTGGAATTATATAGAAAAAACTGGACCACCTTAATAAGTTTAATTAAGTATAGAAATAGGACATGTTTTGTGAATTTTGTCGGGTCAAATGAAGCCTTAACAATCTGTATTTAGAACTCAGAAGTGACTTCAGCTTTATGATTAGTTAGTTAGTCAATTGCAAAAGATTTTAGTCAAGAAAGTACAAAACATGAAATTTAATAAACTTGGAATCTATCAACTAGCTAGGATGCTCTACCAAGTTGCTAGAAACCAAAGAAAGAAACTACAAAGTGTGTAGTTACAAATCACAAGCAGTTTATTACGGAGTATAGTTTTAAGTCCATTTATTAGCAACGTAATTTCTGAAATATAATTCATGTTCGGGACGAACCAAGGTGTCTCATTGCCTATATTGTATATGTATTTGTAACAGGCTCACTTGGATTTCTAATTCTCTGTCAATCCTTATTTATTTGTACATTGTATTATGGCAAGGCAAATCAATCAAAATAAACCCTTACCATTAACATCGAATATGGTTTCAGAGCCAACCTTCCACCAACATTTTGGGTTGAAGCCCTCAATATGGTCGTTCACTTACTCAATATCTTGCCTCAACTGCTATTGCCAACGAAATCCACTTATACCCGACTATTTGGCCAAAACCCGGATTATAGCCTTATCGCACATTTGGTGCTTATATTACCCCACTTATATCCTAATCACAAACATGAACCACGCCCACACCCTCCATCTATTTAGGTCAAGCTTGAAATCATCGTGGGTATCGTTGCCTCGAATTAAATACCAATAAAATCATCATTTCTAGCCATGTAACATTTGATGGGCTGTTTTTCCATATGGCACTTCTAAACCAACATCGACCCAATTACAATTTCTTGGATGACTCACCCGATATAAATCCTCAATTTATTCTATCACCCCGTTGTGAAACCATCGTGTCTCAACCCACAAACGAGCTAACAACACCAATCCCGCCAGTCCCGACATGGCGTAGCCCATGACCCATCACCATCCCCATCACCACCGCCTAACAACATACACCAAATCCATCACCACCAAACCGCCCAAAACATACACCAAATCCATCACCACCCGCGAACCAACAACCACACATTATGAGCAGATCCTCCTCACAACCCAAACCTTGTCTCAATTCATCCAATGGTCGCACGATATCGTGTCGGGACTAACCGTCCTAAGGAGTGTCTCAACATGCATGTGTCTTCGGTTTCACCATTACCAAAATCTTATCGTGATGCGTTTAATGATCCAAATTGGCAAAATGCTATGCGTGATGAACACACGCACTTATTAAGAACGTAACTTGGACCCGCGTGCCGACCCACGGACACCAACATTATCCGTTGTATGTGGCTTTTTGCCACAAGTATTTGGTCGATGGAACTCTTAGTCGCTACAAGGCTCGCCTCTGCGGCGAATGGTAGTAATCAATTGTAGGGGTTGATGTGGATGAGACCTTTAGTCTAGTGGTTAAACCGGTACTATTGATCATTATGAGTTTAGCTACTTCGACATTGGCCAATTCATCAACTTGATGTCAAGAATGCTTTCTTACATGGTGATTTATCCGAGATGGTTTATATGCATCACCTCGGGGTTTCGGGACTATGCATCCACGATTATGTACGTTTATTGCGGCGTTCTGTATGGGCTCAAGCGAGGCCCCTAGAGCTTGGTTTCAACGATTTGCATCTTATATCACCGGGTTGGGTTTTCTCATAGTCATTGCGACTCATCATTATTTATATACGCATGGGGACGAATCACGACACTGTTATTATATGTTGATGATATTGTTCTTACTGACCTTACGGGAGTTTGTTGCGGCGTATTGAATCCTTACATCGAGTTTGCTATGATGGATCTGGGTCCACTTAATTATTTTAGGTATCTACTGTTACCGTGATTCTTCAAGGTTGTTTTATCTCAAAAGAAATATGTTATTGAGGTATTGGAGAGCACATATGGTTAATTGTAATCCCGATCGGACTCCTGTGACACTTGAGTCTAAACTAGGGATGATGGTGGTCGGTCTCGATCTACTTTATATCGGAGTCTTGCGTGTTCTCTTGATGATCTACTTTACTCGCCCATATATATCTTATGCAGTTCAACAGGTTTGCCTTCATATGCATGACCCTCGAGAGCCTCATCTCTCGGCCCTCAAACGGATTTTGCGATATGTTCGGGGTACCTTAGACTATGGGTTACAATTGTTTTCTTCTTCTACTTCCTCATTGGTTGCCTATTCTGATGCGGGTTGGGCTGGTTGCCCTACTACTAGGAGATCGACTTCAGGCTATTGTGTCTTTCTTGGCAACAACCTTCTATCCTGGTCCTCTGGCGACAAGCCAGCTCTCTCGTTCTAGTGCGTAAGCAGTACCGGTGGGGTTGCCAATCTTTTGCTTCGAGACTTGTTGGTAGCAATTTACTTCGTGAGCTTCACACCCTTTATCTTTCGCTACGCTTCGTCATCGTGATAATGTTAGTGCGATCTACTTATCCCGTAATCCGGTTCAACATCGCCGTCTGCAGACATAGAGATTGATATTCACTTTGTTCGAGACTTGGTTGCCATTTGGTCGGGTTCGAGTTCTCCATGTTCCTTCACGTTATCGATGTCACGAGACATTTTCACGAAAGGATTACCATCCACTCTGTTTGAGGAATTTCGCATCGGTTTGAGCGTCAGGTGTCCTCACTTCGCATCTGGGAGTATTAGCCCATATTGTATTATGTATTTATGGCAGACTTGCCGATTTCTGAATTCTCTATCAATCCTTATTTATTTGTACATTGTATTATGGCAAGGCAAATCAATCAAAATAAACCCTTACCATTAACATCGAATAGCCTCGGGGGTCCCAAGACACCTATGGATATTTATTAAGAAATGTTAAATTACGTTAAAAATACCGATTGTTCTTCGCATCTGCGGTCGTAAAATTATATTTCTGATATTGTTTAGTTTATTCCAAGTCTGACTCGATCACACGTCATGGTTCGCCACCCGTGACTGTCTTAGATAACTCGAAGAAATTAGAGTTTTCATTTTTTAGCTTCAATAGACCTTATCGCAAGTGTTAGATGCAACAACTGCATTTAACCTAGTTCTTTTACAAATTAAAATTATTACTGATTCAAGAGTCGTTTTTAGTGTGGTATATGTATTTCCACTTGACAGGTTCACTTGTCGAACCCATCACATTCTTGCGTTATTATTCACATGGGCTGTTACCCTTTTGGCCTTACAAATCAATAGCATGATCTGGATTGTAATTGTCGAAAGGTGAACTTTGGTCTTGTATCAAGAGACCATGGTGTATGGATACTCATGGGTTGGTTATATGACCCTACGAGATCGACTTATTGACCACATGTCGTGTCATGTATAAGGCAAACTGAAAAAGATAGCTCATAGCTAGATGGCTTTCTCAATAGTGGGACATGTATGAATATATCATTTAGTTTGGTGCTTTCTCATCTACTAGATGCTCAGTATTAAATCTTTATTGTCGGCTCGATATCAACTATATCAAGTTGCAAAGCCTAAACCACCAGCTTTATGATGTATGTTGTCTCTGCTAGAATAATTGTTCGATGGATACCCCTTATTTATTTGTTTCATAAACGGAAGAAATTGCTAGATTACTGGTTTTAGTTATATTTCATACTTACTTCAGATCAAATTTTCTGTTCTTTTAAATTGTCAAGAGACTAATTCAGCCCTGAGATTAATTACTAGCTCCTTGATCATTAGTGTTTCTCAAAAAAATTCTTCAATAAGTGCCTGGTACTACAAAAGTACCATAAAGTTGTCGTTACATCACATAGAAAATGTCATTAAAAGTTGAAAAGTGTTACTAAAGTTAAAAGAGAGTTGCCAAACGTGACAAAGAGTCACAACAATGTCCAAGTGCTTCACCTACACGTAAAATGTTTATATTACTGTACTAGTTTTTTTTATTTTTTTTATTATTTATTATTTATTTTTTTAAATAAAAGATTGCCCTGCTTATAAAAAAATAAAACCAGTATGGCACTATGTGTCCTTGGCCATCCTATGTTATAAATGTATATATCAATTTTATTAACAATTAATAAAGATCTAGTATCTGTAAGGAAATCAGCATATGTCTTTGCCATAATTGGTGTCAATGTGTATTGAAGCTGCTTTAAAATCAAGTGGTTGATTGTTCAAAGTCACGTTAAACAACCATGCTCGAGTACTTAACTGGAGTAGGTTGGGCGCGTAAGTTTTCCCGTTAAATTAAGTTTTTGAAAGGAGCTTATGCTGGACACTAGCATAACCATCACATTCCAAAACAGGATGACCATCTTGGTTTGTTAATTATGTGCGCAATGCCTGTTAATTAGCATGTGGATATGATGGACGTTGGTAATTAACTCTATCATTCCGTTATATCTTTATCCAGATATCGTTGCACATTTGTATCACAATGTTGTAAGTGGTAAACGATTGATATCCATATTCCATAATAACATAGTACAATATATAAGGTTACATAGACTATTTTAGAACCGGGCTTGAGCCCAATACATATACTCATGATTAATGCAAGCCAACACTCCCTCACGATCGGATCGGGAGGACGTCGGACGCCAGACCGGTTCGAAACTCTTCAAGCAGTCGATGGCAAGCTTTGTGAAAATGTCCGCATCTTCGATAGTGGGAAGGAGCATGAAAATCTGAACCCGACCAACAACAACTAAGTCTCGAAGAAAATGAATATCAATCTCAATGTTCTTCGTGACGTTGATGATGAACCGGATTACAAGATAAATAAGCAACACTAACGTTATCACGATACATATAATCATGATTAATAGGGGCTAACAAATGTAACTTGCAAAGTCAAATAGGGATAACATCGGCCACATTAATCATATGCATCACTAATGGATCATAGATTGAGTCTCATTATATTGAAATGCAATCTTTGCAAGCATCGTTTACCAAACTGATTAGTACTAATTAATATTTCGAGACTATAAATTTGTGTGAGTATGCTGTTTGATAAAAGTATAAATTTATCTTGTTGGAAGTTATAAGATTGCAACATTAATATATGCTTTATCCGTGGTACCTAGTTTATGACATAACATTCATAATTACAACAAAATCGCAAACTTGCAGTTTATTTATACGTGTATAACCACGAAAACTCTGCAAGGCTTACATTGGATTATGATAATCAACATCATCATTTACTAATAATAAGCTAGTCTAAACTGTGTCTATGTACGGCATCATCTTCCGACATCTATCCATGAGCCTAACGAACTCGTAGCATTTCTACAATGTTCTTTTAACTTCTAATTGATACCATTTTGTTCCATTCCTTAATATGCAAAACTGATTATCACATGCTTCGAATAATATTCTTGTTTCAAACTCAGTTGTGAATCGGAGCCTTTTTCCTAGTTGGGGCATAATCCATCCCTGTGATGTCTATAACATCAGGATATTGCTCATTGATGACCTCCTTCTTCCAGTGTTTTGAATATTCTGTTGAGGAATTTGATGTCTCTTTCTTTCCCACTACTCCGTGAGTAACTGGCTTTGAGTCATGTTTACCGGCCTTGATGGTGTCTTGATGGTTTGTAGCTGATAAAGCAACTTTTCCCAGCCTAATACCTTCATTAAACCAAAGTAAAAATATATATTATTAAGGAACGTAACCACTAAATATTTAAGTTTACAAAGACTCTTGATCGGTAATAACAGATATAGTGGTAATAACGGATATAATCAAGATAAAAAGATTGACAAGTTGGTACGGCGAAAATTACCTTGAACTTCATAAGTTAGGAGACTTGAAAAAACCAAAAGGGTAATCAGATAAAGCTTCATACTTTTTGAAGTAAAATGTAGGCTACAGAGATTTGCAACTGATCGAACTTGAGTAACAAGTTTTTTTTGTCTATCTCTTTCTTGGATCACAGATAATGCAAGAAATGAACTGTGAATGTGTGTAAGATATTTGTTATCCTAGCTTTCATATATATACACAGCCTATAAGGGACCACATCAGGTTGATCACTAGCGGTGTTTTTTTCCTACTATATGGAATTTTCTTTATATTAGCTTTGTACCTTTGTGATTTCATAAACAACATTTTTATTAGCCATATAATAACTGATAAGGATGGACTAACTCACAAAAGTGTCCACACAAAAATTAGAGTTTCCATACTTTGGAAGTTACATATTTGTCTTTTTGACAAGACAATAGTTTGAAGATGGATCTATAGCGAAAAAAAAGAGGGTTGTCCTTGGCTTTTAGGGTCATTTAAATAACTTCATAACCCTTTTTAAGTATGATGTTCCCTTAAAGAGGTTTCCCAATATCCACTTTAGGTTTCTTTTTTTGGCTCCACTACATTCTAGGTTTAGTTGCCATCTCTAGCTTTTTCACATATCCTTTTTGGGTAAAAGGGATGTTTCACCCTGATAAAATGATTTTTCACATATCCTTCATCAAGACAGAGCTTTGTATTATACTTCCAGCTTCATAGTCTCATTAATCTCTTCATAGCCAATGTGAGTGTATCTTTTTCATCAAAATCTAGCTTATGCGCTAACAGCTTATTAAGAGGATGTTTTTACACAAAAACTTAACATTTCATAAGTTAATATAAATATGAATGAATTTAACGAGCCCGAAAGCCCGAATTCATATCTTCTCTTGCTTGATTTATGCCTTTATCTAATGTAATGCGACAATCATTTTAAAACGGAATAGATTATAATACATTTTTAAGAATGGTTTTCAAACGGTCAATAACAAGAATAGGGGTAAGAATGGTGCTCAAAATGTTCCCTTTCTAAACCAGTTTTGGATAAGAATTTCCGTGATCAACCTAAAGTGCATCCTCCTGAACCCAAGAAGGTGGATCTCACTAAGAAAAAGGCTGCTGATGTGCCTAGTACGAGTGGAACGAAGGTTGCTACATCCAATATGCCCTTACTGATGACTTTGGTATTCTTACTAAGGAAGTGAATAAGGATGTGGATGCGGGTAGTCCAATGGAAGAAAAGAAGAATGAGTCTCTAAAGACTAGTAATACATTGCATGAAACGACAGAAGTGATTGATGGAAGCTAAAAAGGTTGGTCCCACCCCATTTGTTGAGAAAATGGGAGTTTGAAAAACTTCTTATTGATGAAAAGTTACCATTGTTGTTGATGATGGTAACCCCATTAAAGGTTGATCATCCGGTTAATAAAAGGAGTTTTCGTCTCACTTTCTACTAAGAGGTTAACTCATTCTGCCAGGTTAGAGATTGTTGATTCTAATAGTGATGAAGGATGTTGTGAACACTTTTGATGAGTCGGTGAACACTGTTGGTGGTTGTCACGATCGTGAAGATGATTATGATGACAATGATTATGATATTTATGCGGATCGGTCTACGATCTTCGCAGAATTTGGATCTTTCTTTATACACGTGACAGACGTCATTTCAAGGCGGTAGTAAGTAATTTTGTTTCATAAGAGTCTAATGTTATCTTTGGAGTAGTGGTTTATTTTCTTATTTCGAGAATGGAAAGTATCTTGTTATGTAAAACTTTCAGCTATGTGAATTTCGGATATGTTATTCACCCATATCATTGTCTTAAGCGTTTTTGAATAATCATTTACCTAAGATTCTTTGACGTTTTACTAAAAAAGATTATCATACATTTTGGGTCAAAGTTGGTCCCCTTATATATATACTCGATTACCTACTCACGTATATTTAATCCTATGGACATGATTAAAGAATAATGTATGTGGTCCTATATATGATTTGAGCCCAGATATATACAGGACAATCAACATTTCTTTTAGATTAATGATTGTACCACTCGTGTACTTAATTAAAATAATTGATGGATATTCCACTTAATTAGAAAATCAGTTGATTAAGCTAAACCCTACAAATAGAGGTGAAAAAAAAAAGGTTAACTGAATCGGACCCAAAACAAACCGAAAAACTGCGGTCAAAACCGGTTTTGACCATAACCGACCGGATTTTATCCTAATACGGTTAGAACCTGTTCCATTTTGAAAAACCACCGGTTTGAAGACCGCTTTTATTAACGAAAAACCAAACCGGTTCGGTTAACGGTTTTAGCGGGAGGAGGCGGTTTTTTCGAATTTTTGAATTTGAAAATTTGAAAGAGGAGCGGGAAGGAGCCGGGGGGTGGCGGATATTATTTAATAATGTCCAAAAATTACCATTTTGCCATAGAAATGTTAGCATAAATAGATGTGTTGTGTATTTGGTTACTTACCACTTTCAAGCAATCAAAAAACACTCAAAAAAATCAAAACCGAAAGTATTTCACTAATGGCAAGTTCAAACACCAACAACACCACCAACACCGAAGCTGGTTCAACAAGTGTTGCGACGATTGTCCGCACTTTACCATGCGACCGTGTAAAAGATCCATGGGAAAACTTCAACTACGTCCTAATGTCGGATGGAAAAAAAAGGCTCAATGTAAACTTTGCTTGAGTATATTGTCTCCCGGTTCCAACTCAACATTGAGGGCTCATATCAAACAAAAGTATTGCAAGGCACTCAAATCGGTTTCGGAAGCCGGTCAATCGTCCATGGCTCAAGACGGGACTATTTTTGCTTACGATCATGATTTACTCCGTCAACCATTTGCCGGTTTGGTGATTCAACGTGGTTTGCCGTTCAACCACTTTCACGACCCTTTGACGACGACGGTGTTCCAGAATTATATGCAACCACAATATAATCATGTAAGTCGTATGACTCTAAAGCGCGATGCTATGAAAATGTGGAAAACGACTAAACAAGATTTAAAAATGCTTTTTAAATTTAGATGCTTATATTAATTTAACAACCGATGTTTGGTCCGGCTCTCATAATTTGCCATTTTCGTACCTTTGTGTTCTCGCATTGGGTTGATCCCGAAAGTTGGCAAATGATGAAGCGAGTTGTAGCATTTGAAGACTTCCGGTTCCTCACTCCCGAGATGCTTTATACCAATTGTTGAGAAAAGTGTTTCATAAATTTCACTTGACGAAATTTTTTTTTCAATAACGTTGGATAATGCTAGTAATAACACAAATGCAATGCGTCGACTAAAAATGGAATACGAGCCACCTTGTAATGGCGATTTTTTTCATAGTCGATGTGTTGCACACATCATTAACTTGGCCGTGCAAACGGGATTAAAAGATGAGAATTTGAGTCAAATGAAAGAAAGTTTTAAAAGAATGTTTCATGATATTTTTAAAAAGGGTAATAAAAGATATAATGCATACATTCGGTTGTGTGAAAATGCGGGGAAACCTTGGTTGCAGCCTAATTGGGATATTGAAACAAGATGAAACTCCACTTATCTTATGTTCATAAGTGGTTTAAAACAAAAGTTGACTTTGCAATATTTTCATGACAAATTGTCGGAAAAGGGTAAGTGTGCTCCATTTAATGTCGATCATTGGGATACTATTGAAAAACTAACCCGATTACTTGAAGTTTTTACAACGCAACAAAAAATTGTCGGAGTTTATTATCCAACTCTTTTGGTACTCGAGCAACTATACTTGATGTCTTCACAAATTTCGCATTTGAATTTCATGGTGGCGTTTATACAAGCATGGTTTCCGGATGAAAGATAAGCATTTGAAACATTTTGAAACTTTGCCACCGTTAATTACTTGTGCGGCCACATTAAATCCATGTTATAATTTAAGCGGGGTAGAGTTGCTTATCGACTCGATTGTGGCTGATTTGGGTTGTTTCGCGTCAAACCCGAACTTTGCTGATGATGCAAAAGAGTCCTTTGGCCATTCTTTTAAAAGTTTGTGGGACTATTATTTTGAAAAATATGGTAACCCACCTCCTACGCGATGAGTCTTCTTCATCATCATCAAGGGTTTTGAGGAATCCGATACTTGCTTTGCATAAAAGATAAGAGATAATCCCAACAAGCGGTCAAAAGTGATCGTTTCGCGAACATGAATATGAAAGATATACCATAACCAATTTTATCTCACATATTCCGCCCGAACAAGTTGAAAACTTTGATGTGTTGGCATTTTGGGAAGCAAAGGAAACAATATTTCCCGTTCTATCCCGAATGGCTCGTGATGTACTAAGTGTACAAGCTACTTCGGTAGCTTCTGAATCCGCTTTTTCAACAAGTGGAAGGGTTTTATCAAATCTGAGAACAAGACTCACACCGGCTTCTTTGGAGATGTGTATGGGTTTGAAAGATCACTTGGACGCAATGAAGCGAGTGCAAGATAAAGCTAATCTTGAAAATGTCATAGACTTCGAAGAGGAGATCTACGAGGAAGAGGCACAAGCGGGTGAAATCGAGATGCTTTCCGATGTAGAAATAAGACAAGATCATGCTTTCGAAAGCTAGGGGATCCGATGAAGACTATTAGAGTTTAATGTTTACGTATTATGTTTTAAGTTTGTGTATTTCCTTTGATGTATTTCCTTTAAGTTTATGTATTTCCTTTCACTTTATGTATTTCCGACGTAATAAATAAAAGTTGAAGTTTATTCAAGTAAGTTTGTATAAATTAGGAAAACGAAAAAAAAATTTGTTTCATCTTGGTTAACCGTTACATATTTTTAAATTTTCAAAAGTTCAACTTGGCGGCAACTTTTGTCAAAATTTAAACCGGTTTACCTGTTCCCAAACCGGTTTAACGGTTATATATTTTAAAATTTTGAATTTTTAGTCGTGACAAAAAAAATTTAAAATATTCCAACAGTTAACCGGTTATAAACCGCTTAAAAACCGGTCCGAAACCGGTTAAAACCGGTCCGAATTTTAAAATTTTAAAATTTCAAAACCTGAATTTTTTTTAGCGAAAAGGCGGGTAAATTTGATTTTTTTTTATATTTACAAGTTTGCCATTGTAAGACTAGTATAAATAAATAGATTGTGTTTTTATTTCTTTGCAACTTTTATACAATTAAAAATACACTCTAAAAAATAAAAATTTGAAGCATTTCACTAATGGTGATTGATAACGCTACACGCGTCGTTCGGGGTCAAAAGAAATTCCTTTTCTTGAGCAAGTTTTATAACACCCTAGGCGATGAACCTAATCGTTGTAGTGTAGTATTGGGTAAGTCACGGGTGTTGATATCGTTCTCTATGGGAATAGGAATGCTAGTGAGAAGTTACTACGCTAAGGTTGGGGTTGAGGAAGATTATTTTTTATCTTTTTATGTTTTTAGGAAATGGAAGGTCTGAATCTCGGGTTTGGATTGGGGGTTGGTATTGCTACCGATTACTCTACTTATCTAATTATCTAATCTAAGGTGTATGTAGTCTATGTCTAATTATTGTGTGCTCGTATGATAGTTTAAAGATGTGTTTACTTAGGTTTTACTACTCCTTAATTATCTCCTATTGGTGGTTGTGTGTCTAAAGTTGTAGGGTATGCGTTTCTCCTAACTCTTTGAAGTTACCAAAGGGTCTCGTCTACAAAATACCACTAGGGATCATAAACTCTAACTCTAAGGCCTCTTTGGATAGTTTAGCTTACAACCGCTCAAGGTGCTATAACCTAAGGTTCACAAAGATTAATCAAGCATTAAGTACACAACGAATGACCTATCGCATTACTAGATCATTAACAACTAAGATAAGATACAACCAATCAATATTCAATAATTAAGTTTCATATTCCCTAAGCAAACACATAAATAAATTAGCCGGACATGAAGAACATGCAAGCATACACACAAATAATCAAAGACGTAATTGTGTAATGAAGTAAAGTATTTATCTTGGTGTAAGATAGGGTTTGAACCTTAAAATACTTGTACAAGACTGACCTTGGTTCGGTTTAGGTTTTACTCCAAAAGACTACACTAATCTTGAAAAATTCGGATTCTATATAAAGATTACATATGCGACGTCACCTTATGTTGTGTGGCCCGTCGAATCGCCGTCATTAGGGTTTCGTCTTGGCCACGTTAATCTTGCGACGGCGCCACCTTGTGCTTGTGACGCCGTCCTTCGCCTTTCTCGACGCCGTCGGATTGAATCTAGGCCGCCTGCGAGTTGCGACGGTCTACTCTTTTATAACTTGATGTCGTCACTTGAAAATAAGAGTTTTGGCTTTTGTCCGTCATAAAATCCTCCGACGGCGTCATAGATTAAGCGATGGCGACGTCACCTTGTGTTTTCACCACCGGAGTGTCTCGATTCTTGACTTTGGCCATTTTCTTCATATATCCGCCTTTTCGTCCAAATAAGTGCCATTACAACAATTTGCCTTCAAGAGACCAAAAAGTGAAAAGGAACGATATTAAGTAATAACGGATACAAAGTGATCAAATAAGGGCTTAAACGACCCTCAAAAGGTACATTTAAAACCTTATCAAATATCCCTACACTTGGTATTTGTTTGTTCTCAAGCAAATGTGCTTTTAGCCAATTAATTTATAAGTTGGGGTCATGAAGCATTGGTTTAAAATAGTCCACAACACATATAAGCCTCAAGAAGTCATCACAAGCACGGAATTACATACTAGCACCTCACATGGGGTGTTTGGATACTCACATCTCTCTCGGTGTATATGAAATATAACAAGTTGGAAATGGAAGATAAACACTCATTAACCGGTCCTAGTACATAGATTACCATAGGCGAGAATAGATCAAACCTCCATCGCTTTGGCGTAAGCACCTAGGAAAGACTATCAAAGAGGTCTTTAAAGGGTTGTAATGTTAGCTTACGGTAGAGAAACAAAGGGTTTGGTGGGATAGGCTATATAGTGGTGGCAAGTCAAAATCTCTTATGTTACAAGCATACGAAGAATGGTGTTGCTAAGCCAAGACTCGACACTCTAGAATCTAAATAATCTGAAACAAACAAACATAAATTTAAAAAGATAGATGTAGGATGGTAGCAGTATGTTTTTTTTTTTTTTTTTCAACACTCTATTTTTTTTTTTCTTTTCTTTTCTATTTTTTTGATTTTTTTTCATACACTTTTACTCTACCATCCTCTACGGTAACATCAAAATGATAGGATTTATAGGCACATCCCTACACTTGAGTTTTATTACTCTAACACTAATTTGACCCGATTTGAAAAGATCAAAACACTTGGGGTATGTTATTACGCAAATTAGGGAATTTAACGTTCCCTTCTAATCATTTTATAAACTTTAACTTTTTCCCATGAGTCCCAATCGTCCCAAAACTGTGTACAAAGGATATGACTCTACTTAGCAACTCATGCAAGCAACTAGATAATTGAACTAAGGGTTTAGGGTGATAACAATAATGCACTAAAAGTAAGTGCATATACGGTAGGCTAAGGCGATTTGGGTGTATATTTGGGGGGTGGGGTATAAACAATGCTCTTCATTGATATTCCGGAAAAACCGAAAAATCACGAGAACCGCGAAAAGGATAGGCTCGAGGGGTTAACTAGGGGTATCGTGTACTAAAGATGAGTACAACGCAAAGGTGTGGGGAATTACTCAACGAAGTGGAAGAAGTAATTATATTACGTATCAAACAAGGGTTATCCTAATGCCTCTTATCAATTAGTTATTCCTAACTACACAAGTGTAATCTTACTATCGATCTCGGGATGCATCACAAAACAAGTTCTAGAATCTAATATACTACCGGTTTACACTCTAAGCATTAAAGATGAATGCTTTAATTCCTACTAATCTAAGGGCGATCCTCACATTTTGGGTGGAATTTAGGTGGTAAAGGGTTTTTGTGCTAATCATATAACTTTCTATCCGTGAGACGCTTTTGTTAAGACTAATGGCCCACTCCTATATATCATGAAAAATTTTAAATTTGGTGCCAAAATTACCCTAACCGACATTTTCTCATGGTTTATTACACAAATACAATTGGACAAAGCAAATAATCAAGGATAAGTATAGTTTCTAAGTTCCCGTTTTATTTTCCCTCCCTACACTTAAACCGAACATTGTCCCAATGTTCCCGAAATATCAAAGTTATGATAATGGAAGGTAATAAAAAAAAACGAAAGAAACTAATACTCCCCTGATTTGCTCGGTAGGATCCGTGTGTAGTAGTGGTTAAATCTTTTCCACGAAAAATGTATGCGTAAAAAGTTCCTTCCAATCTTTTGTTTCTTCTTCTTGATAAATAAAACCTGCACATTCGAAGAAAACAAACGAAACCTTTATGTAAAATCGGCGGTAATAATATATATAAGACTCGATTAAACTAGGATATAATGCTTGTGGAATGGATGTTTACTGCATTTACGGAAAATTAAGACACAAAATTCCGAAATTTATAAGTAGCTCGAAAAACGAGAAAAATAATCATTGTTTTACTCCTTCCCGACGCCGTCAGTTGCAATCTCGACGCCGTCGGTTATCCCGACAAAACCGGTCTGCGATTTTCGGAAAATTTACATCTTTAGAATCTGGAAAAATTTATGCAAAACATCCATTATGACTCGATACAAGCATTTGACTCGAACAACACACAAATATATCTTTTAATGAATTGTTATTCTCATGTTTACGTTTCTTTTGAAAACGTGTAATCCTCCTACACTTATCCCTTATGTAAAATACCTTTATATGTAATTAAGACGAGGTTAAAGAAAATATAAATCATTTTTACAAATTTAAACATGAGAATAAACAATTAACAAAAGATATATGACACTAACAATCAAACTATTAAGCATGGGTTGCCTCCCACGAAGCGCTTTTCTTTATTTAAGAGTCTTGTAGCTAGACTCGTAGCCGTGCTCCTACGTAACTTCATTACCGTTACTATCTTCTAAAACAATATCTTCATCATTCACCATGTCATTATTGTCCAACTGATAATGTTTTACACGTTGTCCATTTACGGTAAATTCCCTCCCATCATGGTCTAGTAGCACCACCGCTCCATTGCTCATCTGCTTCTTTACTGAAAAAGGTCCATACCATCTCGATTTGAGTTTTCCTGGAAATAACCTCAGTCTTGAATTATACAAGAGCACCTTATCTCCTTCCAAAAACTCTTTAGGATTCTTTATTCGTTGATCATGCCATTTCTTTGCCCTTTCTTTGTATGTGATCGACGATTCATATGCTTCCAGCCTTAGTTCATCCAATTCTTGAAGCTGTAAGAACCGATTTGACCCTGCTTCAGAATAATCCATATTACAGGCCTTAAGTGCCCAATATGCTTTTTGCTCAAGTTCAATAGGAGGTGGCACGCCTTCCCGTATACTAAGCGAAATGGGGTTGTTCCGATAGGTGTTTTGTAAGCAGTTCTAAATGCCCAGAGTGCCTCATCCAGTTTGAATGCCCAATCTTTTCTATTCGGTGGACCGTTTTTCAAGTATCCGCTTCAATGCCCTATTTGTGTTATCTACTTGTCCATTCGTCTCGAGGATGATATGCGTAGAAAATCTATGTGGAACACCGCACTTCTTCATTACCTTTTCCATTTGAGCATTGCAAAGTGGGTTCCCCTATCATCGATCAATGCCTTGGGAATCCCAAATCGTGAGAAGAGCTTTTAAGAAAATGAATAACTACCCTTGTAAGCTCCCGGAAAATTTCAATGTACTTAACGTTTTAATCAAGAATTAATCACGATCTATTTCGTCATGAAATTTTCTAAACATCACTTTTGCATATCATTTGACATATGCATGATCAACGCAGTTTGAGCGTTCATAAATATACCGTTGTGATCTAAATAAATTTCCCCACGATCTTGATAACTTTAAAATACGTAATGAATACGTAAAAATTTGTAAAAATTACGAATTTAATTATAATAAAATATATATATTATCCGTATTGGGCCTCGGAACTCATTGGACTTTTCACCACTCGAACCCGACACATAACCGGGCCTTGTAACCGGGCCAAGCCCACACCAATATTTCTATTTGGGCCTTGTCGATTTGTTTGACTAGCCCAACACCCTACTTATATTCTTTTGGGCCTTGTTCACTACCCAAGCCCAATCGCTATATATGCTTTCCTTGGGCCTCGCTGCCAAGCCCAACCCAAGCCCAAGTTACATTTAAAAGAGTAGACAAATGAATATTTCTTGTTCCCTTTTCTGTGAAATCCCAACGTGACCAATATATAAGAAACATTCAACACAAAACCATGCTAAGTAATATTATAATGCCATTCTCTTGGGCTATGATTTCATCAAGATGTGTACAAGTATCCTTCCTTTTTCCCTTCCTTGGTCGTGAGCGAGACAACAAGAAACCAAACTAGAAACAAGACCAAGTAACCATTTGGTCTTTAACCTTGAAACGTGTAGACATGAACAAAAGAGACAAACCCATACACTTAGCCACCCTAAACTAATATAATACTACCATAATCCATTTGACCAAGCTTGACTTTAAAACCATTGGAAACTATGTTTCAAATGATGTGACAAAACCTTGAACATGCCACCATCTTGGTCACACAATCCCACGCCAAGAAACACAACCCAAACATGGCCAAATTTAAAGAAACACATGTCTAATACAACCTTTGACCTAGATAATCTAAGGATAAACAATGATAAAAGCCATGCTTGTTCTTGGCTATATAATCCACCACCCTTAAGCACTTTCATCACACCTCAAACAAAAACACTTCACTTCATTTTATCTCTTTGGTTTCACGAACAAGAAGGAAAGGAGGAGCACTTGGGTTACTAGCAAACTAGGAACATTGGCTTGGGTTATTTGAGGCGAAAACTTGGGTAAAGTTCGGTTGATATTCCTCGGCATCTCACTTCTAGTTCGAGTACTCACACCCTTCTCATCCTAGTAAGTACTTCAACCCATTTCGACTCGTAATGTTAGTTGTAGAACACAAACAATACTTAACTCATTTCGCTTAGTGTCTCGTTAAAATGAAATATATATCGAAACTTTGTATGTTCCTTTGATTATGAGTCAAGTTTGTCTAAGTTAAACATGTTGTAGTCACTTGGAACCATGGCACGTTAAAACTAAATGAAATATAAGCAACATTAGTTCACTTGAGAAGAAGAAGTAGAAAAGAAAACAAGAGATGGAAACCATGCATGTATCTCGACATAAGCAGTAGCCATATACACAAAATATATTACAGAAACCTCATGATATATATAGCGTATCACGTAGGAAGTAAACACATAAAGAGCCTAGCTCAGTTGGTTAGGAGCGTTGGGTGTTAAACGAGGGATCCCTAGTTCGAATCCCACTTGTGACATTTTCATTTCCTTTTGTTTTTATAACTTTCACAACATGGCACAATACACCCCTCAACTATAATCAAGAACTAATATGAAGCCTAGTGCTAAAAATGTAAAAATCCGAATTTTGAGAATAGTTTTGCAAAAACAGTTTTTACCGAGGGACTAAATGTGTCAAAGCTGAAAACTTTAAGCCTATAACATTTTGGGTACAAAGTGTCATTTTCTAAAAGTATAGGGACTAAACTTGTACTTTTTGTAACTTGAGGGTAAAAAGTGTAAATTCGGGAAAAGTTTAGCAAAACTTATGATTTCATTATAACTTCGTAAAAACAAGTATTTTGATCTTATGAGTATTTTATTTCGGATAACGGTAAAAGTATTACTTATATATATATATATATATATATTTATAGATTATAATTATATATATATCAAATCCGATAAAACACACGGGAATTTATTTCAATACGTTAAAATACTCAACAAATCTATTAAGATCACAACGGGAAAACATTTCACTTATGCGTAAGTGAGGATCATTAATTAAGGCAATGTAGCATGAAAATTAACTTAAAACGTTAATCACGATCGCACACTATTGGATTGGACAATCCAATGATCTATTGAATAAGAATATTCAATGCTCTATTATTTTGGTCGCGAACCAAAATGCTCATACTGAGACTCGCCATCTCATCATTTTAGGTTTCGAGTTGGAACCTCCGCTACATTGTGCTTGATCTATTTTTGTGCGTGTGCATTATTATCAAGGTGAGTTCATAGCCTCGCTTTTACTTTATTTTTATAAACCCCGCGAGGGAGATACATGCTCTAAACTAGAACACAAGGTTTTTCATAAATGCTTGATCTTCTTGATTATTGGTATTGCCTAAGTTGTTAGCCACAAGTCCCCGATCATGAACCATTAGTCACCGCGAGTGAACGAGATATCGTGAATAGTACTATGGGAATAACGAACCCGCTTCGGTTATAGAGAAATAACCGGGCGCACCATATCGAATATCTTTAGGTAATTGGCTATTACCTCCTTTGGGGCATATTTACGCACACCGGTAATTCGGTGTATGCAATTGAGTCTTGGTTTCATGAGCTTAGCGCATAATAATCTGTGATATTTTCTTATGATATTGTTAGTTTACAATGATCATGATCTTATACTTGTGTTCAACTTATTTTAAACCTATGGACTTCACTCAACATTTTTGTTGACCTTTTAAGCATGTTATCTCGTGTAATCGGTGAAGATTATGACCAAGGTGCGGAACGGGCATGGCAAGGCTCATCCGGTGGTGTAAAACATAAAAGTTATCATTTCTTTCAAACTCATGATCTTTCTTTTGGGAAAAACACTTGATCTATTTACAATATTTTGTAACAAACTATGAGTTTTCGATGAATGATAACTATTTTAATAAAACGCCTCTTTTGAGTCGTTTTCTATGATTATTGACTATGATCTCCATTCAAGTAACACCGAATTAGTCTTCCATTGTCATTAAGATTTTCGGGGTGTTACAGATTAACATCGAGCCAAGGTTATAGAGAACCAAAGAGTTTTTCAAAATCATTTGGACTATAACCGCACTTTTAAAACGGGACTATTTTACACCACCGCTTTACGCCTTCCGTGACCGCTCTATGCATTAGGATTGATGCATCACTAGATCATAAGTAAATGGCATTCATTTTAAGTTAGGCATGGAGATTTGCTTAGCTAATCGAAATAATTATATTATTTGGCATTTACTTACATTAATTTATGGGTTATTACAAGACCATGTCTCGCATCCCACCCGCTTGTTCTCGTCCTCGACACCGAGATGGATGACACCATGTCCTCTACGATCGTCACTATGCCACCATCCCGCCCCTGTCATACCACCTTTGTTTGACGAAACCGAACCTTTGAGGAAGGTGAAGTTGCCCAACTCCCATCGCTCCAAATATGACCGCCATCCTCAAGAGTACAATGCTTTTGCTTCCATGACCCTAGATCAAGATTATGAGTCGCAAAGAATGGCTACCGCTTCAGATGTTGCCGTGGATGATGAATCATCCAAATCATCGAAGCACCGACTCGCTTCATCGATTCTTCCGATCATCTCGCCAAGCTATCCGTCGTCGCCGACGTATGATTCGTGTTCTTAAGCCTGATGAACCCGAGCCGCTTGGAGTACCTTATAGATCGCATCCTAATGGTAAGACCTTCAAACGCACCGCTAGGAAGCGTGTGCGACCCATCACCATGACTCATGTGATGCCACCACTCGATCATCACCACACCGGTCACCACCGCCACCATCACCGCCACATCTGCTGCTCCACCCATCGCTACTTCACCACCACCGCCACTTCATCGTGTTCTACCATCGACTACTCATTCTGTTTCATCACCACCGACAGCATCACCTCCTTTGGACACTTTTAGTGAGCCAATTTTACCGCTCTGCATCAAGTGCTATCCACCATCACTATCTGGATCCTGAAAAGCCTACTCAAGTGGACAACGAGGCCGGGCCAAGGAAGAAATCCGGTGCTAGAAGATGGTCATTCTTGATACCTTTACTTAGACGTTGGAGAGAAGAGGAAGGAGCGCCTAGTTCCTTTGAGCTTGGAGAAAGCTCGACTCTCGCACCACCCAACATACACATTCGGTGAACCAATGGCACCACACTATTCCTCTGTTGGCTACAAGACTTATCAGGCACGAAGATCAACTGAATGAACTCATGGCACATTATGATGAGATTCCGCTAGTGAGGATAGAGAGCTTGGAGGAAGAAGTCGAGAACCTTGTGGTAGGACGCTACTCCATCGAGATCGTGTTTGATATGATGAGTACGCAAATTATGGAGGCAAGGGAGGCTGTTAACCAATTGACTCGGAGATTGGAGACTACTATTCGTGATGCTAGCACTTTGAGAGAGACTGCTTTGGGTCGAGAGAGAGTCCTACATCACGAGCTTGCATCTGCTCATGCTCACACTGCTATTCTGGAGGAGAGGATTGATAACCTCGAGGCGAGAGACCGAGCCCGTGAGCAGCAGATTCGAGACCTGACAGCTATGGTCGAGGAGATTCGTCGTCGGGATGGCGCATCGGAGATGCGAGATCCTAGTCATCTTTATCTTAGTATGTATCATAAAGCCGCCATATGAGGCATTAAGGCTTGTATCATTTTGGTTTGTAACCTTGGAACAAGAATTATGATGATGTAACTTATGGTTGTGAACAAACTATGTAACGATGTATTCCATGGTTGTATTTCTATTATTCTAATGTTATGTTATTATTCCTCGGTGATGTATGCCGAACCAATCCTTATGTCCTTATATATGTATTATGATTTGTTGAGAAAAAATCATATTCATATCATATCATTTATTTAAAGTGGTAATCTGGACTATTATGAAATGTATAATATGAAATCAATTTTATCATCGATCGATAATTTCTTAACCTTGGTATTTATTCTTGAAAATTTTAGAAAATGGTCAAGAAGAAAGATACCTCATCCACCATCACTCCCGCACTATTCGTAAAATGGTCATTTGAAAGTGTTAGCGCACTATAGCTCAACATGTCGCCGACATCGCTAAAGCCGTCGAACGCATTGAAGTGAACGACTTGCCCAAGAGGCACGTGAAGTCGAAATTGCAAGGCAAGTCGAAATTGCAAGAGAAGTCGAGAATGCCCGAATTGCTCGAGAGGTCAAGCCGAGCGTGTCGCTCAAGCAAAGACGCGAGGTCAAGTCGCCGCATTGTCAAGAGAATCGTGTCGCAGGTCGCACGCCTTCTTGAAATGGCAAACTCAAATGCAACTAACACTCCAACAAATCAAAGTGAGTCCACTTTAACTCGCAAGTGTAATTACAAAGAGTTCATGAACCGCAGTTTACATTCTTCAAGGGCACCAAGGTGCTATTGGTTTACTTCATTGGTTTGAGAGGACCGAGATCGTATTTACGCTAAGTGATCGCACAAATGATTGCAAAGTCAAGTTTGCAATCGAACTTTGTTAGAAGATGCGTTATCTTGGTGGAAAGGCCATGCTCAACCAATTGGAATGGAAGAAGCTTGTAAGATTTCATGGTCGATCTCAAACAATCTGCTAATGAAACAAGATGTCCGAGGACCGAGATCAAGAAACTCAAGATGAGTATTACCACTTGGTCGCTAAAGGTAATGATCTCAAGACATACTTCAAGAGATTCCATGAGCCGAGAGCTCTATGTCCTCATCTGCTTCCCACCAATGAAAAGCTTTTGGAAGCTATGATCGGAGGTTTACCTCAAGCATCGAAGGAGATGTCATCGCTCAAGCCAAAACTGCTGAAGAAGTTGTCATTGTATCCCACCGCCTTATGGAACCAATACTAAAGCTTGCAAATGCACAAGGCTCAAGTGACAACAAAAGAAAGTTTGATGATCGGAAAACCTCAAATTCCAACCACTATCGATCCAACAACAACAATCGAACAACAACAACCAATATCACCACAACAAATCAACACCACAATCGGCAAAACCGAAGGCAAGAAGCCGCAAGGGCTTATGCTTGCACCCACCGGAAAAGGGTACGTGGGACCACATCCCCGTGTAACCGATGTTTGATGCACCATTCGGACCTTGTACCGTGAAGTGCGATAAGTGCAACAAGGTAGGTCATCAAGGTAAACATTGTCGAAACCCCGGAAGAGGCAACACCGTGACAAACATGAACTCGCTATGGATGTGGAGAACTCGGACATTTCAAAAGTCAATGCCCGGGTTAAATGTCGTTCAAACAAACAATGCACGTGCAAGAGTGTACATGCTAGGAGATGGAGATGCACCATTGAACCCCGACATTGTGACGGTACGTATTCTCTTAACAATCATTCTCGCAAAAATCTTGTTTGACTGGAGCCGATAAGAGTTTTGTATCTACTACTTTTGCACCATTACTTGAAATATCCCCAATCGCCTTAGATACAACTTATGAGATAGAACTTGCCGATGGGAAAATAATAGGAACCAACACCGTAATCCGTAATTGTCCTATTCTATTACAAGATCATTCGTTCCTCATAGATCTTTTGCCAATCAAACTTGGAAGTTTCGATGTCGTAATTGGCATGGATTGGTTGTCCAAACACCGTGCTAGGATTGTTTGTGACGAGAAAACCGCTCATATCCCGATCAATGGTGAAACCTTAGTCATCCAAGGAGATCAAAGTAGAAAGTACTTAAGTATCATATCCCGTATGCGAAGTCAATAAAGTACATGGAAAAAGGATGTTATGCCTTCTTAGCTCAAGTAACGGAAAAGAAGTCGGAAGAGAAACGACTAGAAGATGTACCGTAATCAAGGAATTTTCCGAGGTGTTTCGGAAGATTTACTCGACTTCCACCGCCGACAAGTCGAATTTCAAATCGATCTTATTCCCGGAGCTACTCCCGTAGCACGAGCACCGCATCGCTTAGCGCCTCGAAATGCAAGAGTTATCCAAACAACTAGAAGAGCTATCCGAGAAAGGATTCATTAGACCAAGTTCCTCACCCGGGAGCTCCGTATTATTCGTTAAGAAGAAAGATGGATCATTCGGATGTGTATCGATTATAGAGAATTGAACAAGCTCACAATCAAAACCGCTATCCCTTACCAAGAATCGATGATCCGCTTGATCAATTACAAGGCTCGAGTGTATACTCAAGATTGATTTAAGATCCGGATATCATCGCCACGGTAAGAGAAGAAGATATACCCAAGACCGCATTTAGAACTCGATATGGCCATTATGAATTCCAAGTAATGCCATTCGGTTTAACTAATGCACTCGTCAGATTTATGGACCTCATGAATAGAGTCTCAAAACCATATCTGGATAAATTCGTCATTGTGTTCATCGACGATATTCTTATATACTCGTAATAAAGAAGAACATGCGGAACATTTGAAGACCGTCACGGTTACTTAAGGATGAAAAATTGTACGCAAAGTTTTCCAAGTGTGATTTTTGGATTGAGACAGGTCCAATTTCTTGGTCATGTGATCGACAAAGAAGGAATCCATGTGATCCCGCAAAGATTGAATCATAAGAATTGGCCAAGCACCACTAATCCCACCGAAATTCGTCAATTCTTAGGACTTGCTTGGTTATTATCGAAGATTCATCGAAGGTTTCTCGAAAATAGCTAAACCATTGACCGAGTTAACCCGAAAACGAAGAAATTCGAATGGGAGACGATCAAGAATCGCCTTTTCAACTCTAAAGAACAAGCTTTATGAAGCACCTATCTTGGCACTACCGGAAGGAGTCAAGATTTTGTAGTATATTGTGATGCTTCACACATGGGTTTAGGCGCTGTTCTCATGCAAAGGAACAAAGTGATTGCTTATGCGTCACGACAACTCAAAACTCATGAGAAGAATTATACTACTCACGATCTAGAACTTGGCGCCGTGGTATTTGCACTCAAATTATGGAGACATTATTTGTACGGAACCAAGTGTATAGTGTACACTGATCACAAAAGTCTTCAACACATCTTAGATCAAAAGGAATTGAATATGCGCCAACGTCACCGGCTCGAATTGCTTAGTGATTATGATCGCGAGATCCGTTACCATCCCGGAAAGGCAAATGTTGTTGCCGATGCTTTAAGCGTAAAAGATCGCCTAAGCCACTTAGAGTGAGATCATTGGGAATGGTAATCAATTCACCTCTACCATCGAAAATTCTTGAAGCTCAAATCAAGCCCTTAAAGAAGAAAATAGGCGAATGAGAAGATTTATGGCATGCCGGAGAATGAGAATGGATTTGTGAAGAGATCGGACGGAACGCTATGTTTCAAAAATCGAGTTGGATTCCACTCTTTGAGGTATCCGAGAGCTCATCATGCATGAATCACATAAATCGAAGTATTCCATACATCCCGGTCCCAACAAGATGTATCAAGATCTAAAGCTTTTGTACTTGGTGGCCTAATATGAAGGTGATATCGCTATATACGCCAAGAATGTTTGACATGCTTGAAAGTTAAAGTCGAACATCAAAAGCCATCCGGATTGTTAACTCAACCGTAACTTCCGTGTGGAAATGGGAAAGAATCACAATGGACTTCATCACAAAGTTGCCAAAAACTTCTAATGGTTTTGACACCATTTGGGTTATAGTAGACCGCCTTACAAAGTCCGCTCATTTCTTGCCAATCAAGGAGAACGACGAGATGATTACACTCGCTAGATCGTACATCAAAGAGATTGTTTCGTCACGGTGTACCAATCTCTATCATATCCGATCGTGATAGCCGATTCACCTCAAGATTTTGGCAAACGCTTCAAAAGCCATGGGTACCAACTTAGATATGAGTACCGCGTGCCATCCTCAAACAGATGGACAAAGTGAAAGAACGATCCAAACTCGGAAGACATGCTAAGAGCATGTGTGATTGATTTCGAAAAGGATGGGATAAGCACTTGCCTCTGGTGAATTCTCTTACAATAACAGCTTATCACGCCAAAGATTAAAGCCGCTCCTTTGAAGCACTCTATGGAAGAAAATGCCGATCGCCAATTTCTTTGGCGGAAGTTGGAGAAGTACAACTCACAGTTCCGAAATTGTCCAAGAGACAACAGAAAAGATAATGCAAATTCGGCAAAGATTGCAAGCAACTCGAGATAGACAAAAGAGCTACGCAGATGTTCAAGAAAACCAATGGAATTCCAAGTCGGAGACCGTGTAATGCTTAAAGTATCACCGAAAGGGATGGTCGATTTGGAAAACGAGGAAAGCTCAAACCTCGATACGTCGGACCATTTAAAATTCTTCAAAGAATTGGTCCAATGGCATATAAACTTGATCTTCCCAAGAACTTAGCCGAGTACATGACACGCTCCATGTCTCAAATCTTAAAAGTGTCTTTCGGATGAAACTCTAGTCGTACCACTCAAGGACATCCAAATCAATGACAAACTTAGTTTTGTCGAAGAACCAATGAGATCATGGACGAGAGAAGTTAAAAGGCTTAAGCAAAGCCGCATTCCTATCGTTAAAGTTCGATGGAATCATAAGAAACGAGGTGCGAGTTCACCGGGAGCGCGAGGATATAATGCGTTCCAAGTATCCCCACCGCTCATCTAGATCACCCATGACCTCTCGAGTTTAATCATGGACGCGGTTCTCTTAAGGGTAGGTACCGTAAGCTCCGGAAAATTTCAATGTACTTAACGCTTTAATCAAGAATTAATCACGATCTATTTTGTCATGAAATTTTCTAAACATCACTTTTGCATATCATTTGACATATGCATGATCAACGCAGCTTGAGCGCTCATAAATATACCGCCAGTGATCTAAATAAATTTCCCACGATCTTGATAACTTTAAAATACGTAATGAATACGTAAAAATTTGTAAAAATTACGAATTTAATTATAATAAAATATATATATTATCCGTATTGGGCCTCGGAACTCATTGGACTTTTCACCACTCGAACCCGACACATAACCGGGCCTTGTAACCGGGCCAAGCCCACACCAATATTTCTATTTGGGCCTTGTCGATTTGTTTGACTAGCCCAACACCCTACTTATATTCTTTTGGGCCTTGTTCACTACCCAAGCCCAATCGCTATATATGCTTTCCTTGGGCCTCGCTGCCAAGCCCAACCCAAGCCCAAGTTACATTTAAAAGAGTAGACAAATGAATATTTCTTGTTCCCTTTTCTGTGAAATCCCAACGTGACCAATATATAAGAAACATTCAACACAAAACCATGCTAAGTAATATTATAATGCCATTCTCTTGGGCTATGATTTCATCAAGATGTGTACAAGTATCCTTCCCTTTTTCCCCTTCCTTGGCTGTGAACGAGACAACAAGAAACCAAACTAGAAACAAGACCAAGTAACCATTTGGTCTTTAACCTTGCGTGTAGACATGAACAAAAAGAGACAAACCCATACACTTAGCCACCCTAAACTAATATAATACTACCATAATCCATTTGACCAAGCTTGACTTTAAAAACCATTGGAAACTATGTTTCAAATGATGTGACAAAACCTTGAACATGCCACCATCTTGGTCATCACAATCCCACGCCAAGAAACACAACCCAAACATGGCCAAATTTAAAGAAACACATGTCTAATACAACCTTTGACCTAGATAATCTAAGGATAAACAATGATAAAAGCCATGCTTGTTCTTGGCTATATAATCCACCACCCTTAAGCACTTTCATCACACCTCAAACAAAAACACTTCACTTCATTTTATCTCTTTGGTTTCTGTCGAACAAGAAGGAAAGGAGGAGCACTTGGGTTACTAGCAAACTAGGAACATTGGCTTGGGTTATTTGAGGCGAAAACTTGGGTAAAGTTCGGTTGATATTCCCTCGGCATCTCACTTCTAGTTCGAGTACTCACACCCTTCTCATCCTAGTAAGTACTTCAACCCATTTCGACTGTAATGTTAGTTGTAGAACACAAACAATACTTAACTCATTTCGTTTAGTGTCTCGTTAAAATGAAATATATATCGAAACTTTGTATGTTCCTTTGATTATGAGTCAAGTTTGTCTAAGTTAAACATGTTGTAGTCACTTGGAACCATGGCACGTTAAAACTAAATGAAATATAGGCAACATTAGTTCACTTGAGAAGAAGAAGTAGAAAAGAAAACAAGAGATGGAAACCATGCATGTATCTCGACATAAGCAGTAGCCATATACACAAAATATATTACAGAAACCTCATGATATATAGCGTATCACGTAGGAAGTAAACACATAAAGAGCCTAGCTCAGTTGGTTAGGAGCGTTGGGTGTTAAACGAGGGATCCCTAGTTCGAATCCCACTTGTGACATTTTCATTTCCTTTTGTTTTTATAACTTTCACAACATGGCACAATACACCCTCAACTATAATCAAGAACTAATATGAAGCCTAGTGCTAAAAATGTAAAATCCGAATTTTGAGAATAGTTTTGCAAAAAGCAGCTTTTACGAGGGACTAAATGTGTCAAAGCTGAAAACTTTAAGCCTATAACATTTTGGGTACAAAGTGTCATTTTCTAAAAGTATAGGGACTAAACTTGTACTTTTGTAACTCGAGGGTAAAAGTGTAAATTCGGAAAAGTTTAGCAAAACTTATGATTTCATTATAACCTCGTAAAACAAGTATTTTGATCTTATGAGTATTTTATTTTCGGATAACGGTAAAAGCATTACGTAAATGTATATATATATATATGTATTATAAGATTATAATTATATATATATGTCAAATCCGATAAAACACACGGGGAATTTATTTCAATACGTTAAAATACTCAACAAATCTATTAAGATCACAACGGGGGGAACATTTCACTTATGCGTAAGTGAGGATCATTAATTAAGGCAATGTAGCATGAAAATTAACTTAAAACGTTAATCACGATCGCACACTATTGGATTGGACAATCCAATGATCTATTGAATAAGAATATTCAATGCTCTATTATTTTGGTCGCGAACCAAAATGCTCATACTGAGACTCGCCATCTCATCATTTTAGGTTTCGAGTTGGAACCTCCGCTACATTGTGCTTGATCTATTTTGCGTGTGCATTATTATCAAGGTGAGTTCATAGCCTCGCTTTTACTTTATTTTTATAAACCCCGAGGAGATACATGCTCTAAACTAGAACACAAGGTTTTCATAAATGCTTGATCTTCTTGATTATTGGTATTGCCTAAGTTGTTAGCCACAAGTCCCCGATCATGAACCATTAGTCACCGCGAGTGAACGAGATATCGTGAATAGTACTATGGGGAATAACGAACCCGCTTCGGTTATAGAGAAATAACCGGGCGCACCATATCGAATATCTTTAGGTAATTGGCTATTACCTCCTTTGGGGCATATTTACGCATACCGGTAATTCGTGTATGCAATTGAGTCTTGGTTTCATGAGCTTAGCGCATAATAATCTGTGATATTTTCTTATGATATTGTTAGTTTACAATGATCATGATCTTATACTTGTGTTCAACTTATTTTAAACCTATGGACTTCACTCAACATTTTGTTGACCTTTTAAGCATGTTATCTCGTGTAATCGGTGAAGATTATGACCAAGGTGCGGAACGGGGCATGGCAAGGCTCATCCGGTGGTGTAAAACATAAAAGTTATCATTTCTTTCAAACTCATGATCTTTCTTTTGGGAAAAACACTTGATCTATTTACAATATTTTGTAACAAACTATGAGTTTTCGATGAATGATAACTATTTTAATAAAACGCCTCTTTGAGTCGTTTTCTATGATTATTGACTATGATCTCCATTCAAGTAACACCGAATTAGTCTTCCATTGTCATTAAGATTTTCGGGTGTTACACTTAATAAGAAGGGTCATTGGTCGGGCAATTTTCGAAAGTCTTTAATAAACCTTCGATAAAAACCTACATGGCCTAGAAAGCTGCGAATGGCTTTAACGGTGGTAGGATAGGGGAGTTTGGATATCGCTTCGATTTTTGCTCTATCGACCTCAATTCCGTTTCCAGAGACCTTATGTCCTAGGACAATTCCTTCTTTCACCATGAAATGACATTTTTCCCAATTTAGGACCAAATTAGTTTCTTCGCACCATTTCAACATCTTCCCAAGGTTGGAAAGACAAAGGTTGAAGGAATTTCCAAATACCGAGAAATCATCCATGAAAACTTCCATGTTGTCTTCAATTAATTCATGGAATATGGCCATCATACATATTTGAAAGGTGGCGGTGCGTTACATAACCCGAAGGGCATTCGCTTGTAGGCAAACGTCCGTATGGGCATGTAAATGTAGTCTTTTCATGATCTTCAGGGGCAATGGGAATTTGAAAATATCCTGAAAAGCCATCAAGGAAACAGTAGTACTCATGCCCGGCTAACCTTTCGAGCATTTGGTCAATGAATGGCCAGAGGAAAATGATCTTTTCGGGTGGCATCATTTAACTTTCGTAGTTGATACAAACCGCCAACCCAGAACTCGTTCTTTGTGGCACTAAATTACCATTTTCATTCTTCACATTGTCATTCCTCCTTTTTGGAACTACTGGTGAGGTGACCCATGGGCTATCCGAAATGGGGTAGATAAGGCCGGCATCGAGGAGCTTGATGACTTTCTTCTTTACTACCTCCTTGATGTTAGGGTTGACCCTCCTCTGTGGCTGAATGGTTGGTTTGTAATCTTCTTTCATGAGGATTTTATGGGTACAAAATGTAGAATCAATACCCTTAATGTCAGCCACACTCCACACGATCACTCCCTTGTATTCCTTTAAAACTTCCAAGAGCTTCTCTTTTTGTTCAGTGGTCAGTGACGAGCTTATGATGACGGGAGTTGGTCCTCTTCACGAAGGAAGGCGATTCTAAATGGCTTGGGAGATCTTTTAGTTCTAAAGTAGGTGGTTCCTTGATTGATGGTTTTAGCTTGTTTTTGGTTTTGCGGCTCAGGGGTTCAATTTCATCCTTACGCGGGTAAAAGGAAACAACTCCCACCATCTCAGCTTCCTTGTTGTCGCCATTGGGTTGTTGTCATCATTTACAATTCGTTTAATAGATACTCATCAATGCATCCATCTATATCATCAACAAATTCATCAACTTCCTCAACAAAATAAATAGGGTGATCGTAGGAGGAGGAGTGACTCATAGAATCCTTGATGTCGAAGGTTATGCTCTCGGACCCCACTCGTAAAGTGAGTTTACCATCATGAACATCAATAATGGCACGAGCTGTAGCTAAGAAGGGTCTCCCAAGGATTATCGGGACTGAGTTATCTTCCTCCATTTCTAAAATCACGAAATCAACTGGAAACTTGAATTCTCCTACTCTTACAAGGACATTTTCACATACCCCAATGGGATATTTGATTGATCGATCAGTTAATTGAATACTCATCTGGTTGGTTTCATCCACGAATATCCGAGTTTGAGGAATAGGGAATGAGGCATCGTTAATACTAGCCCAAGATGCGCCAGGCATTTTTCATAGAGAGTGCCCTATTGAACACGGGATGGTGAAACCGCTGGATCTTCTTTCTTCTTGGCGGGCTTTTTGGATAATAGCCGAGCATTCTTCGCCTAATGAAATCAACCCTTCAAGTTTCTTTCGATTAGATATTAACCTCTTGAAGTATTTGCTATGTTTAGGGATGTGATAGAATACGTCAAGAAGTGGTATGTTGACCGAAGTTCGCTTTAAATAAGACAATACTCTCTCATTGTCTTCTTCAGCCTTTTGATTCTTCAGACGAGAGGGATAAGGAATCTGTGCGAGGGTTGGTCGCTGGGCAGGTGCTGGTGTTTGTGGAGGGGGATCGTGAGGAGTTGAAGGAGGTTCAGGAATTGCATCATTTCCTATCACAGGTTCCCTGGTGGTGGGACTCCGGTCAGGATGAGGGGGATCCTTGGTAGTAATTCCCGATCGAGTGGTGATGGCGCAAGTTGGATCATGATGGGCTGGGCCAAATGCGCTTATTCTTTTGCGGAGGTTGGCGAATTGATTCTCTAATTCAGCTTGCTGTTCTTGAATAAACCCTTCAAGACCTTTTAAGAGTGTGGCCCTTCTATGGTAAACCGCCCGAGTTCTTCTTCAAAGGTCCGGATGGTGTATTCGGATCCTCCTTTCCTTCGCTTTCCATTTTAGATTGCCCAAGGGTTGCATTCATCGCTTTGATAGAATGTGAGGAGTGAAGGGTCATCATAAATATCATGACTGGAAAGGAAGACGCTTTCTTGGCGTGTGTTATCACATTCATCACACTCGTGTGGCCCTCCATAAACGTCGCATATAAGGTAAGGGTTAAATAACCTTTTTGGTTCTGGCGATTTTGTGAGGTATGCAAGCTTCTCTTGTGCTTTCTTAATCCGATCATCGAAAGATGATGACTTTTCATTCAAGAAAGTAGAGATACTTATAGCGTTTACTGACTCATGCCAATGGTTGTCTTGGTATTGAACGTACTCCTCAATGCGGTTCCACCCTTCTTCGGCAGTGAGATTAGAAATTCTCCGGCCAGTTGAGAAGTCAATGCCTTTCTGATCCTTACGGGAGATATTATCGTAAAAGATTTGAACAAACAACCAAAGTTTGATACCATGGTGTGGGGCTTGTTGAATAAGATCTTTATACTTGATTCCAAGAGTTAATGATAGATTCTCCATTTGTTTGGAAGTGAAGAATTTTGCTCCTAATCAATGCAGTTCTTCCAAGAGGAAAGAACTTCTTGGTAAACTTGGTTGTGAGTTGTTCCCATGTGAAAATAGACTTTGGAGGGAGCTTATCGAGCCACTCCTTGGCCTGTCCTTGAAGAGAAAATGAAAAAAACCGGAGTCTAGAGGTCTCCTTGGATGCTCCGTCAGTATAGATGGCATCAACAATTTTTAAAAAATTGTTTGATGTGGTGAATTGGGTTTTCGTTGTGGGATCCATTGAATTGACATACGTTTTGGATAAGCCAAATGTCAGAGGCATGCAATACCTCATTGACTTGTTCTGAAGGGTAGACAATGGCATTAGTAAATCCAGGGCCTTGAGGGGGAAGAGTATTCCCCGAGGGATTTTGCTTTAGGAGGATTGATGGGTCCATTGACCGGAGTGGCGGGAATTTCTTCACCATGTTGGCTCAGATCGTCAATGATGATGGTTTCAGGGGAGTGTGGAGAATGAGATGACTCCTCGTCAAATGTGACTTCATCAAAGTTGATGGAAGTGCCTTGAGGTTCCGAATCATGGAGAGCTTTTCTTCGCTTATTAAGCTCTCTTTCGGGTTCTGCAAATGGTTCAAGAAGGGTTTTGGTGGAACTGCGGGTTCTAAGTTGTCTAAGGGGGTTGGTAGGGGGAAGTGGTGGTTGGTTATCACCTTCCATGATGAAAAGTGATGGAATTACGAACAAAGGTCACGAAGAAGGGGATAGACTATGAGAAGCTAAAAATGAGAAAATTTACTTGATATGAATCAAGCAAAGGAAACCTAAGCGAGGTGGACTACTAACTAGCTATTCTATTCCCGGCAGCGCGAAAAACTTGATAACGCTACACGCGTGCTCGGGGTCAAAGGAACTTCCTTTTCTTGAGCAAGTTTTATAACACCTGGCGAAGAACCTAATCGTTGTAGTGTAGTATTAGGGTAAGCCACGGGTGTTGATATCGTTCTCTGGGAATAGGAATGCTAGTGAGAAGTTACTACGCTAAGGTTGGGGTTGAGGAAGATTATTTTTTATCTTTTTTATTTTTTAGGAAATGGAAAGGTACGAATCTCGGGGTTTGGATTTGGGGGGTTGGTATTGCTACCGATTACTCTACTTATCTAATTATATAATCTAAGGTGTATGTAGTCTATGTCTAATTATTGTGTGCTCGTATGATAGTTTAAAGATGTGTTTACTTAGGTTTTACTACTCCTTAATTATCTCCTATTGGTGGTTGAATTGTCACGTCCTTATTCTTAATTGCGTTGTGTGTCTAAAGTTGTAGGGTATGCGTTTCTCCCTAACTCTTTAAAGTTACCAAAGGGTCTCGTCTACAAAATACCACTAGGGATCATAAACTCTAACTCTAAGGCCTCTTTGGATAGTTTAGCTTACAACCGCTCAAGGTGCTATAACCTAAGGTTCACAAAGATTAATCAAGCATAAAGTACACAACGAATGACCTATCGCATTACTAGATCATTAACAACTAAGATAAGAGACAACCAATCAATATTCAATAATTAAGTTTCATATTCTCTAAGCAAACACATAAATAAATTAGCCGGACATGAAGAACATGCAAGCATACACACAAATAATCAAAGACATAATTTTATTAATGAAGTAAAGTACTTATCTTGGTGTAAGATAGGGTTTGGAACCTAAAATCTTGTATAAGACGCCTTGGTTCGGTTTAGGTTTTTACTCCAAAAGACTACACACTATCTCGAAAAATTCGGATTCTATATATAAGATTACATATGCGACGGCGTCACCTTATGTTGTGTGACGCCGTCGAATCCATCGCCATTAGGGTTTCGTCTTGGCCACGTTAATCTTGCGGCGGCCACCTTGTGCTTGTGACGCCGTCCTCTTCGACTTCGGACGCCGTCTGGATTGAATCTAGGCCGTCGAGTTGCGACGGTCTACTCTTTTATAACTTGACGTCGCTCGCTTAAAAATAAGAGTTTTGGCTTACGTCCCATCACAAAATCCTCCGACGGCGTCGCGATTAGCGATGGCGCCACCGCGCGTTTTCGGCGAATGGAGTGTCTCGATTCTTGACTTTGGCCATTTTCTTCATATATCCGCCCTTTTAGTCAAATAAGTGCCATTACAAAGAATTTGCCTTCAAGAGACCAAAAAGTGAAAAGGCGATATTAAGTAATAACGGATACAAAGTGATCAAATAAGGGCTTAAACGACCGCCCCAAAAGGTACATTTAAAACCTTATCATCGATCCGATCCTGCGCCACCTCCGTCACCCCGCCACGGTGATTGTTCGTGTTTCTGGGTGAGACCGTGCACCAAATGTTTGGGCTCACTTCAACTACGTCGAAATGTCGGATGGCATGCGAAAGGCTCAATGTAAGCATTGTTTATGTTTCTTCAAACCCACTTCCAACATGGCGTTGAGGGTTCACACACAGAAGAATTGCCGCCATGCACCTGCAGTTGATGCCTTATTCGAGACCTCGAGTCGACGTTAAGTAGCTTATCAAGTTATTGATGTTTTATGTTTATGTTATTATGTGTTATGTTTTAAGTTTATGTGTAATGTGTGATGTATCATACTATCATGTATTCTCCGTTTTATTAAATAAAAGTTCTAGTTTATTAATACACGAAACAAGAAAAAGATGACAAACGACGACGAAAAATTAAAAAAAATATATATATATATATATATATATATATATATATATATATATATATATATATATATATATATATATATATATATATATATATATATATATATATATATATATATACTAGAACCGGTCAAAACCGGTTAACCGGTCTAGATCGGTCCCAAACCGTACCCAAACCGGTTTCGACCGGTTGGGTTTTTTCCTCTTCACAGCCGGTTCGGAACCGAACCGGTTAACCGCCCCGACCGGTTTTTTTTTTGCGTTGACCCAAACCGGTTCGAGTTAGACCAGTCGTCAAATCGAACCGGTTAACCGAAATGTGCTCCTCTACCTACAAACTGTATACAAATTATATGAGTTGAAAGTTGAAACTATGTTCAGAATTGAATATCGGTCACCAGTAATTCAATTCCTCAAAAGCTAAACTATGTTCATGATATCTCCAATGTTTACTAGTCGATTTTATTCTTTTTTATTTTGAACAGCAATATATTAAGAACAAAACTAACAAGTAACTCAATAATTACTCGATTAGATTCAACCGTACCAATGACTATTAACTCTATAGCTCTATATTTCATACTCCTAATTACCACATGATCATCTTCTTTCATACTGAACATAATTTTAATATAATTAATCAGAGCGCAAAAGTCGAATGAGAGCATATAACTAGTAATAAATGTTTGTTTTTGAGTAACAAACGTTTTGTGACCTTATAGTCAAATAATATACATCACACGAACTTGGTTAAAGCTTTCTCTTTTAAAAATTTGATGTGCATGGCTACTTTAAGTTTATTTGCACCAAGCACAATTTGAATTTGTGACCTCTTACATATTAGTTACGATAGTTGCATGCCCCTTTTGGTTACCAATTACTCACCCAACCGTTGGTTACTTGATCATCTTCTGGCCAGGATGTTAAACTAAGAGGAAGCTAGTAGCGATAAGTAACGAAAAAAAATGAGGTGAAATTAGCGTCCAAGTGTGGGGGGCCAAGGAGCAGGTGGTATGGGACGTGAATGGTGTGTTTGTTTGATTAAGATGTTTTCGTCTGAATCATTACTGCATCTTCTTAGTAAAGATAACTATAATATACGAATCTGAATTAAAAAGTGTTGTTTGTTTTTATAATTATGCGAATGGTTTTAATTTTCTCTTTTAAGTATATATTAAATTATTGTAAATCGATTAATAAGTATATATTGTAAACTTGAAACAAAACATTTTATCATAGATTTAACATGATTATAAATTATTAAATAAATTATGTTAATAAATATCAAAATTTAACATAATAAAACTATTACATAAATCGTCTTAAAATAAAACATAAAACTTCACGCTATAAAAAGCAATTAAGTAACTTAACTAGTATCAAATAATTTAAAACTTAGCTTTGCATAATTTGAAGATGAATGGGTTGAAGGGTTTGAAGATGAATGTGTTGAAGGGGTGTTAATAAAGAGGTAGTAAGATCTTTTCACACCTCTTCTTGAGTTAGACATATTAGCTCTTCTACGTATCATTGGTGATGAAAAAAACAAACAAGTAAAGCGTCTACCCACTTCTTGGTAAGAGTAAGAGAGTAGTAAAACTTTTTAAAAAGCAAACACACCGAAGATTAAATGACAATGGATGCTAAACGGTCCAATGTCTGCCTGTGGATTGTTTAAAGCGAACTTTCTATCTTTTCTTTAGCAAAAATCATATAATATGATCAAAAAATAATTTGGGTAATATTTATAAGGATCGAGAATCTCTCGAGTTAGGGTGTGTTTGTTTATTAAGATGTTTTGGATTGCGATCATTCTGGCATCTTCTTGGTAAGAGGTGGTTAGAAAATTTAAATTTGAGCGAAATAATGTTGTTTGTTTTTGTATAAGTGTCCGAATGATTTTAAGTCTTTCGTTTTTGCAATTTGTTTATTAAACCAACGCAATGCGATAATAAATAACTTATGTAAGACTTTTTTTTAAAATACAAACACACCCTTAGTATGAATATTACTGGTCATGTTTCTCATAAGGAAAACTGTGGGGTTTATTGCAGGACATGGTCTTTCTTTTGTTTGTGAAAGAACATGACTGGTCATGTTAATACTAACTTGAGGGAATCTCTATCCTATTTATAATATTTCCCAAACCTGTTTAGACTCGAGCTCACAATTACTTATGTGCAGGGTCGGACATACTTGAGGCATATGTAGGTACATACCCTTTAAGCGATATCGGTAATGTAAAATGTAGGTTTTTGAGATAGAATTTTGTAAACTTTAATACGAAGCGCACACCATTTGCCGTGTTTTACAAAATGTGCATACCTTTTAACAATTTTTTGTGTCCGTCACCACTTACTTTGTTAAATAAACAACTTAATTAATGGCTTAATGTCTTTGATGATAATTTTTTTCTGATTTACATGTATACAAGTTAAGAAGCCGATGACGTGGTAAAGAGAAAAAGACGAGGCACTTGACAAGTCACATCCGCTGTTGAGGTTTTAGCGAACAAATAAACACAAGAATGAATGATGTCCCTATCATATGTTAGTATCCTATTTTTCTACGTAATTTTGAATATGAAACAACCAAAATTGTTTATCTAAATATTTACAAGAACTTTTATATATTGATGTCGGTAGCAAGTAGCAACTAATACTATAACACAACCGGGATCTATGTCAGGCAAGAAGAGTAGAAGACTTGTGATTTTGTTTGCTAGTTTCTGGATTAGGTTTCGTCTAGATAAGTCTTTAAAAGAATATATGAGGCATGACTAAAGGGTTTTTTTCTCCAAGAAAATGTGTTGATCAATATTCAATTGCCACACAATTCTCCCGGTTTGATGGGATCTTTTATGTTGTATTGGTGTTATCACTCCCTACTCTCCACCGTAACAGAATGTTTCCACTATATCTCATGCCCAATTGAACCAACAACTATTTGCTTGAAGAACATCTAATACCGTTAGGTTGTAAGCTTTCGATTACCATATTTACGTAATAAAAATCTGAACTGTTGCAATTTAAATGTAGAGTATGATCCGGTGATTATTATTTTGACAGATGTATTGGTGGATGACTTGCATAATAATACTTATTCAAAGTCTATATCTTAACTGAATTATGAATGGTAAAACTTATGATGTATCTTATAATGTGTATAGACATAGATATAAATAGTATGTTAGAGAAGTTAGAAGTTAATAACTCATTATCTTTGAACAAGACCCGGCCCCCTCGCATTCGTTTATTCTTTACTCACATGGGATGTTACCTTTTGCCCTACATAACCAAGGATCGATTGTGATCGTCAAAGCCTCAAAGGGTAGAAACTCTGCCCTTGTACGAAATGATCGACCATTGCTCATGTATACTGATGGGTATGGTTAGGTAACATGTCCCCTCTAGACCACAATGTGTGGCTCCAGCTCTTTCAAGATCTTTTATGTCTTGTTTACATGGACTTAATTACTTGCAAAGTGTCTTGTTCTGTTTAAGTAAAACTTGTATTACAAAGATAATTTGAGATGATATTTCAACTACCAAAGGTTGACTGTTAAGATTTATATTGTCTAATTAGTGATGTATATCCAGAAACATAAGTTATGCCAGTCGCATGCAAACCATACCACTAATGGTGTAACATATTTTAGGTCACACATATTGTTTTAACGAGAATTTTTTAGCCGCTCTTTGTTGCGGACGAAATTTTTTTACATGAAAAAATTATGTTATTTGAAAATCTCACTTAAATCAGTTTTAAGTTTTACGTACAAAAGTACCATAAAGTTGTCACACACAGAGAAAATGTCCTTAAATGTTGAAAAGTGTTACTAAACCCAAAAGAGCTAGAGTTGCCAAACGTGACAAAGAGTCACAACAATGTCAAGTTCTTCACCTACACGTAAAATCTTTATATTACTGTACTAGTTTGTGTTCTTTTAGCATGCAATTTCACTGTGAGATGACTTTTCGCTTGGGTGCCATTAATACTTTTTTTTCCTTCTTTTTGTTTTTTTTTGTTTTTTTTTTAAAGATTGCCCTGCTTATAAATAATAGAGTAAATTACATAAATGGCCCATGTGGTTTGTGAAGTTTCACCTACCGTCCTTCAAACTTAAAAGTTGCATATATCGTCCCTATCGCCTCCAAAGAATAACATGAATGGTCCTTTTGTTGGACGGCCGTCTATTGCGCCGTTAAACGTCATCCACGTGATAAACACGTGAGGGTAAAATCGTCTTTTTCTCTTAGTAGTTGACTTATACTTAATTATTTTTCATTCTCAATAAACTCACATCACTCTATTCTCACATTTAATTTTCCCTCTTCTCTCTCCAATACTGTTGGGTTTAGTCCCAGATAGATCTTATGAGCCTAGAAAGAGTATAGCTATCATGTGTAATCACAAGACAACTATGGAGAACCTTTGCAAGAATTGTATTCACGCGAAAAATAAATACAATACTCAAGAAGACAATAAACACCAATAACTTGATCCTCTATGGATCTATATTAATTCACTATTATTGTTATTGAAACACACATAAAACCACTAGCCGCTAGTTTCTTTTATAGTACAAAAACCCTAACTGCGACTTGCTAATCACGTAAAAGATACGCACTATCTATTCCTATTTTAACTCATGCATATCATAACTAATAAACTAATAAAGCGGAAACTACATATCCGCACAAACAAAACAACTATCAAAGGAAACTGCACTATCCGCAGAAACCTCACTATCAGCAGAAACTATTCTACTATCAGCAGGAACCTTATCAGCAGGAACCCACTTTTACATAATTCCTAACAATCCTCCCCTAAACTTGAATTTGACTCTGTTAACTTCAAGTTTCCAGATAGATCTTCACCGTGCAGAGGATTGAGTAAACCGAAGAATCTGAAACCGGAGTAAGCACCAGTGAGTAACATCTAGAACCACTAGATACATCAATGAAGTCCAAGATCCCATCAACAACTCCTAGAAACGGCGACATCGTGAACCAAAGGCATCGGTAACGAGTAGTTTTGATAAGCCTTTACCAAGTAGCTACTCTTGGGCTAGTTGGTTATTGAGTGGAATCATGACATCACCACGGTGAACCGGTTACCATCCGACACTTAGACGTGAATCAATGGTGTGTTGGAATACCCTAATGGTTTTAGCGAACCATCACGACCATCAGCCGGAGTTGACTTGTCTTTACCGGCCGTTTAACTCGGGACTAGTCATGGTGTTCCTTCGCCTTTATCACAAGCCATGAACTTGTGGGCTAGCCAACTCTTCATCTATGAGGACATGGTGAGTTGAGCACCATACAACTTATTGGCAAGTTGTCAACCATCCAACATATTTGACATCTCTTTACCAGAGCCGTTTGCTCATGGAGTAGCCAATGTTTGGTGTGTGAGACCAGGGTACATTGATAACCCTCTGATTTTTAGTAAATCAGCAACTATCAACAGATTTGAGAATACTTACTAGAGTTGTACCCCCTTAGTAAGTTAACCCTTTGTCACTAAGGACATAGTGAGTTAAAACCATATATGAAACCCAAGTGTACAACATGATCCTCAAAGATGAAAATTAGAAAATATACAAGATATATACAAGTTTTTTTTTTTTTTTTTTTTTTTTTTTAACACCAAAAGAAAAGATAATAAATGAAACATGTACAAAAGAAAGAAACTATACAAATAACAACATACCACCTATCAATTTGAAGAATCAACATAAGCAGCAATTAACTTATCCTTTAACCTTTTGATCAGCTGCTCTGCATTAGTCATGTCATTCCCAACTGGAGCAGTAGAGAAAGCCAACTTTTTCTTCAACATTTGTTCCAACATTGATGCAGACAAAGGATATTCTTGATCTCAAAACATGTAAAGATAGACCCCAGACCAAGTGCGCACCACATGAATACTAGAGAGTGGATAGAAAGTCCAACTAAAACCTTCCGCGAGGTTGACCTTCCCAAATCTTAAAGCCGGCACCATCTTGATATTTGGAATCAAATAACACCGAAGATCACCCAATAAAACAAACCAAATTTCTAGTGCGGGATGAGATTCAAATTGTTTTGAGACCATACCATAAAGCAATCGGATCCATCTCTATCTAGAAAATTTAGGATCTCGAGAAGAAAAGTAAAGTGCCTAACAGACTCATCCTTGCAATAAACCGAATTACAATCTCCCAAACCACCAAGACACAGCAGGTGAGTTTCCAATTCACCAATGGAGACCAATCTACCAACTCCTCATCCGAATCATCCTCCTCAAAGTCCTTTATAAAAGAGTCATCGATGGCATGAAGATCAAAGGAACTCCCTTTCTTTCTTCTAGACTCTTACATCTTCTTCGAGAAGAAGGAAGAAATATCACTAACATGTGTAGCCTCAGGGGTAACCATAGCTTCCTTTGCAGGTGAGACAACTGGTGGATCTTGGGGAATAGACACATTCTCTGTCTTATTAGCAGAAAGATCCTTCTCCTCATGATGTGGAACATCCTCAGCAGAAACTGATGTAGGTATGTCAGAAGAAATCTTGGAAGTGCTATCAGAAGGAATGGTTGAAGGCATATCAGCTAATGTCTCCTCAGAAGGAATGGATGCAGTTGCAAAAGTATCAGTTGTCTTCAATGTCTTAGAAGTAGGACCTTCTAGTAGAGATGGAGAGCATTTCACTTGACGATAAGGACTAAGACCATCCTTCTCCAATCTTGAAAAAATTATGTTATACTCCTTAATCAACCGATCATCTGGTAAGGATTTCACATACCGCATAGACCATCCAGTATTGTAGACAGCTGAACTTGTGTTCTTTACAAATTCTCTCATATGTTGCCTTTGTTCAGCTTGAGATAGAGGCTTGTCCTTTTTTGCTTTAGCCTTCCTTTCTGCATCTGCCTTTTTCCTTTGATTCACCAAAGCCATGATATCATCAACATAATTCTCTTGATCAAAGGCACCTCCTAAAATGGATTGGGCAAAGTGGATTGTTAGATACACCATCGACGATTGATTCAAGTGTCATCGGTGAATCTCATGCAAGATCATCGATGCTTTCTTCTTTTGTGGTGTGACCTCATGAACTGTGGAAGATGACTTTGAAACTCTGCATCAAATGTAGTTTGAGTCGGCGACTATCTCTCATCACGTTGGGAAATCTTATGAAGTTTCAAAAGTCTAGCCTGCTCAACCTTAAAGTCCTCGAATCCATATCCTCTTCAACTACTTGACCCTTTCCCTTATCGATGGAGAAGCGAGGCATGGGTTCATCCTCAGCAGATAGCATCCATATATCGGAGGAATAGGCGAAAGCTTGAAGCAATCGTAGGTCGATCGGCAGGATCCGAAACTCGTTCCTCACCTTTCTTCTCAGTAGCAACAACCTCTGGAGGAATATCAACCTTATCAGCAACACCAAAAGGTTCAGAGGAATCCACTACTTTTGGCTTAAGAGTCATTTGACTGAGATAGTTCCTCTTTCTTCTCTGTCTCCGCTGAAACACTTGTACTTCTAGATGCTTTGGAAGTTGAGTCTCTCCTAGGGACACAGATGCTAGAACATGAAGGGCCTCAAGATCAATATTAACCCTCTCATAACCCTGTTTCTCCTCATTATCAGACACCACAAATCTACTCCTCCTCCTATCCAGCCTCACCTCCAAATCTGTCACCCTCTTTAATAACTTCACCATAGCACCACCCAAAGTGTGCTTAGTCTCTTTAAGCTCTTCCCTAGATTCCTTGAGCTGGAGCTCCAAATCATCAACCTTTTTAACACACATGCGGATCAAACTAGACATATTCATTAGCCTATTAGGAAACTCGGCTCACCAAAGCACTTATACACGTGGCGAGGAGCTTCGTTGGTCTAGGAGGAGACATGAAAATCGGCACCAAAGTGGTGTCTTCCTCAAAATAATGTCTAGGTGGACTAGGAGGTTGAACAAAAGGCTGAGTAGGATTAACCTCATTCTCAACAGGAGTTTGTTCCTGTGATGTAGAGGCAACCACTGGCTCCTCAGGAGCAATAGACCTTGGTGAAGGTGGGGCATCATGTGGAGGTGAAGGTGGAGGTTGTGGGTCATCAGTGGCAACTGATGCAGAGGCATCAGTAGCAACATTGACACTAGGCAACATAGTGGGTAGCAAGGGTCTATGTTCTCCAGCATAATTAGTTTTCATTGTAGCAAGCAACTTAGCGCGATTAATTTGGTAATGACCATGAAGTTTTGTTAGAGGTTTCAATGCTTAATATCATTTGTAAAATCTAGGATACATTAGAAACTTATGTTTGGTATCCTTTATATTCTTAAGCATTTCCTCAAAAATATATCTTGAAAAATTATACTGTTTACCATGGGCCAAACATATTATAGCATTTGCAATTGAACTGGAGAACTGATCCCAACCACCCGATTTGGGACTAAAGCACTGAAGCAGGGTATGGACTAAAAACCTCCACTTAGGGCAAAACTTATTCTTGTACCAGATGATTTTCCCATCATAGGGATACCCTAATGTAGGACCTTACTTTTATCAACCTTATCACAAACCCACTTAACAAACACAAGTATCACCACGTGAAACCACGTTCAACCCAAACACAAACATAAAGCGTACAAGATGAAGAAGAAAAGATAAAGATGTTGGTGACTTGATGTTTATACAAACCGTGTATGTGAAGAAAAGATAAACACAATAAAGATGATGTTTATTGCAAGGAAGAACACACACACACACTCAAGCACACCTCAAATGAGACTTTGAGGGTATTTATACTCTAAATACAAGATGCCTAAAAGGCTTTCCATGGGCTCGTTTGGGCTTGGGTTGGATTACATCATACATAAGGCTAGCTTAACTTAACTTATAACCAATTAGCTTAGCCCAAGTCCACCGAGCCCGTTGACTATTCTAATAAGATATCTAACACACGTTACAAAGTTCCTAAACGTGAATGACCATCACTTCTAATAAAACTATTAAGGCTAACACCTAAGCTGGTTAAGCCAGTAATAAGTGCTTTTCTATCATTCTCAAAGAGACCACCGGCATCATCAAATTGCAAATGAGTCCTAATAAGGGACTCAGTAATCACATACTCTCTTCCATCAATGGTTGCCACAATCTCCTTGGTAGAACCAGTGCGAGATCGCTCATGAGCAGTGGCCCAAAATTGTTTGACAAGAGAGTCATAAACAATTGATGGAGAGTGAGTAAGAGCATACCTGATCTTGGAGCGCAAGAGAAAATCAATCATAGAGTCATATATGTCGCTCCCTTTGGTGTGATCCATAAATGCAATTTTGTTGTGGTCGACTTTGTAATCAAGAGACGCCATTGATGAAAGGATTGAAGATGAGCAGGATTCAAAAGCAGAGGGAATTGTGTAACTTGGTTGTGGGATACTACTGATTGACTATTTAGAAAAGTTTCCCAAAATAGCCGTTTAAATTGACACAAGATTCGGAACAAATCTTTGACCAATTTTGACTTTAAATGAATCCCAAATTAAATCCCCAAATTTTATCAAAACCAGCAGCAATGAAAAGTCAACCAGCGGAAACCAAGTAGTCAAACGGCAGAAACCAATTAACTTTTGTCCGTAGTAACAATTCAAAGCTATCAGCAGAGTCCACAACCCATCAGCAGAAACAATCACAAAATCAGCAGCAATAAAAAGGGAATCAAATCAAATCTTTGACCCATAACAGTGCCTTAACTGTCTCCAATCAGAACTTTTAGCGATACAAATTCCAACCATCAATATTTACCATAAATTTTACTAACCTAAGATGCCAAAGAGCATATAAAACCAACCCCTTACAACAGCAACCATACAAACAAAACACATAACCCTAAGCACCAAAATCAAACAGATAACCATGAGCAATTCTCCTAACCACCCAATTGAACTATCATCATCTGATACTATACAAAAACCCTAAGTCGACTTTTCTCTCTGGCGACCAAAAGGAAAACCGAAACCCTTACTTCTGCAAACAACGATCTCCTCTGCTCTTTTCTCTTAATCCTTTACTCTAATCTATTATTCTTATGCAATTACTTATGTGATTTGCTTAATTATTTCAGATTTTTGTGATCGCTTAGGAGTTAGGGTTCTTCGTTTGTTAGGTTTCGTTTTTGTTTTCTTTTACGGTCTTTATTCGTTCCTTGGATAGTATATACATGATTAATTGATTGTGTATCATCATAACATGGAGCTGGTTAGTCTTTTGTGGGATTATCGCTTAAACCCTAACATCTGTTAGGGTTTTCTCTTATTTTATTTTGGTCGTTTTATGGTCTTCTTTGGGGTTGTCATATTTACGTGGTTTGTGTGATTGTGTGTGGGGTTTCGTGTCATGGAGAAAGGGTTTTCAACAAGGAATGTCCGTCGAAGAAAGCTGATCCGACCCACCAACTTGGCCGATCAAGTTGGGTCTCTTAAGAACCTATGCGATTCTTGGTTTGGTTGACAATAATTTGGGTGTGGAGCGATTACATGCGATCTCTTGGTACTATTGATGGTATGGATTCTGATTGTTTTGCTGCGTCCGATAAAGGTACACCTCTTGTTGGTACTGATGGACAAGTGGAGCCGGTTTCACTTGATTCAAGCCCTAGTCATGATATACCTGTTTCTGATTCGGCCTCTAATGTTTCAAAACAGCCTAATGTGGAGCAGTTGATTGCTAATGCGAATCAGAAATTTGATGCAGCAATGAATAAAATTGACAGTGATATTACTAAGATGGCTTCATCTTCTGATGTGAACAACTCGAGTGGTATTAATGGTACTAAAGTTTATTCTGCAAATACTCCTCTGTCGAGTTTTGATGTGGCTATGCAATCCCAAATGTATGGCACTACTCATAATGTTACTTCTGATCTTAATGCTTGATGGATAGTAAGAATGCTTCTACTTGGTCTTAATGTGGTGATAGTATACACAATGAGTGAGGTCGTTTGCTAATGTGTTAAACTCGGAGCGTGTATCTAGGAAAGTTAACTTCCGTTCATTGGTGAATGAGAATCGAATTGATAATCATGATCTGATTCTTCCTAAGGCTGCTATGGAGGGTGTGTTTAACCGCTATGATAATACTCTTGTTGGCTTCTTTGTCGGCAAGAATATTGCATTCAGTTGGTCAAGAATTATGTCACCAATACATGGGGTAAGTTTGGTTTAAAGAAACTTATGAAGAATGATGACGGTGTATTTCTCTTTAAATTTGATTCTAAAGAGGGTGTTGAGAATGTTCTTCAACGAGGACCTTGGATAATTCGTAATTCTCCTATCATTCTCACTAAATGGACTCTGACGTGCTATTGTCCAAAAGTGAGGTTACCAAAGTGCACATGTGGATTAAATTGCATAATGTGCCATTACTTGCATATTCGGAAGATGGGTTGAGCCTTATTGCTACTCAGGTGGGTAAGCCGATCATGTTAGATGCATTCACTAGCTCCATGTCGTTGACTCACGGGTCGTATTAGTTTTGCTCGTGCTCTTGTTGAGTTATCATCGGTCGATCTTAAACATGTGGTTACTATGGCTATCCTAAGAAGGATGATAGTGGTTTCATGACGGCTAGTATCAAGGTTGAATATGAATGAAACCTCCACATTGTATGGAATGTAAAGTGTTTGGGCATGATAATGCTTGTTGTTCTAAGTCTCTAAGGAGCATCATCTTGATGCTCACACCTCGACCTGGATGTGAATGATGATGGTTTTAAGGTGGTGCGAGATCGAGCCAAACCCAAGGTCCGAAGTTGTCTAGTGGTATTAATATGGGTAAGGGTCCTAAATTTGCTCCTAGGAAGTAGGTTTATATCCCAAAGAAGAAGGCAGGACGTTACTCTTGTTAATGCTACTGGTACTCCTTTACTACTTCTAACTCTTTTGGGACACTTGAGGTGCATGAGGACACGGGCATTCAAAGTCCCGTGGTTGATTCTAATCTTGAGGAGGCGATGATTGGGGATTCTACTTGGTTGTTCTAAGGAAGCGAGATGTGGATAAGGGTCGTACAATGAGGTTAATGAGGATGTGTTAAATAAGGCGGTTCTACATCACATGTATAAACATGAGTGATTCAATGGGAACAATGGATGTTGGTTCTACTCCCGTAGTTGAGAAAATTGGTAAGCTTGAAAACTACTTATTCTTTGGGAAAGCTACTCTTGTGGATGATGATGGTCAACCTATTCCGTCTACCTCTTCTACTAAGAGAGCTAACCTTTTTCTAAAGTGGGAGAGATTGAGGTGTCGATTACGAAGATGAGGTTGTTGCTAACCCATTTGATGAATCGCTAATATATTTGGTGGTGGCCAGGTATGAAGATGAGTATGATGAATATGACTTGATGACTATGCGAAGCGAGGTTCATGATCTTCACAGGAATTTGGATGCCTTTAATGCCATGTATGGCACAACGTTTCAAGGTCCTAGGAAATAATTTCATTGTGTCATATGTTATCATTTGAGTAGTGTTTTGTTTCTTGGTTAGATAATTGGAAGTATCTTGTTATGTAAGCTCTATGCCTATGTAACGGGCTGATATATGGGATCTCACTCATATACATTGTACTTAAACATTTATTTGGTTAATATATTTACCAGGGTGCAGGATTACTCCCCTTTACCCAAAAAAAACTATCATCATCTGATAGTGAACCAAACTGGCTGAACTACTTCCCTCCTAGAGCTTCCAATAATATCACCTACATCTTAAGAGAGCCTCCCACCAGATCACCATTTTACTACATTAATTCAGAAAAAGATCTTCCCAATCCTCCTCCACAGAATGAGGTTGAAGTGTCCAGTGCATAGCTCAATGCCATGAATGAGAAAACTGATGATGAGGTGAATGACCCAACCTACAGGCCACACAACTACGTGCCACTCACTGTTGCTCCTCTTGGTGTTCTTCCCCCAGGACCTTCAATTCCAAACCCCCAACCATCCTCATCCAACCCCACCAAGAGAACCACATGATGGGGCTGCTGCATACTCGGTGTGGAATGGATGGACATGCGGGTAAAGAGCATCATAGGATGCCAGAGTGGGGAAACAAAAGGCCAGAGAGGAGTCCTTGAAGAGTGAAGCCATGGTCTGAAGGAGTGTTGGGTCTGAGGGAATGTTGGGTCTTTCTTATTATGTTCGGTATCTGTACTGATGTCACTGCATCTCTTAATGCAGTTGTTTTTAATGAATAAAAGCTTTTATCCTTTGTCTTTTTGTTATCTGTTTCCACTGATTGTTTGTTTGATACTTGATCTGCAAGATGGTTAGTAGAATACAAAACATACACAAAAATATATACATAATAATACATAAAAAATATACAACATAAAGACCTCCCCTTAAACTAGAATCCTCCCCTTAGGCACAATCCTCCCCTCAAACACAACAATCAGGGGTTGATCATGCCTATATGTACAACCAAAAATTGAAATCTGGAACCATCAAAAGCTTTTGTTAACAAATCAGCAACATTTTCATCTGTAGGAATTTTAACCACTTGAATATGGTGTTTTTCATTAGCATCTCTGATAAAGTGGTGTCTAATTTCTATGTTCTTTGTTCTTTGATAAAAAAAAGGATTTTTAACAATGCATATTGTACTTTGGTTGTCTATAAAGATTTTAGTGTTCATAAAATTGAACCACCCATAATCCAATAATTGGTTTTGAATCCAAAGTACCTGACCACAACAACTAGCAGCAACAACATATTCAGCTTCAGTAGAAGATGTAGCCACAATGGTCTGCTTCTTGCATTGCCAAGAAATTAATCTCCTTCCCAAGAACTGACAACCCCTAGTATAGTAGTAGATTTGCGATCAAAATTAGCATCAGCATAATCACTATCACTATAAGCTTCCAACTCAAATGGAGATTCTATAGGATACCAAAGACCCAATTTGGGTTGGCCTTTGAGATACTTGAAAATCTTCTTGACTACAGTCAAATGGAAAGTCAAAGGTATGACCTGATGCCTAGAACAAGCACTGACTGCAAATATTATGTCAGGCCTAGAGGCAGTCAAATACATGAGAGAACCAATCATTGATCTGTAGAGATGCACATTAACAGCAGGATCTGGTTCATTAATTGACTTAGCCTTAGGAGCTTCATAGGGAGTAGTAGCAGTCCTAACAAGTTCCATGTCAAACTTCTTGAGGATGTCATGCACATACTTCTCTTGATGAATGAAAATGCCATCGATTTCTGACTGCACGAAGGCCCAAAAGAAAGTAAGCTCACCATGGCACTCATCTCAAACTCACTTTTCATCAACTCCTCAAATTCCACACCAAGCTTCTTTGGTAGAACCAAAGATGATGTCATCCATACACTTGCACAAGAATAATATCCTTAGAGCTCTTTTTGAGAAAGAGAGTCTTATAAATAGCACCTCTCCTGTATCCATGTTTCAGCAGGAATGAAGAGAGACTAGCATACTAGGCTCTAGGTGCCTGATGAATTCCATAGAGTGCTTTAACCACTTTGTAGACCATATCTGGATTATGAGGATCTACAAACCCCTTTGGCTGAGTGACATACACTTCTTCCTTAATTTCACCATATAAAAAAGCACTTTTCGCATCCATCTGATAAACCATGAATCCCATGTAGGAGGCAAATGCCAAGAAGAGTCTGATGGCCTCTACTCTTGAAACAGGAGCAAAAATGTAATGCCCCGACCCGACAAGGGTAAAGGAATCACAAGTAATGGTGTCATATCAAAGTAAACATAAATATCCAAAAGAAGTCTTAACATAAATATTGAAATAATTCAAGTCAAAATGACTTCAATACATAGGTCCCAGTGGAAAAATAAACTCCAAATGAAATATAAAATATAAAGTCTTAAATGGCATCATAAGATCAAAGCTAAATATCTCTAAGGTAAGTCCACTCAAGACTCATCCCAAAGCAAAACCGGCTCAATGCTTAGATACCGCCATGGGAAGAAAAGAAATGCGGTGAGCTTCAAAAGCCGGTGAGCGAATATCTGAAGCAAAGCGAATACGAAACGAAAGCGATTACGAAATAAAGTGAAAGAAAGATAGAAAAATCATAATCATTTCAAATTATAAATCGAATAATAGAATAAGTTTATAGCTAACTACCTCGAGCGGACACATATGCCATATCATAATCATATTCATATTCATATTCATAATCACACAAGGCAACATTTGTAGGGAGACCTACCAGAGTTATGAAGGGCGTGCATGCACCAAAGCATCAATCATCGGATAACATACAAACATATAACATATAATATATAACATATAACGGATCTAGGATGCACCATCGCCCCACAAACATATATTGATAATATAATATAACTTGAGCTCATAACGATATGAGATAAGGGGACGTGGGAGAACTTACTCTCGCCTAGAGTCATGTCGGGAAGTGCATCAACGACACGGACATGGAACCCCATGACTAGTTATTATTTGGCTCGGGTGTCAAACTATCTTAGGTCAAATTAGAATGTCAAACCGACATAGATCATACTTTATCAAAGATTAAATCATGTTTTCAAAGTCAAAGTTTTCATATCATATAGTTCAAAATCAAATGTTTTATGATTCAAAATCAAAGTTCGGATAAGCAACAGCTCAAATAAACAAAATAGGGTTCATAGCAAAGGCTTAGAAATCCTAATGTAAAAGCTAACGAAAAGAAAACGTTATAAGGAACCTTCTTGAAAAGGTCGAATATCTCGTACCTTATTCCAAAGCAAATGATCGGCAAATCTGGGAAAGCAAAGGATTACTCCTTCTTCACAGAACCTATACACATTAACGGTCGTACATGTTATTTATGATTCCATAATCGTCGAAATGATCTTTTAATATTTGGTGTTCATACTTAATGTATTTAATGATCTTAATACTTTAGGGTTTATAATTAAATGAGACTTAAGTGTTTTATAAACAATATCGTAGATTAAGGTTCATTATGTCATTTATTAAAGTTTAGGGTTAAATGTGAAAATAGTTTAAACGTCATAACTCACACATGAAATAACGAATTAACACACACTTAGTTTCAAACCCTAATCGACTCTCATTTATGTTCTAGGGTTTTCTCATTCTTTCAATATCATATTAATGTGCATTTACTTTATGTGTTACGTCAATAAATGACTCATTACTCTTGTTATTTACTCAACACGTTCATGTCTTAATCATATGTTATTCATATATATGTTATACATCAACTTTTATATCCATGCACGTTTACACATTAAACTAGGGTTTAGGTTTCACATGATCTTACTTACTAAACACACTTTCAAAACTCTTATATGGTTCGGTTCAAACCTAGGGTTTCAACTACAACACTTTACGCAAGTCCTAGCTCATCTAAGTACTTTACATATTCAAGTTATCATGTTTTTATACCTTAGCCGAATTATATACATGGTTCGGTTCACATGCATGTGGTTCGGTCCTTATATACTCGACATATTCATGATCCGATTCAATAATACTTATTACGTAACAAGCTCTTTAATAATTATAAGGTTTAAATTATTATGGTTTGTCTTTGTTTGGTTCACACGACTCGATCACAAAAAAAAACACAAGACTCAACTAAACGAAACAAGTTACAATATATATACATAGGTGTATGACGAAGACTAATAAACATGTTCTACCTTAGCTTGCTTGAAAACAAAGCTCTCGACACCAATGTGTAAGGTTCGGCGAATAGGAGAAAAAGAAAAGAAGAGGCAACAAAACTAGGGTTTCAATTTCTTGTAAATGCATTATATTTATAGTGGTATCATTTTTAGTTTAGGGCTTGAGGAGGGCTTGGGTCTCGGCCTAGTCAACCGAACACAACAAAACCCACGCCCAATGGTCTTGACCCTTGAGTCCACACGACACAAAACAAACACGGCCCAAGTTATTTCTGCGAGGCGTTAAATCTTCGTCGTACCAAAATCGATCACGTACACATTTTAGTTAGGTTTTAATTATTCGTAAGTTAAGTTTTAAATTCGTTAAATGATTATAAGCGTATTTTACGTATTTTATAATTTTCGATTCCAAGGGTATTTTAGTCTTTAATCATGTTTTTGATTTTTCAGGTTTTACAAAAAACCTCATCATAATCAATACCCTCTTCTTTTCTGTGACCTTGAGCAACCAACCTAGCCTTATTTCTAACCACAATTCCCCTTGCATCCCTTTTACATTTTAGAATCCACTTAGTGCCAATAGCATACTTACCAGGCGGCAACTGAACAAGTTCCCACACATTTTGATTCAAAAATTGTTAAATCTCCTCTTGCATTGCAGCTACCCAATCTTTATCTCCCAGTGCCTGTGCAACACTAGTAGGTTCAACCTGAGATAGGAAACAAGAAAAGAGATAATGATGATAGTCTATATGATTGTTCCTATGTTGATCCTGAATGTAGCTGATAAAAGCAGATTCACCAAACTTTGTCTTCTTGACCATGCTTCTAGTTTGCACAGAAGAAGTAGGATCACCAATGATTAGGGATTGTGGATGAACTGTGTTAATTCTCTTAGTGACATTTGGACTAACATCCACTTAAGTGGCCAGATTAGTAAGAGTAGGACCAAAGTCATCATCATAAGAAGAAGAGCTAAAAATGCATGTTCTTGACATGTGATGAATGCCATCTAATTCAGAGCTGGAATGGTGTGAATTGGCTAAGTCGTATATATATATATATATATATATATATATATATATATATATATATATATATATATATATATATATATATATATACTAAACCGTCAAAACCGTTCTTAGGTTAGATCGTCTGAAACCGTGCAAAGGTTTCGACCGGTTGGGTTTCCTCTTACGGTAGGTTCGAACCGAACGGTTAACCCGACGGTTTTTCGTTGACGGGCCGGTTCGAGTTAGACCGTCGTCAAATCGAGCCGGTTAACGAAAATAATGCTCCTCTACCTACAAACTGTATACAAATTATATGAGTTGAAAGTTGAAACTATGTTGAGAATTGAATATCGGTCACCAGTAATTCAATTCCTCAAAAGCTAAACTATGTTCATGATATCTCCAATGTTTACTAGTTTTTATTCTTTATTTTGAACAGCAATATATTAAGAACAAAACTAACAAGTAACTCAATAATTACTCGATTAGATTCAACCGTGCCAATGACTATTAACTCTATAGCTCTATATTTCATACTCCTAATTACCACATGATCATCTTCTTTCCTCTTGAACATAATTTTAATATAATTAATCAGGCGCAAAAGTCGAATGAGAGCATATAACTAGTAATAAATGTTTGTTTTGAGTAACAAACGTTTTGTGACATATAGTCAAATAATATACATCACACGAACTTGGTTAAAGCTTTCTCTTTTAAAATTTGATGTGCATGGCTACTTTAAGTTTATTTGCACCAAGCACAATTTGAATTTGTGACCTCTTACATATTAGTTACGATAGTTGCATGCCCCTTTTGGTTACCAATTACTCACCCAACCGTTGGTTACTTGATCATCTTCTGGCCAGGATGTTAAACTAAGAGGAAGCTAGTAGCGATAAGTAACGAAAAAAAAATGAGGTGAAATTAGCGTCCAAGTGTGGGGCCAAGGGCAGGTGGTATGGGACGTAGATGGTGTGTTTGTTTGATTAAGATGTTTTCGTCTGAATCATTCTACTGTCTTCTTAGTAAAGATAGGTATAATATACGAATCAATTAAAAAGTGTTGTTTGTTTTATAATTATGCAGAATGGTTTAATTTTCTCTTTTAAGTATATATTAAATTATTGTAAATCGATTAATAAGTATATATTGTAGCTTGAAACAAAACATTTTATCGTAGATTTACTTGATTATAAATTATTAAATAAATTATGTTAATAAATATCAAAATTTAACGTAATAAAACTATTATAATCGTCTTAAAATAAGCATAAACTTGCGTATAAAAAGCAATTAATAACTTAACTAGTATCAAATAATTTAAAACTTAGCTGCATAATTTGAAGATGAATGGGTTGAAGGGTTTGAAGATGATATGTTGAAGGGGTGTTAATAAGAGGTGAAGAAGATCTTTTCATGCTCTTCTTGAGTTAGACATATTAGCTCTTCTGTTATCATTGGTGATGAAAAAAAGCAACAAGTAAGCGATACTCTTCTTGGTAGAGTAAGAGAGTTAGTAGGCTTTTTAAAAAGCAAACACACCCGAAGATTAAATGACAATGGATGCTAAACGGTCCAATGTCTGCCTGTGGATTGTTTAAAGCGAACTTTCTATCTTTTCTTTAGCAAAAATCATATAATATGATCAAAAAATAATTTGGGTAATATTTATAAGGATCGAGAATCTCTCAGTTAGGGTGTGTTTGTTTCGTTAAGATGTTTTGGTGCTGATCATTCTTAATCTTCTTGGTAAAGGTGGTTAGAAAATTTAAATTTGAGCGAAATAATGTTGTTTGTTTTTGTATAAGTGTCAAGAATGATTTTAAGTCTTTCGTTTTTAGATTTGTTTATTAAGCCGTGATCGATAATAAATAACTTATGTAAGACTTTTTTAAAATACAAACACACCACTTAGTATGAATATTCTTGGTCATGTTTCTCATAAGGAAAAGCATGGGGTTTATTGCGAGACGTGGTCTTCTTTTTGTTTGTGAAAGAAACGTTGGTCGTTATATCTTAGCTTGAGAATCTATCCTGTTATAATATTTCCCAACACTTGTTTAGACTCGAGCTCACAATTACTTATGCGGTCGGATATGAGACATATGTGAAATTTTACATACCCTTTAAGCGATATCGGTAATGTAAAATGTAGGTTTTGAGATAGAATTTTGTAAACTTTAATACAAGCGCACCATTTGCCGTGTTTTACAAAATGTGCATACCTTTAACAATTTTTGTGTCCGTCACCACTTACTTTGTTAAATAAACAACTTAATTAATGGCTTAATGTCTTTGATGATAATTTTTTCTGATTTACATGTATACAAGTTAAGAAGCCGATGACGTGGTAAAGAAAAAGACGAGGCACTTGACAAGTCACATCCGCTGTTGAGGTTTTGTGAACAAATAAACACAAGAATGAATGATGTCCCTATCATATGTTAGTATCCTATTTTTCTACGTAATTTTGAATATGAAACAACCAAAATTGTTTATCTAAATATTTACAAGAACTTTTATATATTGATGTCGGTAGCAAGTAGCAACTAATACTATAACACAACCGGGATCTATGTCAGGCAAGAAGAGTAGAAGACTTGTGATTTTGTTTGCTAGTTTCTGGATTAGGTTTCGTCTAGATAAGTCTTTAAAAGAATATATGAGGCATGACTAAAGGGTTTTTCTCCAAGAAAATGTGTTGATCAATATTCAATTGCCACACAATTCTCCCGGTTTGATGGGATCTTTTATGTTGTATTGGTGTTATCACTCCCTACTCTCCACCGTGAATGTTTCCACTATATCTCATGCCCAATTGAACCAACAACTATTTGCTTGAAGAACATCTAATACCGTTAGGTTGTAAGCTTTCGATTACCATATTTACGTAATAAAATCTGAACTGTTGCAATTTAAATGTAGAGTATGATCCGGTGATTATTATTTTGACAGATGTATTGGTGGATGACTTGCATAATAATACTTATTCAAAGTCTATATCTTAACTGAATTATGAATGGTAAAACTTATGATGTATCTTATAATGTGTATAGACATAGATATAAATAGTATGTTAGAAGAAGTTAGAAGTTAATAACTCATTATCTTTGAACAAGACCCGGCCCCTCGCATTCGTTTATTCTTTACTCACATGGGATGTTACCTTTTGCCTACATAACCAAGGATCGATTGTGATCGTCAAAGCCTCAAAGGTAGAAACTCTGCCCTTGTACGAAATGATCGACCATTGCTCATGTATACTGATGGGTATGGTTAGGTAACATGTCCCCTCTAGACCACAATGTGGCTCCCAGCTCTTTCAAGATCTTTTATGTCTTGTTTACATGGACTTAATTACTTGCAAAGTGTCTTGTTCTGTTTAAGTAAAACTTGTATTACAAAGATAATTTGAGATGATATTTCAACTACCAAAGGTTGACTGTTAAGATTTATATTGTCTAATTAGTGATGTATATCCAGAAACATAAGTTATGCCAGTCGCATGCAAACCATACCACTAATGGTGTAACATATTTTAGGTCACACATATTGTTTTAACGAGAATTTTTAGCCGCTCTTTGTTGCGGACGAAATTTTTACATGAAAAAATTATGTTTTGAAAATCTCACTTAAATCAGTTTAAGTTTTACGTACAAAAGTACCATAAAGTTGTCACACACAGAAAAATGTCCTTAAATGTTGAAAAGTGTTACTAAACCCAAAGAGCTAGAGTTGCCAAACGTGACAAAGAGTCACAACAATGTCAAGTTCTTCACCTACGTAAAATCTTTATATTACTGTACTAGTTTGTGTTCTTTTAGCATGCAATTTCACTGTGAGATGACTTTTCGCTGGGTGCCATTAATACTTTTTCCTTCTTTTTGTTTTTTGTTTTTTTAAGGTGCCCTGCTTATAAATAATAGAGTAAATTACATAAATGGCCCATGTGGTTTGAAGTTTCAGTCATTGCTTAAAAGTTGCATATAATAAATCTATCGCTCAGAATAACATGAATGGTCCTTTTGTTGGAATGACGTCATTGCGTAGTTAACGCATCGCGTGATAAACACGTGAGGGTAAAATCGTCTTTTCTCTTAGTAGTTGACTTATACTAATTATTTTCATTCTCAATAAAGCTCATCACTCTATACATTTAATTTTCCTCTTCTCTCCATCTTGTTGGGTTTAGTCCCGGATAGATCTTATGAGCCTAGAAAGAGTATAGCTATCATGTGTAATCACAAGACAACTATGGAGAACCTTTGCAAGAATTGTATTCCTTGAAAAATAAATACAATACTCGAGAAGACAATAAACACCAATAACTTGATCCTCTATGGATCTATATTAATTCACTATTGTTATTGAAACACACGCATAAAACCACTAGCTAGTTTCTTTTATAGTACAAAAACCTAACTGCGACTTGCTAATCACGTAAAGATCGCACTATCTATTCCTATTTTAACTCATGCATATCATAACTAATAAACTAATAAGCGGAAACTACATATCGCACAAACAAACAACTATCAAAGGCGCTTTATCAGAAACCTCGCTATCGTGAAACTATTCTACTGTCGGTAGGGAACCTTCGTGAGAAACCCACTACATAATTCTAACAATCCTCCCAAACTTGAATTTGACTCTGTTAACTTCAGTTTCGAGATAGATCTTCACCGTGAGAGGATTGAGTAAACCGTGGCTGAAACAGGTAAGCACAGTGAACATCTAGAACCACTAGATACATCAATGAAGTCAAGATCCCGCCAATGACTCCTAGACGGCTGACATCGGGAACCGGCGGCATCGGTAACGAGTAGTTTTGATAAGCCTTTACATAGCTACCACTCTTCTGTTGGTTATTGAGTGGAATCATGACATCACCACGGTGAACCGGTTACCGATCCGACACTTGAACGTGAATCAATGGTGTGTTGGAATACCACAATGGTTTTGCGAACCATCGCGACCATCAGCCAGGTTGACTTGTCTTTTGGCCGTTTAACTCGGGACTAGTCATGGTGTTCCTTGCCTTTATCAAAGCCATGAACTTGTGGGCTGCAACTCTTCATCTATGAGGACATGGTGAGTTGAGCACCATACAACTTATTGAAGTTGTCAACCATCAACATATTGACATCTCTTTACGAGCCGTTTGCTCGTGGGTAGCCAATGTTTGGTGTGTGAGACCGAGGTACATTGATAACCCTCGATTTTAGTAAATCGGCAACTATCAACATTTGAGAATACTTACTAGAGTTGTACCCATAGTAAGTTAACCGCTCATCTTAAGGACATAGTGAGTTAAAACCATATATGAAACCCAGTGTACAACATGATCCTCAAAGATGAAAATTAGAAAATATACAAGATATATACAAGTTTTTTTTTTTTTTTTTTTTTTTTAACACGAAAAGAAAAATAATAAATGAAACATGTACAAAAGAAAATACTATAATAACAACATACCACTATCAATTTGAAGAATCAACATAAGACAATGTATCCTTTAACCTTTTGATGGTACATTCTGCATTAGTCATATCATTCCCAATGGGAGCGATAGAAAGCGACTTTTTCTTCAACATTTGTTCCAACATTGATGCGAGACAAAGGATATTCTTGATCTCAAAACATGTGAATAGACCCGGACAATGCGCACCACATGAATACTAGAGGTGGATAGAAAGTCGACTAAAACCTTCCGCGAGGTTGACCTTCCCGAATCTTAAAGCGGCACCATCTGATATTTGGAATCAAATAACACACGAAGATCACCCATAAAACAAACCAGACCCTAGTGCGGGATGAGATTCAAATTGTTTTGAGACCATACCATAAGAAAGCGTCGGATCTGTCTATCTAGAAAATTTAGGATCTCGAAAGAAAAGAAAGTAAAGTGCTAACGAGACTCGTCCTTGCAATAAGCGAATTACAATCTCCCGAACCACCAAGACACAGGTTTCCAATTCACCAATGGAGACCAATCTACCAACTCTCATCGAATCATCCTCCTCGAAGTCCTTTATAAAAGAGCATCGATGGCATGAAGATCAGGAACTCCCTTTCTTTCTTTAGACTCTTACATCTTCTTCGGAAGAAGGAAGAAATATCACTAACATGTAGCCTCGGGGTAACCATAGCTTCCTGCAGGTGAGACAATTTGGTGGATCTTGGGGAATAGACATTCTACATCTTATGCGAAAGATCCTTCTCTCTGATGTGGAACATCCTCAGTGAGCGTGTAGGTATGTCGAGAAGAAATCTTGGAAGTCTTATCGGAAGGAATGGTTGAAGGCATATCGATAATGTCTCCTCGGAAGGAATGGATGCGATTGCAAAGTATCGATTGTCTTCATGTCTTAGAAGTAGGACCTTAGTAGAGATGGAGAGCATTTCATTGACGATAAGGACTAAGACCATCCTTCTCAATCTTGAAAAATTATGTTATACTCCTTAATCAACCGATCATCGGTAAGGATTTCACATACCGCATAGACCATCGATTATGTGGTGAACTTGTGTTCTTTACAAATTCTCTCATATGTTGCCTTTGTTCGACTTGAGATAGAGCTTCCTTTTTGCTTTAGCCTTCCTGCATCTGCCTTTTCCTTTGATTCACCAAAGCCATGATATCATCAACATAATTCTCTTGATCAAAGGCACCTCTAAAATGGATTGGGCAAAGTGGATTGTTAGATACACCATCGACGATTGATTCAAGTGTCATGGTGAATCTCATGCAAGATCATCGATGCTTTCTTCTTTTGTGGTGTGACCTCGTGAGGCTGGAAGCAGGACTTTGAAACTACGCATCAAATGTAGTTTGAGTCCGGCGACTATCTCATCACGTTGGGAAATCTTATGAAGTTTCAAAAGTCTGTTTATTCGACCTTAAGTCCTCGAATCCATATCCTCTTCACTACTTGACCCTTTCCCACTCGATAGAAGCGAGCATGGGTTCATCCTCAGATAGCATCCATATATCGGAGGAATAGGCGAAGCTTGGAAGCATTGTGGTGATCGGCGGATCCAAAACTCGTTTCCTCATTTCTTCGTGTAACAACCTGCGGAGGAATATCAACCCTCCGGCAACACCGAAAGGTTCGAGAGGAATCCACTACTTTTGGCAAGAGTCATTTGGTGAGATAGTTCCTCTTTCTTCATCTCATTACGAAACACTTGTACTTAGATGCAAGGTGAGTCTCTCTAGGACCGGATGCTAGAACATGAAGGGCCTCGAGATCAATATTAACCCTCTCGTAACTGTTTCTCCTCGTTATCGGACACCATCTACTCCTCCTCTATCGACCTCGCCTCCAGATCATGCCTCTTTAATAACTTCATAGCACCACCCAAAGTGTGCTTAGTCTCTTAAGCTCTTTCACTAGATTCCTTGGTGGGCTCGAATCATCAACCTTTTTATACAGCGGATCAAACTAGACATATTCATTGTATTAGGAAACTCGGCTCCACGGCACTTATACACGTGGCAGGGGCTTCGTTGGTCTAAGACACATGAAAATCGGCACCAAAGTGGTGTCTTCCTCAAAATAATGTCTAGGTGGACTAGGAGGTTGAACAAAAGGTGAGTAGGATTAACCTCATTCTCAGCAGAGGTTGTTCTGTGATGTAGAAATGACAACGGCTCCTCGGGAGCAATAGACCTTGGTGAAGGTGGGGCATCATGTGGAGGTGAAGGTGGAGGTTGTGGGTCATCGATGTGGCGATCACGAGCATCGATAACATTGACACTAGGCAACATAGTGGGTAGCGGTCTATGTTCTCCGGCATATTAGTTTTCATTGTAGCAAGCGACTTAGCGATTAATTTGGTAATGACCATGAAGTTTTGTTAGAGGTTTCAATGCTTAATATCATTTGTAAAATCTAGGATACATTAGAAACTTATGTTTGGTATCCTTTATATTCTTAAGCATTTCCTCAAAAATATATCTTGAAAAATTATCTTTGTTACCATGGGCCAAACATATTATAGCATTTCAATTGGCTGGAGGCCAGTCGACCACCGATTTGGGACTAAAGCGAAGCGGGGTATGGACTAAAACCTCCCAGGGCAAAACTTATTCTTGTGCAGATTTTTTCCCATCATAGGGATACCTGTGGACCTTACTTTTATCAACCTTATCACAAACCATAACAAACAGTATCACCGCGTGAAACCACGTTCACCAAACACAAACATAAAGCGTACAAGATGAAGAAGAAAAGATAAAGATGTTGGTGACTTGATGTTTATACAAACCGTGTATGTGAAGAAAAGATAAACACAATAAAGATGATGTTTATTGCAAGGAAGAACACATACGCACACTCAAGCACACCTCAAATGAGACTTTGAGGGGTATTTATACTAAATACAAGATGCCTAAAAGGCTTTCCATGGGCTCGTTTGGGCTTGGGTTGGATTACATCATACATAAGGCTAAGCTTAGCAACATAACCAATTAAACTTAGAGTCCATGGGCGTTGACTATTCTAATAAGATATCTAACACGTTACAAAGTTCCTAAGCGTGAATGACCATCACTTCTAATAAAACTATTAAGGCTAACACCTAATTTGGTTAAGCCGATTAATAAGTCTTTTCTATCATTCTCAAAGAGACCACAGGCATCATCAAATTGCAAATGAGTCCTAATAAGGACTGGTCACATCTCTCTTCCATCAATGGTTGCCACAATCTCCTTGGTAGAACCCGATGCGAGATCGCTCGTGAGCGGTGGCCAAAATTGTTTGACAAGAGAGTCATAAACAATTGATGGAGTGAGTAAGGCATACGATCTTGGGCGCAAGAAAATCAATCATAGAGTCATATATGTCGCTCCCTTTGGTGTGATCCATAAATGCAATTTTGTTGTGGTCGACTTTGTAATCAAGAGCGCCATTGATGAAAGTTGAGATGAGGCGAGGATTCAGCGAGAGGAATTGTGTAACTTGGTTGTGGATACTCTTGATTGACTATTTAGAAAGTTTCCCAAAATAGCCGTTTAAATTGACACAGATTCGGAACAAATCTTTGACCAATTTGACTTTAAATGAATCCCAATTAAATCCCCAAATTTTATCAAAACCGGTAATGAAAAGTCAACGGTGGAAGCAAGTAGTCAAGCGGCGAAACCAATTAACTTTTGTCCGTAGTAACAATTCAAAGCTATCGGCGAGTCCACGCCCATCGTGAAACAATCACAAAATCGGTGACAATAAAAGGAATCAAATCAAATCTTTGACCCATACTGATGCCTTAGCTGTCTCAATCGAACTTTTAGCGATACAAATTCCAACCATCAATATTTACCATAAATTTTACTAACCTAAGATGCGAAAAGCATATAAAACCAACCCACACAACGACAACCATACAAACAAAACACATAACCTAAGCACCAAAATCAAGCAGATAACCATGAGCAATTCTCCTAACCACCCAATTGAACTATCATCATCGATACTATACAAAAACCTAAGTCGACTTTTCTCTGGCGACCAAGGAAAAGCAAAACCGCACTTATGAACAACGATCTCCTGCCTTCTTCTCTTAATCCTTTACTCTAATCTATTATTCTTATGCAATTACTTGTGATTTGTAATTATTTGATTTTGTGATCGCTTAGGAGTTAGGTTTTCGTTTGTTAGGGTTTGTTTTTGTTTTCTTTTACGTCTTTATTCGTTCCTTTGGATAGTATATACATGATTAATTGATTGTGTGTATCATCATAACATGGAGCTGGTTAGTCTTTTGTGGGATTATCGCAAACCTAACATCTGTTAGGGTTTTCTCTCTTATTTATTTTGGTCGTTTTATGGTCTTCTTGGGGTTGTCATATTTACGTGGGTTTGTGTGATTGTGTGTGGGGTTCGTGTCATGGAGAAAGGGTTTTCAACAAGGAATGTCAGTGAAGAAAGTGCTAGTCCGACCCCCTAACTTGGCGATCAAGTTGGGTCTCTAAGGAACCTATCGGTTCTTGGTTTGGTTGACAATAATTTGGGTGTGGGCAGTTACATGATCTCTTGGTACTATTGATGGTATGGATTACGATTGTTTTGCTGCGTCCGATAAAGGTACACCTCTTGTTGATGCTGATGGACAATGGGCGGTTTCACTTGTTCAAGCCACTAGTCATGATATACATTTACGATTCGGCCTCTAATGTTTCAAACGACTAATGTGGAGCGGTTGATTGCTAATGCGAATCGAGTGATGCGACAATGAATAAAATTGACGGTGATATTACTAAGATGGCTTCATCTTGATGTGAACAACTCAGAGTGGTAATGGTACTAAGTTTATTATAAATACTCTCTGTCGAGTTTTGATGTGGCTATGCAATCCCAGAATGTATGGCTTTACTCATAATGTTACTTGATCTTAATGCTTGATGGATAGTAAGAATGCTTCTACTTGGTCTTAATGTGGTGATAGTATACACATGAAGTGAGGTCGTTTGCTAATGTGTTAAACTCGGAGCGTGTATCTAGGAAAGTTAACTAGTTCATTGGTGAATGAGAATCGAATTGATAATCATGAATCTGATTCTTCTAAAAAATTGCTATGGAGGTGTGTTTAACATATGATAATACTCTTGTTGGCTTCTTTGTCGGCAAGAATATTGCATTCAGTTGGTCAATTATGTCACCAATACATGGGGTAAGTTTGGTTTAAAAGAAACTTATGAAGAATGATGACGGTGTTTCTCTTTAAATTTGATTCTAAAGAGGTGTTGAGAATGTTCTTCAACGAGGACCTTGGATAATTCGTAATTCTCCTATCATTCTCACTAAATGGACTCTGACGTGCTATTGTCCAAAGTGAGGTTACCAAAGTGCACAGTGGATTAAATTGCATAATGTGCCATTACTTGCATATTCGGAAGATGGGTTGAGCCTTATTGCTACTCAGGTGGGTAAGCGATCATGTTAGATGCATTCACTAGCTCCATGCGTTGACTCATGGGGTCGTATTAGTTTTGCTCGTGCTCTTGTTGAGTTATCATCGGTGATCTTAAACATGTGGTTACTATGGCTATCCTAAGAAGGATGGTGGTTTCGGCTAGTATCAAGGTTGAATATGAATGAAACCTCCACATTGTATGGAATGTAAAGTGTTTGGGCATGATAATGCTTGTTGTTCTAAGTCTCTAAGGGCATCATCTTTGATGCTCACACCTCGACATGGATGTGAATGATGATTTTAAGGTGGTGCGAGATCGGAAAGCCAAACCCAAGGTCCGAAGTTGTCTAGTGGTATTAATATGGGTAAGGGTCCTAAATTTGCTCCTAGGAAGTAGGTTTATATCCCAAAGAAGAAGGCGGACGTTACTCTTTATTATTCTCTGGTACTCCTTTACTACTTCTAACTCTTTTGGGACACTTGAGGTGCATGAGGACAGACATTCAAAGTCATGGTTGATTCTAATCTTGAGAGGCGATGATTGGGGATTCTCTTGGTTGTTCTAAGGAAGCGGATGTGGATAGAATTCATACAATAGAGGTTAATGAGGATGTGTTAAATAAAATTTGGTTCTACATCACATGTATAAACATGAGTGATTCAATAGGAACAATGGATGTTGGTTCTCTCCCGTAGTTGAGAAATTGGTAAGCTTGAAAACTACTTATTCTTTGGGAAAGCTACTCTTGTGGATGATCAACCTATTCCGTCTACCTCTTCTACTAGAGAGCTAACCTTTTTCTAAAGTGGGAGATTGAGGTGTCGATTACGAAGATGAGGTTGTTGCTAACCCATTTGATGAATCGCTAATATATTGGTGGTGGCCAGGTATGAAGATGAGTATGATGAATATGACTTGATGACTATGCGAAGCGGGTTCATGATCTTCACAGGAATTTGGATGCCTTTAATGCCATGTATGGCACAACGTTTCAAGGTCCTAGGAAATAATTTCATTGTGTCATATGTTATCATTTGAGTAGTGTTTTGTTTCTTGGTTAGATAATTGGAAGTATCTTGTTATGTAAGCTCTATGCCTGTGTAGCAGGTGATATATGGGATCTCACTCATACATTGTACTTAAACATTTATTTGGTTAATATATTTACGAGTCGAGGATTACTCCCTTTACCCAAAAAAACTATCATCATCGATAGTGAACCAAGCTGGTGAACTACTTCCTCCTGGAGCTTCGATAATATCACCTACATCTTAAGAGAGCCTCCCAGATCACCATTTTACTACATTAATTGAGGAAAAGATCTTCCATCCTCCTCCACGAGAATGAGGTTGAAGTGTCGGTGCATAGCTCAATGCCATGAATGAGAAAGCGATGATGAGGTGAATGACCCAACCTACGGATGCAACGACTACGTGCATCTGTTGCTCCTCTTGGTGTTCTTCCCAGGACCTTGAATTCCAAACTGACCATCCTCATCCAGCCCACCAAGAACCCACTGTGATGGGGCTTGCTGCGACTCGGTGTGGGAATGGATGGACATGCGGTAAAGAGCATCATAGGATGCGGTGAAACAAAAGGCGGAGAGGAGTCCTGAAGAGTGAAGCCATAGTGCGAAGGAGTGTTGGAGTGCGAGGGAATGTTGGGTCTTTCTTATTATGTTCGATATCATCTTGATGTTTGCATCTCTTAATGCGAGTTGTTTTAATGAATAAAAGCTTTTATCCTTTGTCTTTTGTTATCTGTTTCCAGATTGTTTGTTTGATACTTGATCTGCAAGATGGTTAGTAGAATACAAAACATACACAAAATATATACATAATAATACATAAAAATATACAACATAAAGACCTCCCATAAACTAGAATCCTCCCTTAGTGCAATCCTCCTCAAACCAACAATCGGGGTTGATCATGCCTATGTACAACCAAAATTGAAATCTGGAACCATCAAAAGCTTTTGTTAACAAATCGGCAACATTTTCATCATAGGAATTTTAACCACTTGAATATGGTGTTTTTCATTAGCATCTACGATAAAGTGGTGTCTAATTTCTATGTTCTTTGTTCTTTGATAAAAAAAGTTTTAACAATGCATATTGTACTTTGGTTGTCTATAAAGATTTTAGTGTTCATAAAATTGAACCACCCATAATCCATAATTGGTTTTGAATCCAAGTACGACCACAACAACTAGCGACAACAACATATTGACGATGAAGATGTAGCCACAATGGTGCCTTGCATTGCCAAGAAATTAATCTCCTTCCAGAGCTGACAACCCCTAGTATAGTAGTAGATTTGCGATCAAAATTAGCATCGGCATAATCACTATCACTATAAACTTCCAACTCAAATGGAGATTCTATAGGATACCAGAACCCAATTTGGGTTGGCCTTTGAGATACTTGAAAATCTTCTTGACTACGGTCAAATGGAAAGTCAAAGGTATGACACGATGCCTAGAACAACCTTGTTGCAAATATTATATCGAGGCCTAGAGGATCAAATACATGAGAGAACAATCATTGATGCGTAGAGATGCACATTACTAATGAGGATCGGTTCATTAATTGACTTAGCCTTAGGAGCTTCATAGGGGTAGTGCGATCTAACAAGTTCCATGTCAAACTTCTTGAGGATGTCATGCACATACTTCTCTTGATGAATGAAAATGCCATCGATTTCTGCTGCAGCGAAGGCCCAAAGTAAAGCTCACCGTGGCACTCATCTCAAACTATTTTCATCAACTCCTCAAATTCCACCGCAAGCTTCTGGGTAGAACCAAGATGATGTCATCCACATACACTTGCAAGAATAATATCCTTAGAGCTCTTTTGAGAAGAGAGTCTTATAAATAACACCTCTCCTGTATCCATGTTTGAGAGATGAAGAGAGACTAGCATACTAGGCTCTAGGTGCTGATGATTCCATAGGTGCTTTAACCACTTTGTGACCATATCACGGATTATGAGGATCTACAAACCCCTTTGGCTGAGTGACATACACTTCTTCCTTAATTTCACCATATAAAAAGCACTTTTCGCATCCATCGATAAACCATGAATCCATGTAGAGGAAGCGAATGCCAAGAAGGTCGATGGCCTCTACTCTTGAAAGGGAGCAAAAATGTAATGCCCGACCCGACAAGGGTAAAGGAATCTAGTAATGGTGTCATATCAAAGTAAACATAAATATCCAAAAGAAGTCTTAACATAAATATTGAAATAATTCAAGTCAAAATGACTTCAATACATAGGTCCCGTGGAAAAATAAACTCCAAATGAAATATAAAATATAAAGTCTTAAATGGCATCATAAGATCAAAGCTAAATATCTCTAAGGTAAGTCCACTCCACTTTCGTCCCAAGCAAAACCCGACTCAATGCTTAGATACACCCAGCGGAAGAAAAATGCGGTGAGCTTCAAAAGCCGGTGAGCAGATATCTGAAGCAAAGCAATCGAAAGCAGCGATTACGAAATAAAGTGAAAAAGATAGAAAAATCATAATCATTTCAAATTATAAATCGAATAATAGAATAAGTTTATAGCTAACTACCTCGAGCGGACACATATGCCATATCATAATCATATTCATATTCATATTCATAATCACACAAACAACATTTGTAGGAGACCTACAGAGTTATGAAGGGCGTGCATGCACCGGCATCAATCATCGGATAACATACGACATATAATATAATATATAACATATAACGGATCTAGGATGCCATCGCCCCACAAACATATATTGATAATATAATATAACTTGAGCTCATAACGAATATGAATAAGGGGCGTGGGAGAACTTACTCTGCCTAGAGTCATATCAGGAAGTGCATCAACGACAGGACATGGAACCCCATGACTAGTTATTATTTGGCTCGGGTGTCAAACTATCTTAGGTCAAATTAGAATGTCAAAACTGACATAGATCATACTTTATCAAAGATTAAATCATGTTTTCAAAGTCAAAGTTTTCATATCATATAGTTCAAAATCAAATGTTTTATGATTCAAAAATCAAAGTTCAGATAAGCAACAGCTCAAATAAACAAAATAGGGTTCATAGCAAAGGCTTAGGAAATCCTAATGTAAAAGCTAACAACGTTATAAGGAACCTTCTTGAAAAGGTCGAATATCGTACCTTATTCAAAGCAAATGATCGGCAATCACGGAAGCAAAGTTACTCCTTCTACGAGAACCTATACACATTAACAGTCGTACATGTTATTTATGATTCCATAATCGTGAAATGATCTTTTAATATTTGGTGTTCATACTTAATGTATTTAATGATCTTAATACTTTAGGTTTATAATTAAATGAGACTTAAGTGTTTTATAAACAATATCGTAGATTAAGGTTCATTATGTCATTTATTAAAGTTTAGGTTAAATGTGAAAATAGTTTAACGTCATAACTCACACATGAAATAACGATTAACACACACTTAGTTTCAAACCCTAATCGACTCTCATTTTATGTTCTAGGGTTTCTCATTCTTTCAATATCATATTAATGTGCATTTACTTTATATGTTACGTCAATAAATGACTCATTACTCTTGTTATTTACTCAACACGTTCATGTCTTAATCATATGTTATTCATATATATGTTATACATCAACTTTTATATCCATGCGTTTACACATTAAACTAGGGTTTAGGTTTCACATGATCTTACTTACTACACACTTTCAAAACTCTTATATGGTTGGTTCAAACCTGGGTTTCAACTACAACACTTCACATGAGTCCTAGCTCATCTAAGTACTTTACATATTCAAGTTATCATGTTTTATACCTTAGCGAATTATATACATGGTTCGTTCACATGCATGTGGTTCGGTCATATACTCGACATATTCATGATCCGATTCAATAATACTTATTACGTAACAAGCTCTTTAATAATTATAAGGTTTAAATTATTATGGTTTGTCTTTGTTTGGTTCACACGACTCGATCACAAAAGAAAACACAAGACTCAACTAAATGAAACAAGTTACAATATATACATAGGTGTATGACGAAGACTAATAAACATGTTCTACGCTTGGCTTGAAAACAAAGCTCTTCGTGTTTCTGGTGAGCCGTGCACCAAATGTTTGGGCTCACAACTACGTCGAAATGTCGGATGGCATGCGAAAGGCTCAATGTAAGCATTGTTTATGTTTCTTCAAACCCACTAGCATGGCGTTGAGGTTCGCTACGGAAGAATTGCCGCCATGCACTGGGTTGATGCCTTATTCGAGACCTCGAGTCGGCGTTAAGTAGCTTATCAAGTTATTGATGTTTTATGTTTATGTTATTATGTGTTATGTTTAAGTTTATGTGAATGTGTGTATGTATACTATCGTGTATTCTCCGTTTATTAAATAAAAGTTCTAGTTTATTAATACACGAAACAAGAAAAAGATGACAAGCGACGACGAACGAAAAAAAAATATATATATATATATATATATATATATATATATATATATATATATATATATATATATATATATATATATATATATATATATATATATATATATATATATATATACTAAACCGTCAAAACCGTTCTTAGGTTAGATCGTCTGAAACCGTGCAAAGGTTTCGACCGGTTGGGTTTCCTCTTACGGTAGGTTCGAACCGAACGGTTAACCCGACGGTTTTTCGTTGACGGGCCGGTTCGAGTTAGACCGTCGTCAAATCGAGCCGGTTAACGAAAATAATGCTCCTCTACCTACAAACTGTATACAAATTATATGAGTTGAAAGTTGAAACTATGTTGAGAATTGAATATCGGTCACCAGTAATTCAATTCCTCAAAAGCTAAACTATGTTCATGATATCTCCAATGTTTACTAGTTTTTATTCTTTATTTTGAACAGCAATATATTAAGAACAAAACTAACAAGTAACTCAATAATTACTCGATTAGATTCAACCGTGCCAATGACTATTAACTCTATAGCTCTATATTTCATACTCCTAATTACCACATGATCATCTTCTTTCCTCTTGAACATAATTTTAATATAATTAATCAGGCGCAAAAGTCGAATGAGAGCATATAACTAGTAATAAATGTTTGTTTTGAGTAACAAACGTTTTGTGACATATAGTCAAATAATATACATCACACGAACTTGGTTAAAGCTTTCTCTTTTAAAATTTGATGTGCATGGCTACTTTAAGTTTATTTGCACCAAGCACAATTTGAATTTGTGACCTCTTACATATTAGTTACGATAGTTGCATGCCCCTTTTGGTTACCAATTACTCACCCAACCGTTGGTTACTTGATCATCTTCTGGCCAGGATGTTAAACTAAGAGGAAGCTAGTAGCGATAAGTAACGAAAAAAAAATGAGGTGAAATTAGCGTCCAAGTGTGGGGCCAAGGGCAGGTGGTATGGGACGTAGATGGTGTGTTTGTTTGATTAAGATGTTTTCGTCTGAATCATTCTACTGTCTTCTTAGTAAAGATAGGTATAATATACGAATCAATTAAAAAGTGTTGTTTGTTTTATAATTATGCAGAATGGTTTAATTTTCTCTTTTAAGTATATATTAAATTATTGTAAATCGATTAATAAGTATATATTGTAGCTTGAAACAAAACATTTTATCGTAGATTTACTTGATTATAAATTATTAAATAAATTATGTTAATAAATATCAAAATTTAACGTAATAAAACTATTATAATCGTCTTAAAATAAGCATAAACTTGCGTATAAAAAGCAATTAATAACTTAACTAGTATCAAATAATTTAAAACTTAGCTGCATAATTTGAAGATGAATGGGTTGAAGGGTTTGAAGATGATATGTTGAAGGGGTGTTAATAAGAGGTGAAGAAGATCTTTTCATGCTCTTCTTGAGTTAGACATATTAGCTCTTCTGTTATCATTGGTGATGAAAAAAAGCAACAAGTAAGCGATACTCTTCTTGGTAGAGTAAGAGAGTTAGTAGGCTTTTTAAAAAGCAAACACACCCGAAGATTAAATGACAATGGATGCTAAACGGTCCAATGTCTGCCTGTGGATTGTTTAAAGCGAACTTTCTATCTTTTCTTTAGCAAAAATCATATAATATGATCAAAAAATAATTTGGGTAATATTTATAAGGATCGAGAATCTCTCAGTTAGGGTGTGTTTGTTTCGTTAAGATGTTTTGGTGCTGATCATTCTTAATCTTCTTGGTAAAGGTGGTTAGAAAATTTAAATTTGAGCGAAATAATGTTGTTTGTTTTTGTATAAGTGTCAAGAATGATTTTAAGTCTTTCGTTTTTAGATTTGTTTATTAAGCCGTGATCGATAATAAATAACTTATGTAAGACTTTTTTAAAATACAAACACACCACTTAGTATGAATATTCTTGGTCATGTTTCTCATAAGGAAAAGCATGGGGTTTATTGCGAGACGTGGTCTTCTTTTTGTTTGTGAAAGAAACGTTGGTCGTTATATCTTAGCTTGAGAATCTATCCTGTTATAATATTTCCCAACACTTGTTTAGACTCGAGCTCACAATTACTTATGCGGTCGGATATGAGACATATGTGAAATTTTACATACCCTTTAAGCGATATCGGTAATGTAAAATGTAGGTTTTGAGATAGAATTTTGTAAACTTTAATACAAGCGCACCATTTGCCGTGTTTTACAAAATGTGCATACCTTTAACAATTTTTGTGTCCGTCACCACTTACTTTGTTAAATAAACAACTTAATTAATGGCTTAATGTCTTTGATGATAATTTTTTCTGATTTACATGTATACAAGTTAAGAAGCCGATGACGTGGTAAAGAAAAAGACGAGGCACTTGACAAGTCACATCCGCTGTTGAGGTTTTGTGAACAAATAAACACAAGAATGAATGATGTCCCTATCATATGTTAGTATCCTATTTTTCTACGTAATTTTGAATATGAAACAACCAAAATTGTTTATCTAAATATTTACAAGAACTTTTATATATTGATGTCGGTAGCAAGTAGCAACTAATACTATAACACAACCGGGATCTATGTCAGGCAAGAAGAGTAGAAGACTTGTGATTTTGTTTGCTAGTTTCTGGATTAGGTTTCGTCTAGATAAGTCTTTAAAAGAATATATGAGGCATGACTAAAGGGTTTTTCTCCAAGAAAATGTGTTGATCAATATTCAATTGCCACACAATTCTCCCGGTTTGATGGGATCTTTTATGTTGTATTGGTGTTATCACTCCCTACTCTCCACCGTGAATGTTTCCACTATATCTCATGCCCAATTGAACCAACAACTATTTGCTTGAAGAACATCTAATACCGTTAGGTTGTAAGCTTTCGATTACCATATTTACGTAATAAAATCTGAACTGTTGCAATTTAAATGTAGAGTATGATCCGGTGATTATTATTTTGACAGATGTATTGGTGGATGACTTGCATAATAATACTTATTCAAAGTCTATATCTTAACTGAATTATGAATGGTAAAACTTATGATGTATCTTATAATGTGTATAGACATAGATATAAATAGTATGTTAGAAGAAGTTAGAAGTTAATAACTCATTATCTTTGAACAAGACCCGGCCCCTCGCATTCGTTTATTCTTTACTCACATGGGATGTTACCTTTTGCCTACATAACCAAGGATCGATTGTGATCGTCAAAGCCTCAAAGGTAGAAACTCTGCCCTTGTACGAAATGATCGACCATTGCTCATGTATACTGATGGGTATGGTTAGGTAACATGTCCCCTCTAGACCACAATGTGGCTCCCAGCTCTTTCAAGATCTTTTATGTCTTGTTTACATGGACTTAATTACTTGCAAAGTGTCTTGTTCTGTTTAAGTAAAACTTGTATTACAAAGATAATTTGAGATGATATTTCAACTACCAAAGGTTGACTGTTAAGATTTATATTGTCTAATTAGTGATGTATATCCAGAAACATAAGTTATGCCAGTCGCATGCAAACCATACCACTAATGGTGTAACATATTTTAGGTCACACATATTGTTTTAACGAGAATTTTTAGCCGCTCTTTGTTGCGGACGAAATTTTTACATGAAAAAATTATGTTTTGAAAATCTCACTTAAATCAGTTTAAGTTTTACGTACAAAAGTACCATAAAGTTGTCACACACAGAAAAATGTCCTTAAATGTTGAAAAGTGTTACTAAACCCAAAGAGCTAGAGTTGCCAAACGTGACAAAGAGTCACAACAATGTCAAGTTCTTCACCTACGTAAAATCTTTATATTACTGTACTAGTTTGTGTTCTTTTAGCATGCAATTTCACTGTGAGATGACTTTTCGCTGGGTGCCATTAATACTTTTTCCTTCTTTTTGTTTTTTGTTTTTTTAAGGTGCCCTGCTTATAAATAATAGAGTAAATTACATAAATGGCCCATGTGGTTTGAAGTTTCAGTCATTGCTTAAAAGTTGCATATAATAAATCTATCGCTCAGAATAACATGAATGGTCCTTTTGTTGGAATGACGTCATTGCGTAGTTAACGCATCGCGTGATAAACACGTGAGGGTAAAATCGTCTTTTCTCTTAGTAGTTGACTTATACTAATTATTTTCATTCTCAATAAAGCTCATCACTCTATACATTTAATTTTCCTCTTCTCTCCATCTTGTTGGGTTTAGTCCCGGATAGATCTTATGAGCCTAGAAAGAGTATAGCTATCATGTGTAATCACAAGACAACTATGGAGAACCTTTGCAAGAATTGTATTCCTTGAAAAATAAATACAATACTCGAGAAGACAATAAACACCAATAACTTGATCCTCTATGGATCTATATTAATTCACTATTGTTATTGAAACACACGCATAAAACCACTAGCTAGTTTCTTTTATAGTACAAAAACCTAACTGCGACTTGCTAATCACGTAAAGATCGCACTATCTATTCCTATTTTAACTCATGCATATCATAACTAATAAACTAATAAGCGGAAACTACATATCGCACAAACAAACAACTATCAAAGGCGCTTTATCAGAAACCTCGCTATCGTGAAACTATTCTACTGTCGGTAGGGAACCTTCGTGAGAAACCCACTACATAATTCTAACAATCCTCCCAAACTTGAATTTGACTCTGTTAACTTCAGTTTCGAGATAGATCTTCACCGTGAGAGGATTGAGTAAACCGTGGCTGAAACAGGTAAGCACAGTGAACATCTAGAACCACTAGATACATCAATGAAGTCAAGATCCCGCCAATGACTCCTAGACGGCTGACATCGGGAACCGGCGGCATCGGTAACGAGTAGTTTTGATAAGCCTTTACATAGCTACCACTCTTCTGTTGGTTATTGAGTGGAATCATGACATCACCACGGTGAACCGGTTACCGATCCGACACTTGAACGTGAATCAATGGTGTGTTGGAATACCACAATGGTTTTGCGAACCATCGCGACCATCAGCCAGGTTGACTTGTCTTTTGGCCGTTTAACTCGGGACTAGTCATGGTGTTCCTTGCCTTTATCAAAGCCATGAACTTGTGGGCTGCAACTCTTCATCTATGAGGACATGGTGAGTTGAGCACCATACAACTTATTGAAGTTGTCAACCATCAACATATTGACATCTCTTTACGAGCCGTTTGCTCGTGGGTAGCCAATGTTTGGTGTGTGAGACCGAGGTACATTGATAACCCTCGATTTTAGTAAATCGGCAACTATCAACATTTGAGAATACTTACTAGAGTTGTACCCATAGTAAGTTAACCGCTCATCTTAAGGACATAGTGAGTTAAAACCATATATGAAACCCAGTGTACAACATGATCCTCAAAGATGAAAATTAGAAAATATACAAGATATATACAAGTTTTTTTTTTTTTTTTTTTTTTTTAACACGAAAAGAAAAATAATAAATGAAACATGTACAAAAGAAAATACTATAATAACAACATACCACTATCAATTTGAAGAATCAACATAAGACAATGTATCCTTTAACCTTTTGATGGTACATTCTGCATTAGTCATATCATTCCCAATGGGAGCGATAGAAAGCGACTTTTTCTTCAACATTTGTTCCAACATTGATGCGAGACAAAGGATATTCTTGATCTCAAAACATGTGAATAGACCCGGACAATGCGCACCACATGAATACTAGAGGTGGATAGAAAGTCGACTAAAACCTTCCGCGAGGTTGACCTTCCCGAATCTTAAAGCGGCACCATCTGATATTTGGAATCAAATAACACACGAAGATCACCCATAAAACAAACCAGACCCTAGTGCGGGATGAGATTCAAATTGTTTTGAGACCATACCATAAGAAAGCGTCGGATCTGTCTATCTAGAAAATTTAGGATCTCGAAAGAAAAGAAAGTAAAGTGCTAACGAGACTCGTCCTTGCAATAAGCGAATTACAATCTCCCGAACCACCAAGACACAGGTTTCCAATTCACCAATGGAGACCAATCTACCAACTCTCATCGAATCATCCTCCTCGAAGTCCTTTATAAAAGAGCATCGATGGCATGAAGATCAGGAACTCCCTTTCTTTCTTTAGACTCTTACATCTTCTTCGGAAGAAGGAAGAAATATCACTAACATGTAGCCTCGGGGTAACCATAGCTTCCTGCAGGTGAGACAATTTGGTGGATCTTGGGGAATAGACATTCTACATCTTATGCGAAAGATCCTTCTCTCTGATGTGGAACATCCTCAGTGAGCGTGTAGGTATGTCGAGAAGAAATCTTGGAAGTCTTATCGGAAGGAATGGTTGAAGGCATATCGATAATGTCTCCTCGGAAGGAATGGATGCGATTGCAAAGTATCGATTGTCTTCATGTCTTAGAAGTAGGACCTTAGTAGAGATGGAGAGCATTTCATTGACGATAAGGACTAAGACCATCCTTCTCAATCTTGAAAAATTATGTTATACTCCTTAATCAACCGATCATCGGTAAGGATTTCACATACCGCATAGACCATCGATTATGTGGTGAACTTGTGTTCTTTACAAATTCTCTCATATGTTGCCTTTGTTCGACTTGAGATAGAGCTTCCTTTTTGCTTTAGCCTTCCTGCATCTGCCTTTTCCTTTGATTCACCAAAGCCATGATATCATCAACATAATTCTCTTGATCAAAGGCACCTCTAAAATGGATTGGGCAAAGTGGATTGTTAGATACACCATCGACGATTGATTCAAGTGTCATGGTGAATCTCATGCAAGATCATCGATGCTTTCTTCTTTTGTGGTGTGACCTCGTGAGGCTGGAAGCAGGACTTTGAAACTACGCATCAAATGTAGTTTGAGTCCGGCGACTATCTCATCACGTTGGGAAATCTTATGAAGTTTCAAAAGTCTGTTTATTCGACCTTAAGTCCTCGAATCCATATCCTCTTCACTACTTGACCCTTTCCCACTCGATAGAAGCGAGCATGGGTTCATCCTCAGATAGCATCCATATATCGGAGGAATAGGCGAAGCTTGGAAGCATTGTGGTGATCGGCGGATCCAAAACTCGTTTCCTCATTTCTTCGTGTAACAACCTGCGGAGGAATATCAACCCTCCGGCAACACCGAAAGGTTCGAGAGGAATCCACTACTTTTGGCAAGAGTCATTTGGTGAGATAGTTCCTCTTTCTTCATCTCATTACGAAACACTTGTACTTAGATGCAAGGTGAGTCTCTCTAGGACCGGATGCTAGAACATGAAGGGCCTCGAGATCAATATTAACCCTCTCGTAACTGTTTCTCCTCGTTATCGGACACCATCTACTCCTCCTCTATCGACCTCGCCTCCAGATCATGCCTCTTTAATAACTTCATAGCACCACCCAAAGTGTGCTTAGTCTCTTAAGCTCTTTCACTAGATTCCTTGGTGGGCTCGAATCATCAACCTTTTTATACAGCGGATCAAACTAGACATATTCATTGTATTAGGAAACTCGGCTCCACGGCACTTATACACGTGGCAGGGGCTTCGTTGGTCTAAGACACATGAAAATCGGCACCAAAGTGGTGTCTTCCTCAAAATAATGTCTAGGTGGACTAGGAGGTTGAACAAAAGGTGAGTAGGATTAACCTCATTCTCAGCAGAGGTTGTTCTGTGATGTAGAAATGACAACGGCTCCTCGGGAGCAATAGACCTTGGTGAAGGTGGGGCATCATGTGGAGGTGAAGGTGGAGGTTGTGGGTCATCGATGTGGCGATCACGAGCATCGATAACATTGACACTAGGCAACATAGTGGGTAGCGGTCTATGTTCTCCGGCATATTAGTTTTCATTGTAGCAAGCGACTTAGCGATTAATTTGGTAATGACCATGAAGTTTTGTTAGAGGTTTCAATGCTTAATATCATTTGTAAAATCTAGGATACATTAGAAACTTATGTTTGGTATCCTTTATATTCTTAAGCATTTCCTCAAAAATATATCTTGAAAAATTATCTTTGTTACCATGGGCCAAACATATTATAGCATTTCAATTGGCTGGAGGCCAGTCGACCACCGATTTGGGACTAAAGCGAAGCGGGGTATGGACTAAAACCTCCCAGGGCAAAACTTATTCTTGTGCAGATTTTTTCCCATCATAGGGATACCTGTGGACCTTACTTTTATCAACCTTATCACAAACCATAACAAACAGTATCACCGCGTGAAACCACGTTCACCAAACACAAACATAAAGCGTACAAGATGAAGAAGAAAAGATAAAGATGTTGGTGACTTGATGTTTATACAAACCGTGTATGTGAAGAAAAGATAAACACAATAAAGATGATGTTTATTGCAAGGAAGAACACATACGCACACTCAAGCACACCTCAAATGAGACTTTGAGGGGTATTTATACTAAATACAAGATGCCTAAAAGGCTTTCCATGGGCTCGTTTGGGCTTGGGTTGGATTACATCATACATAAGGCTAAGCTTAGCAACATAACCAATTAAACTTAGAGTCCATGGGCGTTGACTATTCTAATAAGATATCTAACACGTTACAAAGTTCCTAAGCGTGAATGACCATCACTTCTAATAAAACTATTAAGGCTAACACCTAATTTGGTTAAGCCGATTAATAAGTCTTTTCTATCATTCTCAAAGAGACCACAGGCATCATCAAATTGCAAATGAGTCCTAATAAGGACTGGTCACATCTCTCTTCCATCAATGGTTGCCACAATCTCCTTGGTAGAACCCGATGCGAGATCGCTCGTGAGCGGTGGCCAAAATTGTTTGACAAGAGAGTCATAAACAATTGATGGAGTGAGTAAGGCATACGATCTTGGGCGCAAGAAAATCAATCATAGAGTCATATATGTCGCTCCCTTTGGTGTGATCCATAAATGCAATTTTGTTGTGGTCGACTTTGTAATCAAGAGCGCCATTGATGAAAGTTGAGATGAGGCGAGGATTCAGCGAGAGGAATTGTGTAACTTGGTTGTGGATACTCTTGATTGACTATTTAGAAAGTTTCCCAAAATAGCCGTTTAAATTGACACAGATTCGGAACAAATCTTTGACCAATTTGACTTTAAATGAATCCCAATTAAATCCCCAAATTTTATCAAAACCGGTAATGAAAAGTCAACGGTGGAAGCAAGTAGTCAAGCGGCGAAACCAATTAACTTTTGTCCGTAGTAACAATTCAAAGCTATCGGCGAGTCCACGCCCATCGTGAAACAATCACAAAATCGGTGACAATAAAAGGAATCAAATCAAATCTTTGACCCATACTGATGCCTTAGCTGTCTCAATCGAACTTTTAGCGATACAAATTCCAACCATCAATATTTACCATAAATTTTACTAACCTAAGATGCGAAAAGCATATAAAACCAACCCACACAACGACAACCATACAAACAAAACACATAACCTAAGCACCAAAATCAAGCAGATAACCATGAGCAATTCTCCTAACCACCCAATTGAACTATCATCATCGATACTATACAAAAACCTAAGTCGACTTTTCTCTGGCGACCAAGGAAAAGCAAAACCGCACTTATGAACAACGATCTCCTGCCTTCTTCTCTTAATCCTTTACTCTAATCTATTATTCTTATGCAATTACTTGTGATTTGTAATTATTTGATTTTGTGATCGCTTAGGAGTTAGGTTTTCGTTTGTTAGGGTTTGTTTTTGTTTTCTTTTACGTCTTTATTCGTTCCTTTGGATAGTATATACATGATTAATTGATTGTGTGTATCATCATAACATGGAGCTGGTTAGTCTTTTGTGGGATTATCGCAAACCTAACATCTGTTAGGGTTTTCTCTCTTATTTATTTTGGTCGTTTTATGGTCTTCTTGGGGTTGTCATATTTACGTGGGTTTGTGTGATTGTGTGTGGGGTTCGTGTCATGGAGAAAGGGTTTTCAACAAGGAATGTCAGTGAAGAAAGTGCTAGTCCGACCCCCTAACTTGGCGATCAAGTTGGGTCTCTAAGGAACCTATCGGTTCTTGGTTTGGTTGACAATAATTTGGGTGTGGGCAGTTACATGATCTCTTGGTACTATTGATGGTATGGATTACGATTGTTTTGCTGCGTCCGATAAAGGTACACCTCTTGTTGATGCTGATGGACAATGGGCGGTTTCACTTGTTCAAGCCACTAGTCATGATATACATTTACGATTCGGCCTCTAATGTTTCAAACGACTAATGTGGAGCGGTTGATTGCTAATGCGAATCGAGTGATGCGACAATGAATAAAATTGACGGTGATATTACTAAGATGGCTTCATCTTGATGTGAACAACTCAGAGTGGTAATGGTACTAAGTTTATTATAAATACTCTCTGTCGAGTTTTGATGTGGCTATGCAATCCCAGAATGTATGGCTTTACTCATAATGTTACTTGATCTTAATGCTTGATGGATAGTAAGAATGCTTCTACTTGGTCTTAATGTGGTGATAGTATACACATGAAGTGAGGTCGTTTGCTAATGTGTTAAACTCGGAGCGTGTATCTAGGAAAGTTAACTAGTTCATTGGTGAATGAGAATCGAATTGATAATCATGAATCTGATTCTTCTAAAAAATTGCTATGGAGGTGTGTTTAACATATGATAATACTCTTGTTGGCTTCTTTGTCGGCAAGAATATTGCATTCAGTTGGTCAATTATGTCACCAATACATGGGGTAAGTTTGGTTTAAAAGAAACTTATGAAGAATGATGACGGTGTTTCTCTTTAAATTTGATTCTAAAGAGGTGTTGAGAATGTTCTTCAACGAGGACCTTGGATAATTCGTAATTCTCCTATCATTCTCACTAAATGGACTCTGACGTGCTATTGTCCAAAGTGAGGTTACCAAAGTGCACAGTGGATTAAATTGCATAATGTGCCATTACTTGCATATTCGGAAGATGGGTTGAGCCTTATTGCTACTCAGGTGGGTAAGCGATCATGTTAGATGCATTCACTAGCTCCATGCGTTGACTCATGGGGTCGTATTAGTTTTGCTCGTGCTCTTGTTGAGTTATCATCGGTGATCTTAAACATGTGGTTACTATGGCTATCCTAAGAAGGATGGTGGTTTCGGCTAGTATCAAGGTTGAATATGAATGAAACCTCCACATTGTATGGAATGTAAAGTGTTTGGGCATGATAATGCTTGTTGTTCTAAGTCTCTAAGGGCATCATCTTTGATGCTCACACCTCGACATGGATGTGAATGATGATTTTAAGGTGGTGCGAGATCGGAAAGCCAAACCCAAGGTCCGAAGTTGTCTAGTGGTATTAATATGGGTAAGGGTCCTAAATTTGCTCCTAGGAAGTAGGTTTATATCCCAAAGAAGAAGGCGGACGTTACTCTTTATTATTCTCTGGTACTCCTTTACTACTTCTAACTCTTTTGGGACACTTGAGGTGCATGAGGACAGACATTCAAAGTCATGGTTGATTCTAATCTTGAGAGGCGATGATTGGGGATTCTCTTGGTTGTTCTAAGGAAGCGGATGTGGATAGAATTCATACAATAGAGGTTAATGAGGATGTGTTAAATAAAATTTGGTTCTACATCACATGTATAAACATGAGTGATTCAATAGGAACAATGGATGTTGGTTCTCTCCCGTAGTTGAGAAATTGGTAAGCTTGAAAACTACTTATTCTTTGGGAAAGCTACTCTTGTGGATGATCAACCTATTCCGTCTACCTCTTCTACTAGAGAGCTAACCTTTTTCTAAAGTGGGAGATTGAGGTGTCGATTACGAAGATGAGGTTGTTGCTAACCCATTTGATGAATCGCTAATATATTGGTGGTGGCCAGGTATGAAGATGAGTATGATGAATATGACTTGATGACTATGCGAAGCGGGTTCATGATCTTCACAGGAATTTGGATGCCTTTAATGCCATGTATGGCACAACGTTTCAAGGTCCTAGGAAATAATTTCATTGTGTCATATGTTATCATTTGAGTAGTGTTTTGTTTCTTGGTTAGATAATTGGAAGTATCTTGTTATGTAAGCTCTATGCCTGTGTAGCAGGTGATATATGGGATCTCACTCATACATTGTACTTAAACATTTATTTGGTTAATATATTTACGAGTCGAGGATTACTCCCTTTACCCAAAAAAACTATCATCATCGATAGTGAACCAAGCTGGTGAACTACTTCCTCCTGGAGCTTCGATAATATCACCTACATCTTAAGAGAGCCTCCCAGATCACCATTTTACTACATTAATTGAGGAAAAGATCTTCCATCCTCCTCCACGAGAATGAGGTTGAAGTGTCGGTGCATAGCTCAATGCCATGAATGAGAAAGCGATGATGAGGTGAATGACCCAACCTACGGATGCAACGACTACGTGCATCTGTTGCTCCTCTTGGTGTTCTTCCCAGGACCTTGAATTCCAAACTGACCATCCTCATCCAGCCCACCAAGAACCCACTGTGATGGGGCTTGCTGCGACTCGGTGTGGGAATGGATGGACATGCGGTAAAGAGCATCATAGGATGCGGTGAAACAAAAGGCGGAGAGGAGTCCTGAAGAGTGAAGCCATAGTGCGAAGGAGTGTTGGAGTGCGAGGGAATGTTGGGTCTTTCTTATTATGTTCGATATCATCTTGATGTTTGCATCTCTTAATGCGAGTTGTTTTAATGAATAAAAGCTTTTATCCTTTGTCTTTTGTTATCTGTTTCCAGATTGTTTGTTTGATACTTGATCTGCAAGATGGTTAGTAGAATACAAAACATACACAAAATATATACATAATAATACATAAAAATATACAACATAAAGACCTCCCATAAACTAGAATCCTCCCTTAGTGCAATCCTCCTCAAACCAACAATCGGGGTTGATCATGCCTATGTACAACCAAAATTGAAATCTGGAACCATCAAAAGCTTTTGTTAACAAATCGGCAACATTTTCATCATAGGAATTTTAACCACTTGAATATGGTGTTTTTCATTAGCATCTACGATAAAGTGGTGTCTAATTTCTATGTTCTTTGTTCTTTGATAAAAAAAGTTTTAACAATGCATATTGTACTTTGGTTGTCTATAAAGATTTTAGTGTTCATAAAATTGAACCACCCATAATCCATAATTGGTTTTGAATCCAAGTACGACCACAACAACTAGCGACAACAACATATTGACGATGAAGATGTAGCCACAATGGTGCCTTGCATTGCCAAGAAATTAATCTCCTTCCAGAGCTGACAACCCCTAGTATAGTAGTAGATTTGCGATCAAAATTAGCATCGGCATAATCACTATCACTATAAACTTCCAACTCAAATGGAGATTCTATAGGATACCAGAACCCAATTTGGGTTGGCCTTTGAGATACTTGAAAATCTTCTTGACTACGGTCAAATGGAAAGTCAAAGGTATGACACGATGCCTAGAACAACCTTGTTGCAAATATTATATCGAGGCCTAGAGGATCAAATACATGAGAGAACAATCATTGATGCGTAGAGATGCACATTACTAATGAGGATCGGTTCATTAATTGACTTAGCCTTAGGAGCTTCATAGGGGTAGTGCGATCTAACAAGTTCCATGTCAAACTTCTTGAGGATGTCATGCACATACTTCTCTTGATGAATGAAAATGCCATCGATTTCTGCTGCAGCGAAGGCCCAAAGTAAAGCTCACCGTGGCACTCATCTCAAACTATTTTCATCAACTCCTCAAATTCCACCGCAAGCTTCTGGGTAGAACCAAGATGATGTCATCCACATACACTTGCAAGAATAATATCCTTAGAGCTCTTTTGAGAAGAGAGTCTTATAAATAACACCTCTCCTGTATCCATGTTTGAGAGATGAAGAGAGACTAGCATACTAGGCTCTAGGTGCTGATGATTCCATAGGTGCTTTAACCACTTTGTGACCATATCACGGATTATGAGGATCTACAAACCCCTTTGGCTGAGTGACATACACTTCTTCCTTAATTTCACCATATAAAAAGCACTTTTCGCATCCATCGATAAACCATGAATCCATGTAGAGGAAGCGAATGCCAAGAAGGTCGATGGCCTCTACTCTTGAAAGGGAGCAAAAATGTAATGCCCGACCCGACAAGGGTAAAGGAATCTAGTAATGGTGTCATATCAAAGTAAACATAAATATCCAAAAGAAGTCTTAACATAAATATTGAAATAATTCAAGTCAAAATGACTTCAATACATAGGTCCCGTGGAAAAATAAACTCCAAATGAAATATAAAATATAAAGTCTTAAATGGCATCATAAGATCAAAGCTAAATATCTCTAAGGTAAGTCCACTCCACTTTCGTCCCAAGCAAAACCCGACTCAATGCTTAGATACACCCAGCGGAAGAAAAATGCGGTGAGCTTCAAAAGCCGGTGAGCAGATATCTGAAGCAAAGCAATCGAAAGCAGCGATTACGAAATAAAGTGAAAAAGATAGAAAAATCATAATCATTTCAAATTATAAATCGAATAATAGAATAAGTTTATAGCTAACTACCTCGAGCGGACACATATGCCATATCATAATCATATTCATATTCATATTCATAATCACACAAACAACATTTGTAGGAGACCTACAGAGTTATGAAGGGCGTGCATGCACCGGCATCAATCATCGGATAACATACGACATATAATATAATATATAACATATAACGGATCTAGGATGCCATCGCCCCACAAACATATATTGATAATATAATATAACTTGAGCTCATAACGAATATGAATAAGGGGCGTGGGAGAACTTACTCTGCCTAGAGTCATATCAGGAAGTGCATCAACGACAGGACATGGAACCCCATGACTAGTTATTATTTGGCTCGGGTGTCAAGCTATCTTAGGTCAAATTAGAATGTCAATGACATAGATCATACTTTATCAAAGATTAAATCATGTTTTCAAAGTCAAAGTTTTCATATCATATAGTTCAAAATCAAATGTTTTATGATTCAAAATCAAAGTTCGGATAAGCAACAGCTCAAATAAACAAAATAGGGTTCATAGCAAAGGCTTAGGAAATCCTAATGTAAAAGCTAACAACGTTATAAGGAACCTTCTTGAAAAGGTCGAATATCGTACCTTATTCAAAGCAAATGATCGGCAATCACGGAAGCAAAGTTACTCCTTCTACGAGAACCTATACACCACATTTGGAGAGCTCGACTTTAGTTATGTACACATATATCGACGAGTAAAACAAGAGTAACGCGCACAAACAATGAACCAAGTGTCTAAAAGTTATGAGTCATATAATAAGATTTGCGAAATGAATTTAACGACAATGTGTAAAGAAATGTATGTCAAGTGAACGTCTCATCGAAAACTATATATATGGAACTAGTTTGTTAAATAAATGAGATACCACAATATTATTTCCTAGTCCATTTAAAATTGATGACTTTAAATTTCACTCGAGCTTTTTCCTAAATACAAATAGAAAACAAATTATAATTTTGACAACACCATTTTGTGTCAACCTAAATAGGTATATACACATCTATATACTTACTAATGGAACATTTAATTATTTGTGTTAAATCAAACTTGGATTTTAAAACCATACGAATGTCCAAATGAAAAGAGTACATATATACATTCATATACTTACTAGAAAATCTCTTAAATTACTTTTACAAACTAAAGGTTGATTTTAAAACCATTATATAAGAATAATATTAATTGCACCATTTTAAGTATGTAATACTTAAAACAATGAACTAAAACATTACCCTCCTTATCTAGGCGCGTGTCGGTGCCGCTCCACAATATTCACTAATCCGACATTTGGATTTGCACTTTTGCTAAGGTGAGTTTCATAGCCCCACTTTTACTTGTTAAACTGCTTTATACATTTTGGGTGAGAATATGCAAAACATTTTATGGACCCAAAACTATTACATGATTACTATTACGTGGTTTAGCCTAAGCCCTTATGTCCTAGAGAATGCCCTTTTCATGAACCGTCAATTCCCCATTGGGATACGCGAATGTTATAAATAGATCTATTGAGGGTGACTCCTCCGTTCGGTTGGCCATGCTTAGGCCAAAGCGAAACGTATACCATGTCGGAACCAAGTGTTGAGGACAAAACACTTGCTATGGGCCCCTATATTGTATGACATCTTTTAGCATGCGAAGCTGTCGTAGTATCGGTTGCATGAACTTAGAGCTAACGTAATAGACATTCATACATATATCATTATATTCGTTGTAATGATTATATGCCTTTGCTTATGGTCCAAGCTTACTATTTTAATTTAAACCTATGAACTCACCAGACTTTTAAATGACCTTTTAGCATATTTTCTCGGTGTTTAAGATTTGTTCATGAAGGCAAGGCAAGAAGCGGATGTATGGTCGTAGTAATATTAAAGAAGTGTTTTACACAAAATGATGTTTTTACTTTGGGACCACTATAACTAATGGGATGTACCCATTTATTTAAACCATCTTTGTAAGATAATATTTTAAAACTATTTTATGAAATCAAGCGGAGTATGTATTCCGTTCTTTATTACTTGTGTTATGATTCACCAATTCCGTAACGCTCCCGAATAACACGTATGCTTCCGCTAAACAAATTTGGGGGTGTTACACAGTGGGAGAAAGAAATGTGTTACTTTTGAAGAACATGTTGATGTGGAAGTATTAGACAATGATGAATTTGAAAGTGGGGAGAAAAGGCTAGGAAAAGAAAGTTAAGAGAGTTAAGGAAACAAAGGGTAAGAATGTAGTTGGTGGGAGTAACCAAACATACTTCTTTGTAGGGCAGAGTATTGAAACTGCAAAAGAGGCTATGGAGATGATTAATCTCCATTCAATTGAAACAAGGAGGCAAATTGAGTTGAAAAAGAATGAAAATGTAAGAATTAGAGCAAAATGTTTTGGTACCATTCCAATACTTAGATCTGATAATGCTGGTGGTTCAGTTGGGCTAAGTAAAAAAGTTGGATCTCCTAATGTTGGTTGTTTAGTTGGGCCTGCTGTGCAAGGTTGTTCAGTTGGTCCTGGTGGTAAGGTTGGCCCAACTCAAGTTAGATGGACAAAGTCAAAGATTAGTTCAGAATCTCCCATAAAGGATAAGATGACAAAATCAAATATAAGGGCAACTACTTCTCCTATAAAGGCAAAGGGCATTTATGGTGGTAAAGCTTACAAAAAACCAACAGATGACAATAAATGCCCATGGATTTTACAAATATCAAAATGCAAGGATGATACATGGTCTGTGAGAACATACAAACCTGAACATAGGTGTTTGCAAACCAAAAGAGTTAAAGCTTGTACAGCTAATTTCTTAGCAAAAGATATCATGCGTCAAATTGAATCAAACCCAGGTATACCTATTAAAGTTGTTCAATCCCAAAGTCTGCAGAAGTTTAAACTTGAAATATCTAGGATGAAAGCATTTAGAGCCAGGGCAAAAGCTATTAACCAATTAAGAGGAGACCATACTCAACAATATGAAAATTTGAGGAATTATGTATTGGAGCTGAAGGCTAATAATCCCAACACTACTGTCAAAATTTAGTATGAAAGAGAACCAAATCCAGAAGTAAACACAAGGGGTTTTTAGAGATTTTACATATGTCTGGGTGCAACAAAAGAAGGATTTAGGGCTGGTATAATGGAATTATTAGATTTTACATTGGTTTTTAGAGATTTTACATATGTCCTGGTCAGTTTTTGACTACTGTAAGTGTGGATTCAAACAATGGGATGTACCCATTGGCATATGGTATTGTTGAAACTGAAAACTCAGTCTCTTGGACTTGGTTTCTAGAACAGTTGGCTGAAGATTTAGATCTGATAGCCAATTCAAATTTTACTTTCGTTAGTGATAGGCAGAAGGTTTATACTAATGAGTTGTCTTAATCCTTTATATTGTTAACACCAAAAACTATTATACTAATGAATTGTCTTGTAACAAAGGGGATAATTCCAGCGATTGCCAAACTATTTCCAGCAGTTGAGCATAGGGTTTGTCTAAAAGACATACATGAGAATATGAAGCTAAGATGGAGTGGTAAAGCATTCAAAGACCTTCTATGGAAGTGTGCTACTGCTACCACAGTACCACATTTTACTCATGCTATGGATGAACTGAAAGCATTCAATAAAAAGGCTTATGAATGGCTATGCAAGATTCCTCCACATCACTGGAGCAGAAGTCATTTTTTAGGTATTTATATTGCTTAACAAGTCCTATTATTTGACTTAAATATTGAAAAAAGTAGTAATATATAATTACATATTCAATTTAACAGGAAGGGCTAAATCAGATGTCTTATTGAATAATATGTGTGAGGTCTTCAATGGTAAACTTGTAGAAGGAAGGGATATGCCAATCACTAGTGCATTAGAGTGTGTTAGGGAGTATTTAATGAGGAGAATTAAGACTGTTAATAGCATCATAGATAAGACTGAAGGACCTCTAACCCCCACTGCTACTAAAATCCTTAAGGGTATATCTGATGAAGCTGCTGATTATATTGCTTCTTGGAATGGAGGTGATAAGTACAAAGTTAGTGGACCATGGTTTGATCAGTGTGTAGTGAATGTGACCCAGAGAACATGCACTTGTAGGTATTGGGAATTAACTGGCATACCTTGCAAGCATGCAGTAGCTGTTAATTGGGACATGACACAGAATAATATGAATCATAGTCTAATAGAATAGTGGGTGCACCCTTGTTAAAGACTTGACACATGCATGCATATGTACTCAAACACCATTGGTCCAATTAATGGTCCAACAATGTGGCCTAAGTGTCAAATCCAAACAATAATTCTTCCACCAACATATCATCACAACCAGGCAGACCAAACAAGAAAAGAAAGAAATCTGCTACAAAAAAGATGGATATGGTTAAGGATGGTAAGCTATCAAGAGGCATGAAGATTGTTACTTGTGATTTTTGCAAGCAGACAGGACACAACAAAAGAACCTACAAGATTCAAAGTGATAAAAAAGCAACAAAAAAAGTAAAGTTAATGTTGAGAGTGTTGCTGCAAGTGCTGCTCCAACTCAAAGTCAAGCTCCAAGTCAAAGTCAAGCTGCAACTCAAGTTACTGCAACTCAAGCTTCTGGGAAGGTTAAAAAGACTACAAGTCAGGTTGCTGGGATGGGAAAGAAGACTACAAGTGAACCTGCTGGGAAGGTTAAGAAGACTGCAAGTGAAACTCCAAGTTAGACTGCAAGTGAACTTACTGTTAAGGGTAAGAAGAAGACTGTGAAAAATAAATCTTTTTTATGAAGGCTGCAAGTAAAAAAAAAAACTCTTGGTTTGGTCCAGAAAACACTTGTCAATGTGTTATCTAGTATGATGGTGCTACAAAACTTAATTTCATTTTGGTTACTTGTTATATTGGTTAGAATTTTTATTTGCAGTAATATGTTATGTATGGCCAGTGGTTCCTAGAATTGTACTTGTTATGACAGTGGTTCCTTTTTACTTTTTAATGGACAATTATGTATGGTGTAACACTCTCAAAATTTGGTACAACGGAAGACTTAATCAAGCTTTCGAGGTGTTACTGGATTGGTACACAACACAAGCATAAGAAAACAAGATAGCATAAAATGTTTCACAAACCAATCCTATATTTAGTTATCTGGTTGCATTTATTCAAAATATTAAAAGTAATGCCCAAAAGAAATCATAAGGTAGGTCCACAATTATTATCAGCGTTTTAGAATGATCCTCCAACCATGCCCCTTCTGCCAAGCCTCCAAGAAACAAGCAATCCAAGCATCATCTAAGTTACCTGAGAAAATATGCTAAAAAGGTCAGCTAACGTCAGTGAGTTCATAAGTCTAATCATAAATTCAGTAGTGGACCTTATAGAGTTTATTTGCTATGTGAGAATAAGGCATATATACAATAAACATTCCAATCACATTCCAACAATAATCCTTCCAATAACGCAAATGAGATCTCACCAGGGCCCCAAGCGACTCTAGCCAGGAACCACGGCCATAGCAAAGCATAATTGAATGCTACCCTGGTCTAGGTCGAAAGTAGATATTTGTTCTTAGATAGGTACTGATGCTATAGCAAAGGATTGCTACCCTAGCCTAAGTCAACATCTACCACATATTTATCCTTTGCTAGTCAACACATAAGCAAATCAATAAGTAGTGTCAGGTCCAAGAAAATAGTTTCATGCTTTCTCACCATAATTTAAGTAAAACACAATTAAAAAGTGGGGCTATGAAACTCACCTCGATCAAGCAAAGCACAAATAACCAATAGCAGAAAGCAGATAAGCAGCTAACACAGCTCGGCAACTACTGACTCGGCACGACCTATTAATATAGATCCATCTTTAATACATTTTCCAATTTCCAATATTTTCTATCCCAAATGTATTGCATTTCTATTTCCAAAAATATCTCGTTCTCAATTTAGTTATAAGCGTTTGGTATCATCGTGTGAGGTGTCCACTCGATAAGACTCAAATGAATGCACTATATTACAGACAATGCACAACACAACAATTCAACGAAATATCTATGTGATAAGCTTTATAGTTTAATAAGTTTCAAAATAAATCGTTATGACTTATCGAATTCGTCAACTCGATAAACACAACCATTTATTTTTTTCACTTATTATTCTAAAAACTAGTCACAATCTAACGAGTCATAAGGATAAGTTGTTCCTTAATAGATTTGTCCGACTTACATAACGGGCTCTTATTGGATTCGTTAACCCAATAAGTTCGTTGTCTACGTGGGTTAAATATATTAATGTCAAGTCATCCGTAACCCACACATATTCCAAAATGATCATTAAATACTCATTAATGGCATATTTAGGCAAACGTGCCCTCGAAACATTAATAACTTGTTATTATAAAACCTTTTCATTTTAAGTTGTTAGTTCCCTTTTAAATATCGAATAACAAGTTGTATCTTGTTATTAAATACTTAATACAAGAACTTATTAATAGTTTTATTTTCTAGTTTATATATACATATGTTTATATATATCGTGTTAAGTTTCCAATTTATGTTTCGAGTTATTATCCGTCTCGAGTTCACAAGTCTGAGTCATGACTCTCAGGATTTTATATGTCATATTGTCCAATAAAAAATATAATTCCATGTTACGGCGTTGTCGGGGTCAACCGAGACTAAAAAGTCACGGTAACACCGACGTTGCACAAAGTTCACATATATAATATATGAAGTCCAAATAAAAATTCTCGCTCGTTACCGGCCCTAAACCTACGGCTCGACAACTTAAACACACTTTCAATCAATCTCCATATCAACTCATCATCAATCCCGATATCAACTCAACATCAAACTTTAACCAAAACCAATGCCGAGACCCTAATGGTCTCGGCTTAACCGCGATTAAACTAGACGAACCAAACGGACCCTAATGGTCCTTGGCTCCATCTCGGCTTCAACCATGACGACCACACACCGGACTTGTTGGTCCCGGTCATCTCCAACAACAACAACAACCACAATAATCAATCCCGAAACAAACAAAACCCGAACCCCTTGGGTCCTTGGTGTTCTCGGTTCCAACCCAACACGACCAAACCGAACCCTAGTGGTCGCGGTAGGTTTCCAACGCCATCAACCTCCATTCCAAATCTCAAATCCGCAACAAATATACACAAACATAAAAATAAAATGCACACGACACGACACACACGATACCAACTAATTTTATTTTCATTTTTATTCATTTAAAACTTGTTTCATCTCGTTTTTCCCACTTAACCCGAACCAAACAAATCGAACGTGACCCGGGGGTCACCAAACGTTTATCTCACCTTCTTTCTTCACGATCTAAGCTTGAAACGTCAAAACATGAAAAATAGACCCGTTTGGGGGTTGTTTGGGTGGCGGTAGTGAGGAGTTAGGGCGCGTGGTATAGGTAGAAAGGTAGAGGAGAAAAAGATAAACGTTCTAATGGTGGTGGTGATGGCTCACGCGCGGCGACCGGTGATGGCAGCGGCGGTGGGTATAGGCTAGAGAGAAAAAGTATGTTGGTGCTAGGGTTTTGGTGTGAGGAGGGAGATGAAAGAAAATGGGTAGGGAGGGTTTTTATATATTTATTTTGGGATTAGTGGTGTAATTTATTTGAATTTGGGGTGGGGAGGGGGGGGGGGACGCCGGCTAGCACAAAACAACGGGGATCGGACCAACGTCGTTATTTTTATTAACTTTCCCGATTTTCCACTTAACGGCTCGTAAATTTTATTAATCATGACCAAAAACTTTTATAATATGCTCCATCGATCTTAACTGTATCTTTTCGTAAATTTCGATTATAAACACGTCTATTTCCACTTAACGAGTTCAATGTTACTATTTCTCACGTTTTTAGTTTTTTATTGTGCCGACTCGAGTAGTGCCTAACGTAACGGATCACGATTCATATCATAACTCATTCAATAACATAATCATTCACGAAATCAAAATAACGATACCAAGTCAAATCATCATAATTCCAAAATAGTTCCTAGAGGCCTTTTACTAGTTTTAACTAACGTAATGCGGTACTTAAAATGGCTCCCTAATTTTTCAGTTGTCACATATGGCTATTGTGGTTAACATGGGTCATTGTGGTTAAAAAGTGTTATTTGCAGTTATTTCTATTGTGCATTGTGGCTAAATGTTATTGGTATTGTGGCATTCAGTTATTGCTATTGTGCATTGTGGATAAATGGGTCAATTTTAACATTTTTTTAATTGCTTTTGACTTTTAAATGGGTCAGTTTCAGTTGCTAGTTTACCACAACAACACAAGCACAACTAAAACCAAACGTAACCACTGCATAACATTTTTTGGGTTGCTTTTGATTCCAAAATGGGTCACTTTTGACCTTTTTGGTTGCTTTTGCTTGACTTTCAATGTTTCACTTTCAGTGGGTACAACCAAAATCACACACTAACAATGCATAACAAAAGTACATATATCCATAACATAGTGTTCCATTACATACTTAAATCCATAACATAGCTTTTCCATTACAAAACACAATATTGACTACAAAAGTCAATATATCCATTACATGATACCTAAAACCTTAACAACTTATGTGAACAGTTTGAACCAACCAAAAACTAGAACGGATAACCATGTAATAACCACCACTTTTTTCATTCTTTGACGATTAGCTTTAGCTTCCAACAATCCTACTTCAAGCATGTTTCTTGCCCTCAAAAGTCCAGGTATGGTGTTTACAGCATGCGCACACATTGGGGGATCATACCAATCAATGAATGGGGGAAGTGGATCCCTGAAAAACAATCAATCAAAAGTACCATTGATTAGGGCTCAAAGCAAAAGCAATTGGAACCCTAATTTAAGATTGGGACACTTACATTTATATGTAAAATCGTCTTTCAGTGTTTATATCCTCCAAGATGTGCGAATAATTGACCTTCTACCACAAGAACAGTTAATCAATGTTGTTGTTATTCAAGAAAAATAAGAGAAAGAAAAAAAAGATGAAACTGATGGTTTATTGGGGTGGATGGTATACTTTATTGGGAAAGAAAACCATATTTAGTATAGAGTCAACTACTAGGAGAAAAAGACCATTTTACCCTCACGTGTTTATCACGTGGATGACTGTACACAGGTTTCTAATGATATTTCCAGGCTCGATTTAACAACAAGATTTACAAGAAGTTGATTCTTCATTATCTACAACATAACATGGGTTACATTGTAATATGAGACACAACTTCTTGTAAATCTTGTTGTTAAATCGATCCTGGAATTTCATTAGAAACACATGTCTGATAATATCGAAACCTCGGTTCGATGCACGGTCAAGTAGATGCAGAGACATGGTCAAATCACTCTCAACAAGAAGTTATTGAAAAGGAAAAACCCTCCCAATACGCCACGATGGGGAAAACTAAAAAAAATACTTATCCCCTGAAGGAAAGCAGTTATTAAGGGATAAAGTGGAGGAAGTTGTGTCCTACAATTCCTCAAAGGCGCAAACAACTTGCAAACAAATAGGAGAAAGCAGTGGTTTATCCAAAAAAGAGAGACGTGCGCGTTGTTTTATTTGCAAAACACGTGGACACGTTTACTGGAAGTGCACGGATAAGAAGATTAAAACCATGAATCAGGAACCAAGCGTTATGAAGCCAATGACATGAGAAGTACAAGAAAAACTCAAATATGGGACGGATAAGGTACACGTTACCACGGACTATATGGTTGAGGGTTCAGATCAAGGAAGTTGGAATGACATTTGGTTCGTTAGTAATGCTTACAAAAGGCACATGAGTCTCACAAGGACTTTATTCAAACGAATGCTAAACATATTCAATATGGAAGGTACTGAAGAACAAGAAAAGAAATTTATCTTTTCTTATGGTGTCGGTGAGGCTACTGTAGAAACGAAGGAGGGAAGTCTGGTGATACCCAATGTACTCTACACAACGGAGATTACATTGAATGTTCTAAGCATCGATCAGTTAGAAGATCAGGGCTTTATTGTGACATATGGTAACGGCACATGTAGCTTGAAGTACATGTTTGATAATGGAAAAAGGCCATTGGAAGTGCAAGATGTTGGCATGATTGCAGAAGATGGAGAAAGCATGGTGTCGAGCCATAACAGATTTCTAGATGAGTATTTTCAGTCCATAGATCCAAAAGATGAGTGCTTGTTGATCAAAGGCATGGAGGATCTCAAGATGGACAAGGAAGATGTTCAAGATTACATTGATGATGAGTACTTGAGTTTAAATGGGACGTCATACTCCATGAAGGTAAACACTTTCCCTAGGTTTTTGTCTTTCTTAGACTTAATTAAGATTGACAAGTTAGTATATAGAAATTGGGAAGTGTTGGGAAAGAAATTCAAGGAATTGTTAGAATGGTTCTACCTAGGTTATTTGGGACAAGATGTGTTAGGAGATTTGCCACCGGTTATTGGGGTGACAAAGGTAGATTTTTTGGGTTTATATAAGTTTGTGGATAGTTTGGGTGGTTACATGAATGTTACATTCACAACAAATGGAACAATGTTGCAAAATTATTGGGTTTGGCACAAGATAACGAGCAAGAAGTCAAGGAATGTTATAGGGAATATATAGCATTGGTGAAAATATACTATGAGGAAGCACAAAGATCCAGCGGAAAAGCCAGGGATGAAATGGTTGGGAAAGCAGTGAGGCCTTGTGTAAAAGAACCATTAGGTTTTGCGAGGATAAGTCTTTGAAGTAGATGGTGCACATGAAGAATCTCCAAGGAAGAGATGCAAGACTGCTCAAAGTGATGTCAAGATGGATAACAACATGGAAGATACAACAAATGAAGAAAAGGAAGAAAGCACATCAAGTAGTGGTGATTTCATTATCATCACTTGAAGAACAAGAACCAAGAAGCATGTAAACTTTAATATTCAAGCATTAGGAAGGAGATGTAGCATTATTAATGTCTTGGAATGTTAAATGAACAAGTTATTTTATGTTTATGTCGTATGGGTCAATAAAGGCAAAGTAATGGGTTGGGTTGAAACTTGACCCAAACAGCGCCTCTTAGTTAGTTTGTTACTTTTTCTGTTAGGCAGTTAGGATTGTGGCAGTTAGAAACGGTTACACATGAAACGACACAATGGTTGACTTCCATAATCATGTCGTTTCATAAACTATATATATGATAGATCGAGTCATATGTAAACATTAAGTCCCAACGTTTCATTATCAAACAGTGTGTTTATATTATTTCAGTTTCTACACGTATTGTTTCAGTCTCACATACACACAAACAATGGTTAATTACAAGTACGTTATACAAAGGAATTGGCTCGAGTTTAGGCCTGTGAATAGATACCAACAATGACGTTTAACGGCGCAATAGACGGCCGTCCAACAAAAGGACCATTCATGTTATTCTTTGGAGGCGATAGGGACGATATATGAAACTTTTAAGTTTGAGGGACGGTAGGTTAAATTTTTGACAAACCACAAGGATCATTTATGTAATTTACTCTAAAAAAAACTAGTATGGCACTATGTGTCCTTGTCCATCCTATGTTATATATGTAGATATCAATTATATTAATCATTAATCAATTGTAGTATCCGTAAGGAAGTCAGCATATGTCTTTGGATAACCGGTGTCAATGTGTAGTGAAGCTGCATTAAAATCACGTGGTTGATTGTTCAAAGTCACGTTAAACGACCATTGCTCGAGTAGTTAACTGGAGTAGGTTGGGTGTATAAGTTTTCCCGTTACATTAAGTTTCTGAAAGGACCTTATGCTGGCCGGACACGTAGCCTAACCATCACATTCAAAAACAAGTTGGCGATCTTGGTTTGTTAATTATGTACGTGATGCCTGTTTATTAGCATGTGGATATGATGGACGTTGGTAATTAACTCTATCATTCCGTTATATCTTTATCCAGATATCGTTGTACATTTGTATCAAAATGTAACCTGCATAGTCAAATAGGGGATAACATCGACCACTTTGATCATATGCAATTATGCATCACCAATGAATCATAGAATATTGCTTCTCATTGAAATGAATCTTTGCAAGCATCGTTTTACCAAACTGATTAGTACTAATTATACATAATTTGAGACTATAAATTTGTGTGAATATGTTGTTTGATAAAAGTATAAATTTAGCTTGTTGTAAGTTATAATATTGCAAAATTAATATATGCTTTATCCTTGGTACCGAGTTTATGACATAACATTCATAATTAGAACAAAATCGCAAACTTGTAGTTTATTTATACGTGTATGACCACTAAAACTCTACAAGGCTTACATGGATTATGATAATCAACATCATCATTTACTAATAATAAGCTAGTCTAAATTGTGTCTATGTACGGCATCATCTTCCGACATCTATCCATGAGACTAACCAACTCGTTTTAACTTCTAATTGATAGCATTTCATTACATTCCTTAATACGCAAAACTGATCATCACATGCTTCGAATAATATTCTTGTTTCAAACTCAGTTGTGAATCGGAGCCTTTTTCCTAGTTGGGGTATAATCCATCCCTGCAATGTCTATAACATCAGGATATTGCTCATTAATGACCTCCTTCTTCCAGTGTTTTGAATATTTGGGTGACGAATGGGATTTTTCTTCCTTTCCTGCAAGTCCATGAATAACTGGCTTTGAGTCATGTTTACCGACCTTGATGGTGTCTTGATGGTTTGTAGCTGATAGAGCAACTTTTCCCAGCCTAATACCTTCATAATTAAAACAAAGTAAAATTATATATTATTAAGGAAGATAATCCACTAAATATTTAAGTTTACAAAGACTCTTGATCTGTAATTACGGATATAATCAAGAAAGAAAGATTGACAAGTTGGTACGGCGAAAATTACCTTGAACTTCATAAGTTAAGAGATTCGAAAAAACCAAAAGGATCATCAGATAAAGCTTCATACTTTTTGAAGTAAAATGTAGGCTACAAAGAATTGCAACAAAATTTGAGTAACAAGTTTTTTTGTGTATCTCTCTCTTGGATCACAAATAATGCAAGAAATGAACTGCGAATGTGTATAAGATATGTGTTATCCTAGCTTTCATATATATACACAGCCTATAAGGGACCACATCAGGTTGATCACTAGCACTGTTTATTTCCTACTATATGGAGTAATTTCTTTATATTTGCTATGTAACTTTGTGATTTCATAAACAACATTTTTATTAGCCACCTAATAGTTGATAAGGATGGGACTAACTTACAAAAGTGTCCACACAAAAATTTGAGTTTCCATACTTTGGAAGTTACACATATGTCTTTTTGACAAGACAAATAGTAAGAAGATGGATCTACAGTGAGAAAAAGAGGGTTGTCCTTGGCTTTTAGGGTCATTTAAAATAATTTCATAACCCTTTTTAAGTATGATGTTCCCTTAAAGAGGTTTCCAATGTCCACATTAGATTTCTTTTTGGCTCCACACAGATTCTAGGTTTAGTTGCCATCTCTAGCTTTTTCACATATCCTTCATCAAGACAGAACTTTGTATATATGCTTCCTAGTCTCATTAATCTCTTCATAGCCAATGCGAGTGTATCTTTATCATCAAAATCTTATTGGCTAACAACTTAGTAAGAGGTATTTACACAAAAACTTAACATTTCATAAGTTAATATAAATATGAATGAATTTAACGAGCCCAAAAGCCCGAATTCATATCTTCTCCTGCTTGATTTATGCCTATATCTAATGTAATGTAATGCGACAATCATTTTAAAATGGAATAGATTATCATACATTTTTCGGTCAAAGTTGGTCCTAATATACTCGATTACCTACTCACGTATATCACTTAATTAGAAAATCAGTTGCTTAAGGTTTAACCTACAACAATTACTAGTCGATTAGATTCTTTTTTATTTGAACAGCAATATATTATGAACAAAACTAACAAGTAGCAAGCAATAATTACTCGATTAGATTCAACCAATAACTATTAACTCTATAGCTCTATAGTTCATACTCCTAATTACCACATGATCATCTTCTTTCATAGTGAACATAATTTTAATATAATTAATCAGAGCGCAAAAGTCGAATGAGCATATAACTAGTACTAAATGTTTCTTTTAAGTAACAACGTTTTGGGACCACTTTAACAACGTTTTGTGACCATTTTAAGTTTATTTGCACCAATGAACACTTTTGATAAGTCAATGAACCTATTTGGTGATAGTCATGATCGTGATGATGATTATGATGACTATCACGGATCGGTCTACGATCTTCGGGAAATTTGGATTCTTATTATGACACGTATGGTATCAACGTTCTAGGCGCGGTAGGAAGTAATTTTGTTTCATGGCCCAATGTTATCTTTTGAGTAGTGGTTTATTTTCTTGTATAGAGAATAGGAAGTATCTTGTTATGTAAAACTTTCCCGCATGTAATCTTAATGAGATATAGGATTCACCCATATCCTTCAGACTTAAACGTTTTGGAATAATATATTTACCGGCTCTTGACCTTTTACCCAAAAAAGTTTATTTGCACCAAGCATAATTTGAATTTGTGACCTCTTACATTTTAGTTAAGATGGTCGCAAGCCCATTTGCTTACCAATTACTCACCCAACCATTGGTTACTTGATCATCTTCTGGCCAGGATTGATAAACTAAGAGGAAGCTAGTAGCAATAAATAACGAAAAAAATGAGGTGAAATTAGCGTCCAAGTGTGGGGGGGCCAAGGAGCAGGTGGTATGGGACATGAAGATTAAATGCGACAGAGAGACAATGGATGTTAAAATCTGCCATTTTTTTCTATCTTTTCTGTAGTAAAAATCATATAATATGATTAAAAAATAATTTGGGTAATATTTAATTTATAATATCTCCCAAACCTGTTTTGACTTGAGGTCACAATTACTTATGTGCGGGGTCGGACATACTTGAGGTATATGTAGGTACGTACCCTTTAAGCGATATCGGTAAATTAAAGTTGTAAACTATAATACGAAGCGCACACCTTTTGCCTTGTTTTAAAAAATGTGCATACATCTTAACAAATTTGTGTGTCTGTCACCACTTACTTTGCTAAATAAACAACTTAATTAAGTGGTCTAATGTCTTTGATGATAAATTTTATCTGATTTAAATGTATACAAGTTAAGAAGCCGATGACGTGGTAACGAGAAAAAGACGAGGCACTTGACAAGTCACATCCGCTGTTGAGGTTTTAGCGAACAAATAAACACAAGAATGAATGATGTCCCTATCATATGTTAGTATCCTATTATTCTACCTATTTTTGAATATGAAACAACCAAAATTGTTTATTTAAATATTTACAAGAACTTTAATATATTGATGTGGGTAGCAAGAAGAGTAGAAGACTTATGATTTTGTTTGCTAGCTTTGGATTAGGTTTCGTCTAGATAAATCTTTAAAAGAATATATGAGGCATGACTTATAAAGAGTTATTTTCTCCAAGAAAATGTGTTGCAATATTCAATTGCCACACAATTCTCCCGGTTTGATGGGATCTTTTATGCTGTATTGTTGTTTTCATTCCCTACTCTCCACCGTAAGAGAATGTCTCCACTATATATCTCATTAAGTGTAGTCAAAGAGCTTTTGACCCGCGGGAGTATTTCAAAACGGAGACTGGATGGAAATACAATTTAATGAGAAGATATACATTGACAACTTCCGGACACTCATGCAACCAACAACTATTTGTTTGAAGAACATCTGACATCATATGAATACCGTTAGGTTATTATAAGCTTTCGATTACCGAATTAATGTAACAAAAATTGAAGTGTTGCAATTCAAATGTAGAGTATGATCCGGTGATTATCATTTGGCAGATGTATTGGTGGATGACTTGCATAATAATACTTATTCAAAGTCTATCTTAACTGAATTATGAATGGTAAAACTTATGATGTATCTTATGATGTGTATAGATATACGCTCAAATAGTATGCATGTTAGAAAATTTAGAAGTTATCACCTCATTATCTTTGAACAAGACCCGGACCCCTCGCATTCGTTTATTCTTTACTCACATGGGATGTTACCTTTTGCCCTACATAACCAAGGATCGATTGTGATCGTCAAAGCCTCAAAGGGTGGAAACTCTGCCCTTGTACGAAATGATCGACCATGGCTCATGGATACTGATGGGCATGGTTAGGTAACATGTCCTCTCTCTAGACCACAATGTGTGACTCCAGCTCTTTCAAGATCTTTTATGTCTTGTATACACGGACTTGATTACTTGCAAAGTGTCTTGTTCTGTGTAAGTTAAACTTGAATCACAAAGATAATTTGAGATGATATCTCAACTATTTATATTGTCTAATTGAGTAAGGATCAAATAAGAAATAAAAGTAAAATGAGAAGGATGAAAATTAACCACAGTAGCATTTCAGATGCACTCACAAAAAGAGATCGTCTCCCATGAAATTCTCCTTCTACATTTGAAATGCTGCTAAAAGCATTTCTCATTCTTCTTATTTTTATTTTTCTTCATCGAACTCATTCACTTGTCTTATTAGTGATGTATATCAAGAAACATAATATGCCGATCGCATGCATAATCCATACCACTAATGGTGTAACATGTTTTAGGTCACGCATATTGTTTTAACGAGAATTTTTTACCCGCTCTTTGTTGCGGATTAAAATTTTACATGAAAATAGTTTACGTTAAATTGGTTTTAGTTTTTACTTGCAAAGTATTTTAGACATATATAAATAACTTCTAAGTAATACTAAATAGTAAATTACTAAGCAAATACATAATAAGCTAATTTTAAAAAAGAAAGCAAAAAAGCTTACTAATATAGTTATACATGAAATTAATTACTAGAAAAAGTTAAAACATGAGAAAAAAGTATTAAATTTTAAACTTAAAGACAATTTTCTTAAAGTAAGGTAATTAATGGGGACTATCTATGTAACATTTCATGTTCCATTTCTTCTTTCTTTGGCTTTGTTTTAGTGCCTGCACATGTTGAGTGGTTTTGGTTTTGTTGCTTTCCTGAGAACCTGTTTTTGTAAAAACAAATTCCTACTACATGGTCGGTGACTTATAATACCGTTTCCGTCTTGGTGGTCGGTACGATGGAAATTAAGCTAGGGTCGGTGTCACTCATGGGTTTACTATTACCTAAACTGGCCGTATATGTTGTGGGTTTGGCTCTTTTATTGAGTTGGTATACGTTAAACGGCTGAGTTCCTCTTGTGTTTAGCAATTCCCGTGACGTTTCTTCACCTACTGGAAATTTGGTAGGTGGATATCGCAGGTGGTTTCGTAGATAATGTGTTTGTTGTAGCTTTAGTGGGTTGCGTTCTGAGTTGTTGAGATGGTTGTGTGTAGATTGCATGTGTTTACTTGTGATTTTTCTATTTTGCATGTCGTTTGTTTTTGTGTGATTTTGTTTAGGTACCTAAAGTGAAGGCTTAAAATTTGTTTTCTTTCTGTTTATGTACTTGCATGAGTTGGTTAATATGTTTTCATGTTTAAGATGCATGCCTGGACGTTTGTCTGGCAGTTTTGGTAGTGTTATGGTGTTTGCTTAGTCTCATGTTATTTTGGTGTTATGGAAGTTATGGATGGTTCTATCTTTGCTTACTGGAGGTGTTCCTCTGCAGTCGTTTTTTGTTTGTTTACGTTTCGGGGTTTTAGCGATGGTTTGCCCCCCATTTTTTTCTTTTTTCCATGCATTTATGTTTATTAGGCTTACTCTTTTAATCAACTCTGTTAAGGTCGTTATTATGAGAACCAAAAGTGAGGCGTGAAAAAAGGTTGATGCTGGTAGTAGTCCTATTGAAAATGTGGCGATGGACGAGTGTGTTAGGAGGACATCATTGGCTGAAGCGGGTCAGCCGGAACCTTATATTAACGCTGATAGTGGTTTCGAAGACGGTTTAGTGGGTGTCGAGAGACAGCCTCAGCCAGACGGTGTTGTTAAGAGGAAGGTTGGCGAAGGATATGATGATAGTTTATCTCACTTAGCGGTAAGAAAGGACCAGAGGCTTCATTTGGGAGCACATTCCTCCTTTTTGGTCAATGAAGGTTTGAATGGTGATGCCAGGTGTTGTAATTTGGGCGCTGGCCAACCGGTTTGGGTGCCTGTTGGTGCCTCTGATATTCCATTAGTTCACCATATTCCTGAACGGTATGAAGGTATGTTAGTCTATGCGTTTGTGCTTCACCATGTGTATTATTGTGATCAAATGTTTTTACGATATTGTTTCTCCCTTGCCAATCCCTTTATCAACATCTTGTTAATTGCGGTGGCTAGCACTTCCTGCTCACTTAGATTTTCGGTTGGGAGTTGCCTTTTGTAAAGTAGTGGTGGTTCTTCTTCGATGGTTCATTATTGTCATTCCTATAAGCGAGACACGTGTTCGGTGGTGATCTAAAGGATTTGGAAGGCGAATTGTTGTTCTTGTGTTTTATCGCTGGGGGTTGGCGGATTGTTGTTCCCGAATCGTGGCAAGGCAGTCATGTCAAATGCCTGGCTGCAGCCATGTTGGTCGCTTGCTATCGCTACTGTATACATGTATATGAGGTTTTGAAATAGTATTCAGGCCACTGTTTGTTGGCTAGAGACTCTGTCGTGCACACGAATTTTGGTCTTCTCCCTTTTTATAGGCGATGATGATTATATGATGACCATAGCGCATACATCTTCTTTCGCGATCGTGGCGGCGATCATATCCAATGTATGGTCGCAGCCATGTTTGTAGCCTTGTATCGCTATTGCGTGCGCATATCTAAGCTCGGTTCTTGTCAACATCCACGTGTTTATGCGCTTTATGACATGTTAGCGAAAGTGTGGATTACATGCTAAACAAAGGTACGTTCGCACGATATTCGGTGTGTGTGTTTAACATATATGTATTGTCATACTTTATGCTACATCGGAAGCATGAATAATGAACATAAAGGGTTTGACACCACATAATGTTAGTTCACAATTATCGTCGTAATGTCGCTATATCGGCGAGTTCGATTCGATATAGCAACAAGACTATTTGGAACGCATAATATTTTCATATTTTGTATACGCTTATATGACCTTTCAGGCTCATAGGTTAATGCATTACCGTAAGTAGGGAGCGATTGGAATCGTCCATACGTTTACAGTCGGTTGGAGTACAACCTTATGCAACTGAATTGCCGTGTCATTAATTGGAATCTTTTCACCCGGTAGAATATTGCAAGCTTCATTTGCTAATATTGATATGAGATGTTTAAGGTACCGGCTGTTACGAACTTCCGCTCAAATTCCTTCGTTGTCACAGCGGTCTAGCAATCGTTTGGTGCGCACTTTGCACAAAGATTGTTGAAATAGCAAAGGGATTCGAGGGCGATCGAGCAGTCTCGCTATCTGAACATCGCGTCGAACATTAGCGATCGACGTTTGAAATGTACTCCAGTGGAAAGAGCCCACTCGATGACGCATAATATTCAGTCGCGGCAAACAAACCTTTGGGCGATACAACCCGTGCGAGTACATGTTTCAAGAATCGGGTCATCGTTTTGACGTACGTAGGCATGCCTCCTTTTATATTCCTGTTATTTGGATTTGTATAACAATGCATACAAATGGTTATTGTTACATGTAACGCATTGCATGCGTCGGTTAGTATGTTTTCGTGTTTAAGATGCATGGCGGGATGCTTTTGGCCAGCATCGTGCCAGGGTAGTTAAGTCAAATGCATGACTGCAACCATGTTGGTCGGTTGCTATCGCTACTTTATACATATATCTGAGGATTCGAAATAGCCTTCTGGCCACTCTTTGCTGGCTGGAGACGGTATCGTGCCTACTAATTTTAGTGTTCTCCCTTTCTACAGGCGATGATGATAATATGCTGACCATAGCGCATACATTTTCTTTGCGAGCATCGTGGGGGCAGTCATATCGAGTCTATGGCTGCAGCCATATTGGTAGCCTGGTATCGCTATTGTATACGCATATCTGAGCCTCATTTGGTGTCAACATCCACGTGTTTCTGTAACTTACCACGCGTTAGCGAAACCATGGATTAAGTCCTAACCAAACGTACGTTCGCACAGTATTTGGTGTGTGTATTTAACAGGTATGTATTGCTGTTACTTTATGCTAGATCGGGAAGCATGAATAATGAACATAAAAGGTTTCACACCAAATAATGTCAGCTGACAACTACTGTCTGTGTATCGCTGTATCGGCAGGTTCTAATTCTAATAATGCACTGACACTATTTGGAATGCCAATATTCTCATATTGTGTATACGCTTATATGACCTTTCAGGATCGTAGGCACTACATTGTCGTTAGCTGGGAGTGATTGGAATTGTCCCTACGTTTGCAGTCGGTAGGAGTAGAATGTTATCCAACTGAATTGTCGTGTCACTGATTGGGATCTTTCCACCCGGTAGAATATTGCAAGCTTCATTTGCTAATATTGATATGAGATGTTTAAGATATTGCCTGTTTAATTCACCCTCGAAACCCTTCGTTCTCAACGGTGCGGCAATACGTCCAGCATGGACCTTTGCACAACAACCGTTGAATAGAAAAGGAATTCAATGGGGTGACTAGACGGCTCTCGGTATCTCGAACATCGCGTCTCAACATTAGAGATCGACGCTTGAAATGTACTCCGATGGAAAGAGTCCACTTAATGACGCAACAATATTCAGTACGAAACTTAAGAAACCTCGTGGTAGTAAAACACATGCGGTGCATGTTTCAAGAACTGGTCATGTTTTTGACATACGTGGTATGTCTCCTTTATATCTCTCATTTGGATTTGTACAACATTGCATACAAATGGTTATCGTTACATGTAACGCATTGGTATTCTTTCTGCTTCAGATTAAATAAAGCATACGCAAAGAACCCCATGATTGGCACGTGAGAACAGCGAGAAAACTAGCAGGTTCATAGTGCGGATGTGAAAGAAACTTCAAGATTCCAGCAAAAAAGTAATTAGGGCTGACATAGAAATTAAGTGTGCATAAGTTGTATAGTATTACCATGAATGGTTTTGTATTGTAATTAATCAACAATAACTGTAGACTGTCATCACATAATATTTAACACCTAAATGATTGCTTAGTGACGAAATATAAGTTAAGTCCTCATGAGTTGTATACTACTACCGACGCTAGTATCCTACTGTTATTTAAAAAGTACATTTCTTACTTTCTTAACACTACTGTTGATGTTCAAACAAACCAAGAAATGACACAGTCTCGCAAAAATTAGTACAACGTATCCAAAACGCAGAAAAAAATTTAAAATACGTCCGCCGCAATGCGGCGGGGGCTTTTGTACCTCGTTTCACTTAAGGATGGTTTGTAGAGCGACTGTTTATGGAATTTTTTTTAACACAAACAATCATCAAATTTAACTTAGGAACTGTTTTTTAATCATGGTTAAACCTCAACTATGATTGTTATATTTTTTTCAGAATTTTTAACGCATATAAACCGCATGGACTATTTTTGCTTTTTTTCTCCCCCTTCAAGTGTAAGTGTTTATTGAACGGTAAAACACTTCCGAATTTTGTTTAATTGTTCATTGACCAGTATAAATGTCCATGTCCATGAGTGCTAATGTGTATTGTTTTATAACTATGAGGAATTTTCATTTGCATACCTTTATTTTGGTGCTTACCAATGGACAAATCTTCACCATTCATTTATTTTGATCTAATGGTGGGGATTAACCTAAGATTTAATATGTTTAACCTTAATTATCCCAACTATATAAAACCTGTTCTTTTTTTTTGTTCATTCGCTTCATTTTTTTTCACACAGTTACTGTGTGTTTTCCTCCCAACCCGCTCTCATCATTTCCCTCCAAAAGTAGTTATTCCAATCAACTATTACCGTTTGATCATCATCAGGTTGATCACCAGCACCATTTCGATCATCATTTCCTCATCACCTCCTGATCATTTCATTACTTTTTTATGTCTTTTTTTTATTTGAATGAACCGTCTGCTTTGAAGTTGATTTGATTGATGTTGTTGTCATTGATAATGTTGTTGATCGGTTGTTAATTATGTGGATCAAGTTGTTAACATTCCTTCTTATTAAGTTGCACACCAAGTGTTTGATGAAATGTGAGTGAAAATGTTTGATAATCTTGTTATCGCTCATGTAATTTTGCTTATTAATTAAGTTGTTAGTTGAATTTTTGTTTTTAACCGCATTTGAATGTTGTTTTATGTCTCGATTGTTGTTTTAAATCGCTATGTATCGTGCGTATAGTATCACCATGATATTTGACGTTGAATCAGATATATGTATTATCACTAATAATATTTGTATTATCACTTGTAAAATTTTGTTTATTTGATACTTTTAGTTTATGTTTGAGATTGTGAGTAGCATTAGGTTTTAGTATGATATCATTTTGGGATAGGTGAATTGATGAAAATTTGATGCATAAAAGGTGTTTGACAAAATGCCTAAGAGAGGGATGCACAAGTTGAGAAGCAATCACATGTTCTTGTTTTGTCCATCATTTCATATATAACCAAATCAAATATATTTATTTGAATAAACAAGCTTTAGTGAATTAATCAAAGTGCACTGTAGTTATTGTAAATGAGTAATCATATCCTATGTTGCATTAGTTGATGATTATTTTCATTTTTGTGAATGGCGTCCTTTTGAATTATTTTAGTGCATTTTGTATTTTGCTTTCTCCATCACTCTATATCTTAGGTGATGCAAATTTGATGTACTGTTTGATAATTGCGCAGTGACCTAGAGCTTAAGCCACAGGACTACTTACCTTAACAATCGTGAAGGCAAATAATTTGAAAACATGGAAATGATTGGGAAGTCCGATCCTTATGTGATTGCATATATTCGCCACTTGAAAAGTTCAAAGAAAGGTTGTTGATTACAACTTAAACCCTGTTTGGAATCATGTAATTCGGTTAATTGCATAAGATAAAAAGGCCCGGTGTGTTGTACTTGAGGTTATGCTTTTCTCCTTTTCTCTTTTCTTTATTGTTGGTTTCTCAGTTTTATCACAAGTGATATCACAGGTGATATCAAATGTGATATCTCCAGTGATATCAAATGTGATATCACCACTGATATCACATGTGTGTCAGCTTTATTTTATTTTGTTGAATCAGTTGTGGTAATGGAGGATCTTATGATACCATAGGCGATATCAAAGTTGTTTCACTTCTTCAATATGTTTTGTGGAGTTGTGCTTTTTGAACCACACCACTGATTGTTGTTGATTCTTTCATTTGATTGAGCCATTTTTTTGAAAATTTCAATCACGATAGTTTGGTGATATCGCTCTTTTATGCCACATACAAAACAAACAAGTATACTTTTTAATTTGTAATATCTCCGTGAGATTTCATTGTTTTTGTATATTTTGTATATATTATCACCGAGATATTTCTCTTCCGTGTACATGATGGTTTTTGCGCTTTTATCGCAATTGACAATCACACGAGATGTGTTATTGTTGGTCCGCTTAAGAATGAAACTATCGAATCTTGTGTATGGTTACTCCAAGCATTCAAGAAAGCTTTTGTGCGTTATCCGAATATCATTAATCGGTCAAGATGGTGCTATGCGAAAGCAATTGCGTTGAGCTTCTCGGTTCCAAGCCCGTCTTTGTCATAAATTAGAATTTATGTATCTCTTGTGATAAATAGTTGGAATTAAATTTTATGAGGTCTTTGTGAGTTTTTACTTGTTTTTATAGTTTTCTTCATGAAGTCAATGGTATTTTTATATGACTTTTCATTAATATCACTTGTGATACTCTAATAAAATTACCAAAAGAAGTTATATTCAGATAAATCAAAAACATTATTTACAACTGAATAGAAATAGCCATTGTTAACAATTTAAGTAGCAAGAGAAATTACAATTTAAGTAGCAAAAGAAAATTACTAATTGATGCTTTGTCTTTTTATTTTTTTACAACTTTCTTCTTGCCATCTTTATGAGCATCCCCTCCTTTTGTCTTCTTCCCACTTCATTCTTTTTAGTTTGCAGCTTCTTCTTTTTCTTTTTCTGCAATTGTCTTTGCTATCTTACATGCAGTCTCTGTTGTCAGTTCAACAGTTACTATTGGTGGTATTGGTGGTTGTAGATTCTGTTATATCACTGGTGATATCACAGATGTTTCTTTCAGAAATTGTTGGTGGTGTATCTATTTCTGTTTTTGTTCTTCGTTTTTTCTAAGCTTAAAGGTCTAGCAGTGTATTTTGTTAATTTGCTTGGTATTGTTAGTGTTGTCGGTGATGATGTTGTTTCTTTGTTTACTTCTTTAGTTTGACTTGGTTGTTTTTTCGCGAAGGTCTTTTTCCTTTCACCGTCAGCCCCTGCTTTTTTGCTTCTTGATAGTTCTCAGTTTTATATTCAAATCTGCATAAAATATATACCATGTTAGTGTATGAATAGTTCATTATTTTTTAATATCATATGTGATATATAAACTGAATAAGTATACGTCATCAAATATCATAGGTGATATACTACCAACAAGCAATCATTACAACTGTTGTATAACAGGTGATATACTACCAATAAGCAATCATTAAAAATGTTGTATCACAGGTGATATACTACAAATAAGCAATCGTTGCAACTGTTGTATCACAGGTGATATACTAACAATAAGCAATCATTGGAACTGTTTTATTATAAGTGATATACTACCAACTAATACTAGAGTCAAATACCGATTTTAAACATATCGAAGCATACCCAATCTATCCATTATGCACATACATCTACCACAAATCTAACAAAATCATGTTACAGTCACAATATTTATTTTAGCCTGTTAAGTCTCTTGTATTATCAAAATAATCATCTAACTTTCACAACAATCCCTCAATAAGATACTAAAATCTACAAAAACAGCAAAGTGTTTGTACTATAGAATAAATATTTGTGTTTTTAGGGATACCATTATAACATTTTACTGAAAGTATACATACGCATTCTACTGAATGTGTATGTATCACTGGTGATATAACACATAAGCTAAATGTTACATCAAGTATGCCACATATACTCAGGGGTTTATCACAGTTAATTCTTTTAAAGGAGACATGCTTATACGTTACAATATATCTTTAATTTTATGATATCTGGAGATGGAGTCAAAAATTTGATTGACGACAGAACAACATTTACTCACAGTAAATATTATATCATCAAAACTTTTAACAAAAAAACGTTTAACTATGATTACAATACAATAACAATAAAAAATCAAAAGTGATACTATACATGACATATAATAAATCTTAACAAGTAAACAAAAAAACCTATCAAATAAACAAAAATTTCACAAGTGATAATACAAATATCATTAGTGATAATACATATGTACAGTTCAACTTCAAATATCACTGGTGATACTACACGTATGATACTTTTCACTCACACATTTCATCAAACACTTGGTGTGCATTCATGTATACAAAGTGTTTTACTCAGAAACTCAACCAAATTTAAACACTACAAAATACAACCAAAAGTATGTCACAATCACAATAAAAATCACACCAAAACAAATTTATTTTTCTGTATTTTATAACAACATTAATCAATTTATTTTAACATATCCTCAATAAAACTCAAACAAGTACATAATCATCACATGCATCACACAGTATTACATCAAAATCAACAAAATCTTCATAAATAGCAATAATATTCATAAATATTTACAAAATCACTAGAGATTCTAATAAAACATCTAAATAATTAGTGAAGCACCATACCTTCATCTCGAGACTCGGAGGTTCATTTTAACCCTTTTTTTGTGGATCCGCTTATGCACTCGATGATTATTCCATTTTGTATTTTATCTTTGATTTTAACGGTTAAAAGCGGTTGATTTTGAATTTTATGACATTTTTTTTTTTTTGCTAGAGAGAAAGTCGTATTTTGTTGATAGTGAATTTGGGAAAGTGAAAGGTGCAGGGTGGGATTGGTGGGGCAAGTTCTTTGAATTGGCAAGAGTGGTCCCTCCGTGTTTTTTATTATTAAAAGATGTTTTTTTTATCCAATGGCCCAGATGCATCCATTAGTATGTAGTGGGTTGTTAGTATCTAAAATAAAGCGCCTCTTATAACTATATATATTAAAAGATGTCTTTGAAAATAATAAGTATCAGTTTTAAAGTTTAAATAGTACTAACTTTAAGACGAATGTGTAAAATTTTGTAACTTACAATGATACGTAATTTTAATTCGTGACATATAAAAACTCAATTTAATTTTGTTAAATGTAATTTTAAGAATAACCAAAGACTAGAAAAATAAGTTATCTTATAGCGTATTTAAGTAGCGTATTTTTTAAAAAAATAAGTATAATCTCTTCACAATCTCATGTGCCAAACATAGCCTTACTTATAAGTCGCGATCTAATAGATATTTTCAAAACCATGAAATACCTAAAAAGTGACACGGAATTAACACGTGCCTATATTTATATTCCCACCTACAAAGGAAATAACAAAAAATCCAACGCCACATATTTTTTCTCATTTTTATTAGCATTTCATTCTTTATTAGCAATTATCTTTCTTTCGGCTCTCATCTAATTTCTTCAACTATCAATCTAGTTTATTTAAATTAAGATTTGGTTTTTCCAAAAACCTACTCGTATAATTTCGCCAATTTAAGATCCAGTTTCTTTAATTTTCTGGATCGGATTTTCCAACTTGACATCTTCGATACGAATATGTTTTCCCATGATGGAGTTTTTAGAAAATAAATTGCACTATTTTTTAAATGGGTCGGGTTAGGGTTGATATATATAAATTCACTAATCCTAACCCTTTATTATGAACAAAACAAGAATTGTCACATAATTATATCAACTTTTATATTATTTATGTAACAAAGAAATATGCAATGATCCTATTTACGTGTATTTTTAGTTTATTATGAACAAAACAAGAATTGTCACTTAATTATTCTACATAATCTTATTAAGTGTCAGATGATTTTTTTAAGTCTTTTTTCTTCAACTTTGACCTTAAATATATTTGTTTATGTTATATAACACTTAATGAAAATTATATAAATGAAAATATATTTAAAACTTAATCCATTCATATATCTTGCGTCAAATATTATATAACACTGACAAAAATATTTAAAGTCAAAGTTGAATAAAAAGACTTAAAAAGTCGTAGTGAATAACTTAACGCGACGGATGAGATTAACTTTATACTATTTAGGTAAATTGTAAACATGGTTCTTAAAGTAGCTTAAATGCGCAAAAAATACACCGAGACAAAAAGTATTGTAAAAACGACATTAATTTTTCATATTTTTGCAAAAAAAGTCATCGAGACGCACTGTTCACTAACTTTCGTTAGTTTTCCTCGTTAAGTGCCACGTCACTGAGGGTATTATCATCATTTCACTCATTTCAATGGCTAAATTTACAAATGAAGACTTAACTTCCAAAACACTATTTATCATCTTCTCCATTTAATTTTCTATTAAATTTCTATTGAATTTATATTTAACTTTAAACAATTATCAAGAACATTAAGATGAAATCCAAATTTTTCAGAATTTTAACACCTAAAAAACACAATGCGAGATGATGTTTCATTAGAAGATATCCATAAAAAAACCAACAAAACCCGAACACCAGTCGCCGAAAAAAAAAACGAGCTCGCCGAAAAAAAGACTTCACTTAATTACTCACCAATAACATCTCAGTCTTTAATCCCATCAAGAATGATTTACATTATTATTGTAATAATAATGTATGCATTAGAAAATAGGCTTTTGGACGGTTTTTAAATTATTGGATTCATTTGTCCAAATTGTGACATCTAGTTTCTGCTAAAAAATATCTCATATGATGTGTTAGCTTTAGATGCTTAAATAGTTATCCGATTGCTACTACTTACATTGTTATCCGATTGCTACTACTTAAATAATAACTTAACTCTTAAATTGTGACATCTAGTTTCTTCCTAGATTGTTATCCGATTGCTACTACTTAAGGGTGTTAGTGGCGCTTTTAAACCTGGTGTTCTCACACCTAGTATGTTATATAATCTAACTCGCCTTAAAAAAGGCACATTTTTGAGGTTATAAAAAACCCTTTATATATCATAAGTCCACTCATATAAGCTTAATAAAACATTTGTTTATGCTTATCTAATACATATATGCTTATAAGCTTATTATATAAGCTTAGACAAACACGCTATTAAAGGATCGATACACCAATATTATCTATATATATTATAGCGCCTGCACCGGCCACCTTAACTCTAATAAGTCGGAAATTCTTGGCCTGTGAATGGGCTAACTTTGGTCCATTAAACTGCCCAGCAGCTGGCCGTCACCTTCTTATTCGTTGTTTTTGATAATATACATAGAAGTTCTTATCTGAATCAACCAACGCATGAGACTTTCTTCCACGCAAACCACCGTCATTGATTTCGTCGTCTAGATCTGTCAAAGTTAGTTTTTTTATCGTTCCCACTGGTTGTTGTGTGTTTATATATGTTATTTCATACTTTTTTGCTAGCTTTTATTTTTTGATGCGCGTTGTTTTTGCATGTGTTGTTGTACTGACTGCGTTATTTGTTGATGTTAATATGTGCTCATTGATTTCTATACGTGTGACCATGAATCTTGCCTGTTGTTTTTCAAAGGTTGTTGTTTGTGTTATATATTGTTTTGTTTATTTTGTTTCTAGTACATATATGCTTATAAGCCTATTATATAAGCTTAGACAAACACCCATTAAAGGATCGATACAATGATATTATGACCCATATCACAATTCACAAATAAAATAACGTTGATCTATTTTAGATTTTTAGGCGTCAAACAGGTCCCAATAAGAAAACCCTGAAATGGGCCTGTTGGATTTATATGGTGTTAAACATTGGGTTTCATTTCATTTTTTGTATCAATCTTGGGCCATATAGGATTAAGCTTGATTAGTAGTTGGATGACATGAAACTGACAAGAAAAATATATTTGGCCCCATATTGCGATATTTGAAAATAAAAATTGAAAATGAAAATTATGAACGTTTGTTAGATAAAATGGAATATTGGAATTGTTTTGTTACTTTGCATAAAGGAACCAGAAATTATTCCATTGTAAATTGAATGAACGGAAAGTCTTATATTACGGGTATGTTGAGAGCGTAACAAATTATGATAACAGTAATACCTAATATCAACGAAAAATCATCAAGGCAACGGGAATACGTACTCACATTCAGTAATATTTGTAGAAAAATGATTGTTGGACCTACTAATCATGCCTACAAATGAACCTAATGATTTGATTGGTTGATTTAAAAAATTGATTGGTGGAAATTTAGAGAAAATACTAAATACAATTATCATGCTGATTTGTCAGTTAGGTATATTTGAGCATGTTGTAGGTCTAAATAGCATAACTCATATTTGTATTCATATTCTTATTCTTGTAAACATACTTATGTGATAGACTGATAGTGGGTCAATAAGTAACGATTCTATTTAAATACTAAGTTCACATAGGATAAAGAAAATCAGAGCTTAGTCATATGATTTTAAGTCTAAAAAAATATAAGGCACATGTGGTAGACACTAAAGCCAACAATTATAATGTGCAATTCTATGGTACTATTTCAGAAGATAACAAAAGTTGGTTTAAAAAAAAAGAAAAGATTAAGGGTGCAGAATGCACTTTTGTAAAAGTTGTGGTTCAGGGTTCTTTAGATCTCCCCTCGTGCGGCTCACACGCTGACCATTCTGTTTGTTCCTTGCTTTTTAATTCCATTCCTCGTGCACTTTTATATCGTTTTCTTCTTCAACCTTTGACCATAATTTGCTAGAATTGAAAACTATATACAATTTGCAAGATAAATATTCTCACAATTTTAGCTCTTGTGAAAGATGTATAAGAAACATAATTTGGCCTTGTTCATTACTCGCAAAACACGATATGTTTAGTATTTGTTAACGGTGGTGGTGGCATGACGGTGATTGCATGTAATGTAAGGCAAATGTTATGATTTCAAATTATGTCCCAATCATGTTGTTACACAATTTATCTACATCATGGTGACGACGTTAGCTTAGGTGATCTATGCCTAAGGGTTAAATTTTTCTTCCGAATTTGTTCCACATATGCTCTAGTGATGTAATAACCTCCAAAGGCTCCACATTTGACAAGTTTATCAAATATAAAGGGATCTAAACCAAGCATAGGTAATTTGCTGGAAGAACCATTAGAATTATAATGTAAATTAATCCGAAAACTCAAAATGATAGTTATCGATAATATTCCAAAAAGATATTGTTTTCTAGGTCTAAAATATGTGTTCCAATTTGAGCAATAAGTGCAAAGAAAAAGTTCTTGTCAAAGTTGCCGCTATCGCTTGTTGAAGACTTCTTTTTCACTTTTATCTTCGTCAACAAACTTTGTAACCACATTTCATTATCTCGCGGCAATCAAAGTTCTTTCTTCTTTGGTGTTACTCCTTATAATGATGCTACTCTTGAGAACACAAGACTAAACACCCTTTGAAACATGCTCCTCCTTTGCTGCATATACCTATTGATTGTCATCTCCTCATTAGATCTCCTGTTGTGGTTCTAATTATGATTAGGAGTTCCCTCGTGGTACGTCTTGTGGACGGGATGGTTTACTTGCCCAACACCTTTTGATTGTTTAAGTGGTGTTGCTTGACTATTATTGGTGAGCTAGTTGCTTCTATCACACAAGTGGTGAATCTCTTTCTTGATGGTAAATGTCACAAGATGTTGGGTGAGTATATTGCTAGTGCTCTTGGGGTACTGTTTGGAGGCGTTTGGTTTTCAAGGTTAGTGCATCTATGATTGGCCATTCTTTGGATGGTTAATTAAATGATCTACAGTACAGAGTTGGGGTATCAGAGTTGAGGTATCTGGAGGAGGGGAGGCTATACTTTATGTCATGAATCGGCTGATTGAAGACCGTGTATGATATGGGTCTTTTGATGTTGTTGATGGATTTAAAAAGGGTTAATGGCACGAAAATGCATCATACTTGCCACTTTTTGTCATGGCGTGTAGTGAACTTTTTTTTCAATTTTGACACCAACCTTTTGAATTTGTGCTATTTTGTGACCATTTTACATCTACCTTTTCAAATTTTGAAGGGTAAAATAGTCATTTTACATGACAAAATAGTCACAAAATACACACAACACGAATTCAAAAGGTTGGTGTCAAAATTGAAAAAAACGTTCGCTACACACAATGAAAAAAATGGCAAGTATGATGCCTTTTCGTGGCATTAACCCGATTTAAAAAATGCCTTCAATTTGATGAATTGTGAGTTTATGCTATAGGACGTTCGCCTTCGCTGTCCTATTATTTTACATTGGGTAAATTTTTGTTATTCAAGCCAACTAGATTATATTATTGGGAATACACCTTATGGTCGCAACAAGGTGTGCAACAAAGTGATCCTCTTGGACCCATGCTTTTTGCCTTAGTGTTACATCATTTGATATGCAAGATTAGAGACTCATTTAGCTTTTCCTTTCAAGCTTGGTATTTGGATGATGGTACTATTATTGGAGCTTATTATGGTGGATGGACCTCGGTGCGGTTTGCACCTCAACGTTGATAAAACAGAGATTTTTTGGCCAAAGGAAGACCCCAAAAGCAGGTGTGACAACTCGCAATTTCAGGTCATTTCTCAAAACAATTCACGTTTCACTATTTCAACATTTATCGTAAACTAGGTTTACGTGTTCCAAATTCGCGTAACCTTAATGGTTTAGCGGCGAATTCATGATCATATCATCACGAACATTTCATATGGACTAAGTTTAGTCTACATTTCATTAGCATCATTTGCATCATGTTAGTTCATTCATGATTTTGCATTTCACATTAAACGCGTAAATTTTATATTAAATAAACGTTATCGCGTGAGTTATTATTTTGAACATTTAATCCGATACTTCCAAAAATGATCCCGACATATTTTTATACTTACATTTAGTTTATAAAACAATATTTTGAGTTTACCTAGTGTTTTAAATTTATTCGTATATAAATTGTTAAATTTATATTATTACGACGTTTTTCTTAAAAACTACACGATAATTATTATATCACTCAAATTTTACAAGAAATGTATTTTTACAATTTTTATAACTACAATATACTTTACTTTGATCCCTTAAAACTTATTTTAGTCCACACTACTCTAATTTCACAACTATGTACAAGTTACAACAATTTTACTTAACTATACATTTACTTACATCTTTTTAACAAATTATACACAATATATATATAAAAAATATATATATATATTTTCAAATCCTCCCCTCGGCCGACCGCGGGAGGTAGCAATTAATGTTTGGTGAAATGTTTCTTTGATAGTATAAACTTATACTCCAACTCATTCACTTCACTTCATTCATCAAATAATTCAACAAGTAGTAAAGTTCTCTCTCTCCTTGTTCTTCATTCCATAACCGGTTCTACAAGGAGTAGAAGGGATCATCAAAAATTTTCCAAGCTCAAGTTATAACAATCTAGATTACACTCTTATTAAGGTTTTGAAATAAAAACCTAGGGTGTTTAGGTTAATCCTTGTTCTAATCACCTCATCATAGTAGCTTGTAAGCATATTACTTTCATTTTATATCTTTCATTTTCATTTCATATGTATTTCATTATTTTCTTAGCAAGCATGCATGACTTATGTTTATTTATACCATTTTACATTGTTTTAGAGTTTTGTATATATAAGGTCATCCTATAATTTATCCCTTGTTATATATTGGTCTTGATGATGTTTAGGAACCCATGACACCCTAAGAAGGTGTATGGTAGGATTAGAATAGCTTTGGAGTTGATTTGAAGGGATTGGAATAGGTTTAGTACGAGAAAAACTATTTTCGACAAGTATTAAAAGTAGTCTGATCTTGTTTTGCATTTCTGGAAAATCCGACAGTAGACATGAGTTTTTGGCCTAGATAATTAGAAAATATACTTTAAAACGAATCCGTGGCCGCTTGAACGGATTAAAACGGAGTTATAACGAAGAAGTTATGAATTTTTCAAGTTTGACGACGAAATATATATTTTCTGAAAGTTTCAGCAAGGTGTTTTTGTTTTGTACGAGTCAAAAATGAGTCTTAAGCTTCACAAATTATTTCGACTTATCAAAAATATATTATTATACTTTGATACGAAGCTAAGGACGTATAATACGTAGAAAACGGATTTGTAACGAGTAAAATATACACGCTTTCATAAAATGCCGAACTTTACTTATTTAAGAAAAACTATATTATTTTTACGAGACAAGTGTTACGGTAAACAAAACGACCATATTGAAGGCTGTTTTAACGATGACGTAGAACTTTTGTAACGAGATGTCTTCTAATAAAATCAAGATCACCAAGCATATTTTTCAAAACGACCAACCGTTTGTATAGCGGAGTTGTAATAAATTATTTACTGGTTGCTTAAACTTTGCGAAACTCACTTTTAAACCACATTTTGGACAAAATCACCATATTTAACCTCTAATATCTTTATGTTCGAGACCTCTATGACGAAAACTCATGTACTAAAACTTCTAGATTTTGATACAAGTTTTCCAAAACCATTGAGTTCGCTTTCCTAACGCTCGACGTGACACCATTTTACGACTAGCTTTTGAAGCCATTTTGTCACTTTCATAAAATTTCCGACGACATTATTTTACTGACGAAAAGTTAAAATTTCACAATAAATCATTAATAAACTATTGTAGGATGACATTTTGACGTAAATACTTGTAAAGTAATTTAAGAATGGTCAAGACGTCAAAAGAGTATTTTTCGACGATAAGTATTATTTTCAAAACTCACAAATGGTATAAATAACATACGAAATGCATGCATATCATTACATCATAACTCATTACATATCATATCATTCGTAATAGGTCAAGATTAAAGTATCCCGCTATACCTCAGTGTACTCACTCTTGTCATCATACCAGTTTATCAAGTGAGTTTTCATAGCCCCGATTTATTCAAGTTTTACTTATTTCAAACCTACGGGGGAGAATACATTGCACAACATTTTTATTACGATACCAAGTATGTTAAATTCATTTACATTGCTTAAGTTACCACATGCCAATTGAAAGTCCCCATTTCCTGAACATGAACCGTTAATCTTAGAAGCGAGGGTGAGTGGATAGATCTATCGAGGTGACGCCCATCCGGGTTGGTGAATCCCAACTAGTCATACGGATGCATTTCATTTAATAACATTATTGAGTTGTCCGCAAACACTCATTGGGGCCTACATTATGAACAGTCTAGTTTCGTGTCATGAACTTATAGCAATTGTAACATTTTTCTCGTGACATGATTGTCATACACGGTCTATACTTGCGTAGTCGTATAAAACATTTACATAAACCTATGATTTCTCACCAACATTATTGTTGACCGCTTTAGCAATGTATTTTCGTAACTAAGACATACTCATCATGGCATGGTTAAGGAACCCCTTTTAGTCGCGCGGCCGACTTATATCATTGTACTTTATGGCACATTCTTTCAAAACATCGTTTGGACTTGTAATCGACTTATATTTCCGCAAACTTTATAAACTTTTGGGACCTATGTTGTAACTCGAACGCTTTTATTAAATATCAAACGATGTGTTTTTAAACGACACTTTAGGTCGCTCAATATAACCGTGATTGTGGTGCTATGACGGTCTATCCCGTGAATTCCATTCCACGCAAAATGTAAATTGGGGTGTGACAGATTGGCATCGAGCTTGATTATAGAGAACTAGGTTGCATCATTGACCCTAGACTATAACTACATTATCATAGCATCTCATCATTTCATCATAAGTGCATGTTCACTTTACATGCGGTTTATACGTACATTTTCGAGTTATTTACTTTCATTTCATATCGATTGTCACATGGATGCCTTTAAATGCCCATTCCATTATTCTTTCTTCATACTCTAATGTGGAGAATTCCTTGTCATTCCCTATCACAATTTTCACATCAATTGACTCATCACCGATAACGTTGAATACCGAGATAAACCTTTAAATAGGGCGAAGTCACTCTCACTCCTTTGTTTCACCACTAACATGTCGAGTTACACTTTATTCACACATTAAGTCACTAAACCATCGTACATTTGAAACATTTACGACATCTCATAACCCATCTTTGTGGAATCCATCATTCATTTTTGAAAGATAACCTTAAATTTATTATCTCATATCACATCCCTTTAGAGCGTTTATTTTTTTTTACATAGGACCTTACTACGTCTTATTTTTCCTTTTATGTTGAAGAGTTATGGCGCCGAAGAGAGCTCCACCAGCTATGACACAAGCCGCTATCCAAAAGTATATAGAGGATAGTATAGCTAGGGCACTAGAGAAAGAACGGGCAACGGTAGTGCTGCACGTCACTGCCGAGACCACGGTCACATCGGGCTACTAGACTTGCTACTACTACAGGGAGTTGCAGGAGGTTCGGGAGTTCGAAGTGGTACATACATGGACTTTAAGAGCGGTGATCCCCCGAAGTTCGGAGGCACAGAAGGAGCCATTGCTATGATCCGTTGGTTGGAAAAGATCGAGTCATTATTTCTTCTATGCGATTGCCCAGATGACTGCAAGGTGAAATTTGCTACTAGTACACTCTTGGATGAGGCAATGTTATGGTGGAATTATTATGCACAGCCTATTGGTATGGAAAATGCTTATAAGCTCTCATGGGATCAATTCAAGAGGTTGTTGACTAAGAAGTATTGTCCGCACACTGAGGTGAAGAAATTGGAGATGGAATTTCTCGGGCTAGTGACCGTTGGTTATGACATTGAGACCTACATCGAAGGTTTCAAGAGTTGGTCGCTTTATGTCCATATATGGTTTTGGACAATGAGAAACCATCAAAAGTTTCATTGGAGGACTTCAAAATGCATTCAAGGAGAGGTAACCTCTTCGATTCGCAAACAATTGAAGAGACCATCAAGATAACTCAAATACTCATGGCTCGGGTTGTGAAGAGGAAACCATTATCGACAATAACAATAACAACAACAACGACAACCAAACTAACAACAACAAAAGGAAATGGGAAAATGACCAGGGGTTATAACAACAACAACCAGCCGTAACACTAACCATCACCAACAATGTAATAGAAGACAAGAAGCCGCTATGGTTTATGTTGCTGCACCAACAAAGGAAAGAACTTATACTGGAAACTTACCACGATGTCATCAATGCACGCTACATCATGATGGTCCATGTGGTATATGCTTTATCTGTCAAAAAGTGGGACACCTTGCTAAGGACTGCAAAGGAAAAGGATATGTTGGAACTCAACCACTATGTAATAGATGTAAGTTTCATCACTCAGGTCTTTGCCCTGCCAAGTGCCGCAAGTGCCAAAAATTAGGACACCTCGCCAGGGATTGTAGAGGTAAAACTATAATTACATGTTTCGAATGTGGGGAGCAAGGACACTATCGAGCCAATGTCCCCTAACCAAGGTCAACAAGTGGAAGGTGCTCATGAGAATGCATACATGTTAAGAGGAGGAGAAGCTCATCCGGTATCAACAACGCGAAGATCAAGAAGTTCGGAAACTAACGGTCTTAATTTTCCTATGTATTATGTCGCACTAAGTTTATGTCTTCCATCGTATCCGAAACTTTATAACTTAAAGATGTACTACTTTTGATAAACCACTCGTTGTAAAATATTCTCATCTATCGTACTTTATTTTCTTTCCGATTTGTTATTACATACGAGAATTTTAATTCCTTTTACTTTAACTATCATTTTAACGACACGATTAAATCGTTGTAAACATCGAGAGTTATAACAACTAAACCGAACGTCACATCATCGCTCCTTAATTATACATAGCCTAGCTAACTATGTCTAATTCGAGGATCATGTTATGTTGGGAGCGGTTATTTATAAATCTTAGTGCAAGCAAAATTTTCACATGTTCCAATTCAAAGTGTTACTTATGAGAGATTCATCCGATATTTTCTTTACTATGATATTTTATACGCCTCAATCATGGATAACCATGACATCACCTCTTCATGTTTTCTTTCCTCGATATTCATCACAAACTCAAAATTCGATAGACTAACACTAACCGAATTCGTGGACCGAATTCCTTTTTAGATGGGCGAATGTGACAACTCGCAATTTCAGGTTATTTCTCAAAACAATTCACGTTTCACTATTTCAACATTTATCGTAAACTAGGTTTACGTGTTCCAAATTCGCGTAACCTTAATGGTTTAGCGGCGAATTCATGATCATATCATCACGAACATTTCATATGGACTAAGTTTAGTCTACATTTCATTAGCATCATTTGCATCATGTTAGTTCATTCATGATTTTGCATTTCACATTAAACGCGTAAATTTTATATTAAATAAACGTTATCGCGTGAGTTATTATTTTGAACATTTAATCCGATACTTCCAAAAATGATCCCGACATATTTTTATACTTACATTTAGTTTATAAAAACAATATTTTGAGTTTACCTAGTGTTTTAAATTTATTCTGTATATAAATTGTTAAATTTATATTATTACGACGTTTTTCTTAAAAACTACACGATAATTATTATATCACTCAAATTTTACAAGAAATGTATTTTTACAATTTTTATAACTACAATATACTTTACTTTGATCCCTTAAAACTTATTTTAGTCCACACTACTCTAATTTCACAACTATGTACAAGTTACAACAATTTTACTTAACTATACATTTACTTACATCTTTTAACAAATTATACACAATATATATATATAAAAATATATATATCTATTTTCCAAACCTCCCCTTGGCCGACCAAGGGAGGTAGTCTTAATGTTTGGTGAAATTTTTCTTTGATAGTATAAACTTATACTCCAACTCATTCACTTCACTTCATTCATCAAATAATTCAACAAGTAGTAAAGTTCTCTCTTCTCCTTGTTCTTCATTCCATAACCGGTTCTACAAGGAGTAGAAGGATCATCAAAATTTTTCCAAGCTCAAGTTATAACAATCTAGATTACACTCTTATTAAGGTTTTGAAATAAAACCTAGGGTGTTTAGGTTAATCCTTGTTCTAATCACCTCATCATAGTAGCTTGTAAGCATATTACTTTCATTTTATATCTTTCATTTTCATTTCATATGTATTTCATTATTTTCTTAGCAAGCATGCATGACTTATGTTTATTTATACCATTTTTACATTGTTTTTAGAGTTTTGTATATATAAAGGTCATCCTATAATTTATCCCTTGTTATATATTGGTCTTTATGATGTTTAGGAACCCATGACACCCTAAGAAGGTGTATGGTAGGATTAGAATAGCTTTGGAGTTGATTTGAAGGGATTGGAATAGGTTTAGTACGAGAAAAACTATTTTCGACAAGTATTAAAAGTAGTCTGATCTTGTTTTGCATTTCTGGAAAATCCGACAGTAGACATGAGTTTTTGGCCTAGATAATTAGAAAATATACTTTAAAACGAATCCGTGGCCGCTTGAACGGATTAAAACGGAGTTATAACGAAGAAGTTATGAATTTTTCAAGTTTGACGACGAAATATATATTTTCTGAAAGTTTCAGCAAGGTGTTTTTGTTTTGTACGAGTCAAAAACGAGTCTTAAGCTTCACAAATTATTTCGACTTATCAAAAATATATTAGTATACTTTGATACGAAGCTAAGGACGTATAATACGTAGAAAACGGATTTGTAACGAGTAAAATATACACGTTTTCATAAAAATGCCGTAACTTACTTATTTAAGAAAAACTATATTATTTTTACGAGACAAGTGTTACGGTAAACAAAACGACCATATTGAAGGCTGTTTTTAACGATGACGTAGAACTTTTTGTAACGAGATGTCTTCTAATAAAATCAAGATCACCAAGCATATTTTTCAAAACGACCAACCGTTTGTATAGCGGAGTTGTAATAAACTATTTACGGTTGCTTAAACTTTGCCGAAGCTCACTTTTAAACCACATTTTGGACAAAATCACCATATTTAACCTCTAATATCTTTATGTTCGAGACCTCTATGACGAAAACTCATGTACTAAAACTTCTAGATTTTGATACAAGTTTTCCAAAACCGTTGAGTTCGTTTCCTAACGTTCGACGTACACCATTTTACGACTAGCTTTTTGAAGCCATTTTTTCACTTTCATAAAATTTCCGACGACATTATTTTACCGACGAAAAGTTAAAATTTCACAATAAATCATTAATAAACTATTGTAGGATGACATTTTGACGTAAATACTTGTAAAGTAATTTAAGAATGGTCAAGACGTCAAAAGAGTATTTTTCGACGATAAGTATTATTTTCAAAACTCACAAATGGTATAAATAACATACTGAAATGCATGCATATCATTACATCATAACTCATTACATATCATATCATTCGTAATAGGTCAAGATTAAAGTATCCGCTATACCTCGTTGTACTCACTCTTGTCATCATACCGGTTTATCAAGTGAGTTTTCATAGCCCCGATTTATTCAAGTTTTACTTATTTCAAACCTACGGGAGAATACATTGCACAACATTTTTATTACGATACCAAGTATGTTAAATTCATTTACATTGCTTAAGTTACCACATGCCAATTGAAAGTCCCCATTTCTGAACATGAACCGTTAATCTTAGAAGCGAGGTGAGTGGATAGATCTATCGAGGGTGACGCCTCCATCCGGGTTGGTGAATCCCAACTAGTCATACGGATGCATTTCATTTAATAACATTATTGAGTTGTCGGCAAACACTCTGTTGGGGCCTACATTATGAACAGTCTAGTTTCGTGTCATGGACTTATAGCAATTGTAACATTTTTCGTGACATGATTGTCATACTCGGTCTATACTTGCGTAGTCGTATAAAACATTTACATAAACCTATGATTTCTCACCAACATTATTGTTGACCGCTTTAGCAATGTATTTTCGTGTAACTAAGACATACTCATCATGGCATGGTTAAGAACCCTTTTAGTCACAAGGCCGACTTATATCATTGTACTTTATGGCACATTCTTTCAAAACATCGCTTGGACTTGTAATCGACTTATATTTCCGCAAACTTTATAAACTTTGGGACCTATGTTGTAACTCCGAACGCTTTTATTAAATATCAAACGATGTGTTTTAAACGACACTTTAGGTCGCTCAATATAACTGTGATTGTGGTGCTATGATACTATCCCTGTGAATTCCATTCCACCGCAAAACAGTAAATTGGGGTGTGATGATTGGCATCGAGCTTGATTATAGAGAACTAGGTTGCATCATTGACCCTAGACTATAACTACATTATCATAGCATCTCATCATTTCATCATAAGTGCATGTTCACTTTACATGTGGTTTATACGTACATTTTCGAGTTATTTACTTTCATTTCATATCGATTGTCACATGGATGCCTTTAAATGCCCATTCCATTATTCTTTCTTCATACTCTAATGTGGAGAATTCCTTGTCATTCCTATCACAATTTTCACATCAATTGACTCATCACCGATAACGTTGAATACCGAGATAAACCTTTAAATAGGTAAGTCACTCTCACTCCTTTGTTTCACCACTAACATGTCGAGTTACACTTTATTCACACATTAAGTCACTAAACCATCGTACATTTGAAACATTTACGACATCTCATAACCCATCTTTGTGGAATTCATCATTCATTTTGAAAGATAACCTTAAATTTATTATCTCATGTCACATCCCTTTAGCGTTTATTTTTTACATAGGACCTTACTACGTCTTATTTTTCCTTTTATGTTGAAGAGTTATGGCGCGAAGAGAGCTCCACCGGCTATGACACAAGCCGCTATCCAAAAGTATATAGAGGATAGTATAGCTAGGGCACTAGAGAAAGAACGGCAGCAGTAGGCTGCTTCTGCCGTCATTGTCGAGACCACTATTGTTGTGACAACCCGTACTTTCGTGTCATTTCTCAAAACAATTCATGCTTCACTATTTCAACATTTATCGTAAACTAGGTTTACGTGTTCCAAATTCGCGTAACCTTTATGGTTTAGCGGCGAATTCATGATCATATCATCACGAACATTTCATATGGACTAAGTTTAGTCTACATTTCATTAACATCATTTGCATCATGTTAGTTCATTCATGACATTGCATTTCACCTTAAACGCGTAAATTTTATATTAAATAAACGTTATCGTGTAAATTATTATTTTGAACATTTAATCCGATACTTCCAAAAATGATCCCGACATATTTTTATACTTAAATTTAGTTGATAAAAACAATATTTTGAGTTTACCTAGTGTTATGAAATTATTTTGTATATAAATCGTTATAGTTATATTATTACGACGTTTTTCTTAAAAACTACACGATAGTTATTATAGCACTCAAATTTTACAAGGAATGTATTTTTACAATTTTTATGATCTCATTATACTCTACTTTGATCTATTAAAAATTTCTTTTACCTAAAATTACCTTAAATACACTAATGTGTATTAAATCTTACAAGTATTATTACATGTACATTACTTCCACTTTTAACAAATTTCACACAAATTATAAAAGAAAAAAAAAAAAAAAAAAAAGATATTTTGTTGAAAACATCCCTAAAAATCCGCCCTATGGGTTACAATTAATGTAGTTGGTATTTTTCTTTGAAAGTATAGATAAACACTCAAACCTCATTCAATTCACTTCATTCTTCAATAATTCATCAAATTAGCAAAGATTTTTCTCTCTTTGTTTTCTTCTTTCTACAGCCGGTCATACCAAGGGGATAGCAAGAATTCATAAAGTTTTTCCAAGCTCAAGTTTAACAATCTAGATTACACTCTTATTAAGGTTTTGAAATAAAAACCTAGGGTGTTTAGGTTAATCCTTGTTCTAATCACCTCATCATAGTAGCTTGTAAGCATATTACTATCATTTTACATCTTTCATTTTTATTTCATATTTATTTCTTCATATTTTGTGCAAACATGCAAGACTTGTGTATATTTATACCATTTTTACTTTGATTTTTAGAGTTTAATATATAAAAGTCATCCTATAATTATTCCCTTGTTATATATTGGTCTTGATGATGTTTAGGAACCCATGACACCCTAAGAAGGTGTATGGTAGGATTAGAATAGTTTTGGAGTTGATTTGAAGGGATTGGAATAGGTTTAGTACGAGAAAAACTATTTTCGACATGTATTAAAAGTGGTCTGATCTTGTTTTGTTTTTCTGGAAAATCCGACAGTGAGGCACGAATTTTTGGCCTTGATATTTAGAAAATATACTTTAAAAGCGAATACGTGGCGCTTGAGCGGATTAAAGCGGAGTTATAACGAAGAAGTTATGATTTTTCAAGTTTGACGACGATATATACATTTTCGTAAAATTTCAAGAACCTATTTTTACTTTATTTGAGTCAAAAACGAGTCCTAAGCTTTACAAATTATTTCGACTTATCAAAAATATATTAGTATACTTTGATACGAAGCTAAGGACGTATTATACGTAGAAAACGGATTTGAAACGACTAAGATATACACGTTTTTATAAAATTTCCGTAACTATTATTTTTAGAAAAACTATATTATTTTTACGAGATAAGTGTTACGGTAACTAAAACGACCATATTGAAGGCTGTTTTTAACGATGATGTAAAACTTTTTGTAACGAGATGTCTTATAATAAAATCGAGATCACCAAGCATATTTTTCAAAACGACCAACCGTTTGTATAGCGGAGTTGGAATAAATTATTTACGGATGCTTAAACTTTGCCGAAACTCACTTTTAAACCACATTTTAGACAAAATCACCATCTTTAACCTCTATTATCTTTATGTTCGAGACCTCTTTGACGAAAACTCATGAACTAAAACTTCTAGATTTTGATACAAGCTTTCCAAAACCGTCGAGTTCGTTTTCTAACGTTCGACGTACACCATTTTACGACTAGCTTTTCAAAGCCATTTGTTGTCACTTTCATGAAAATTCCGACGACATTATTTTACGACGAAAAGTGATAATTTCACTATAAAACATTACGAAACCATTGTAGGATGACATTTTGACGTAAATACTTGTAAAGTAATTTTTGAATGGTCAAGACGTCAAAAGAGTATTTTTCGACGATAAGTATTATTTTCAAAACTCGCAAATGGTATAAATAACATAAGAAATGCATGCATATCATTACATCATAACTCATTACATATCATATCATTCGTAATAGGTCCAGTTAAAGCATCACACTACATCTCGGTGTACTCACTCTTGTCATCATACCGCTTTACCAAGTGAGTTTTCATAGCCCCGTCGTACATGCTTTTAATTATTTTCAAACCTACGGGGAGAATACATTGCACAACATTTTATTACGATACCAAGTATGTTAAATTCATTTACATTGCTTAAGTTACCGCATTTGCCAATTGAAAGTCCCCATTACCCGAACATGAACCGTTAATCTTAGAAGCGAGGGTGGTGGATAGATCTATCGAGTGGCGCCTCCATCCGGTTGGTGAATCCCAACTAGTAATACTGGATGCATTTCATTTAATAACATTATTGAGTTGTCTGCAAACACTCTTTTGGGGCCTACATTATGAACAGTCTAGTTTCGGTGTCATGGGCTTAAAGCAATGGTAACATTTTATGTGACATGATTGTCATACACCTAACATTTTATGTGACATGATTGTCATACCGTAACATTTTATGTGACATGATTGTCATACGGATCTATACTTAGTAGTCGTATAAAACATTTACATAAACCTATGATTTCTCACCAACATTATTGTTTACCGTTTAGCAATGTATTTTCGGTATCTAAGGCATACTCATCATGGCATGGTTAAGGAACCTTTTGAGTCGCGCGTCGACTTATATCATTGTACATTATGGCACTTTCTTTCAAAAACATCGTTTGACTTGTACTAAACTTATTTTCGCGCATAGTAACTTTCATTTGGGACCTATCTTTGTAACTCTGAATGTTTTTATTAAATCAAGCGATGTATTTTCCAAACGACACTTTAGGTCGTTCAATATAACTGTGATTGTGATGCTATGACAATCGGTCCCGAATTCCATTCCGGCGCAAAGCAGTAAATTGGGGTGTGACAGATTGGCATCGAGCTTGATTATAGAGAACTAGGTTGCATCATTGACCCTAGTCTATAACTACATCATCATAGCATCTCATCATTTCATCAGAAGTGCATAGTCACTATACATGCGGTTTTATACGCACATTTTACGAGTTATTTACTTTCATTTCGAACTCGATTGTCACATAGATGCCTTCAAATACCCATCCCATTATACTCACATCACTTTGACATGGAGAATGCCTTGTCAGTCCCTATCATAATTTTAAACATCAGTTGACTCAACACCGATAACATCAGATGATGACACTGAGACCTTTTAGGAGGACGAGGTTGCACCTACACCACCACGATCACTATTGATTCACCGTGTAGGATCGGGACAATTTTATCACTCGGTTGGGACAGATCATACCATTGGGTAGAATTTATAGGCTTAGTCCTAATGAACCTATTTTCTTAACTCACCACAAGGATTTCCATTATCATCATTGTCATTATTTTCATCATCATTATCATTTCGAGCACCATCCGTACCATCACATCTCATACACGATACTCATATACCTGACTTGCAGCTTGGGAAGCGTGCATGATTTGACACACCATTACCATCTACCACTGAGACTATAGACATTACACCATCTCATAGGTTTGAGGACTGTGAGAATTCTAGGACTATTGTTGCTAGACCACCTACTGCTCCTGCACTTGAAACACGATTAGACCATCGACAGGAATAATAATAAGTACCTTTCTAACTAATGTAATCTTTATCACTTATTATCTCCACGATAATCACAACCTTTGTTCATTTCATTCCTTATTCCAATTGCCCAATTTTCAATCATTTCGCGATGATACCTCACTATCTTACTAGGGTTTAGGCCAACTTTAATCCTTGACCAATTAGAAGACTATTACTACTCGATAGGGTTCTCCCATGTATCCTACAAACCATTCAACAAACTTTATTTTAAGTTGTTTTGCTACCATTTCACGAAATTATTTCACTTAATTTTATTTCAAGCTATTTTATCACCATTTTAGAAACATTATTTTATAAAGTTTTAAAACAAGTTGTTTCATTACCACCCTATCAATTGGCTTTCAGTCATTTTATCAATTATTTAATACCATCCTGCGAAACGATTTTCAGGTTACTTTGAAAAATTACTGAGCCATTATCTTACAAAACAAAACGTGGAATACCATCTAAAACTTCGAAAAAAATATAATACCATTTCAACAAAACCAAGCATCACATCATTTGTCCTTGATTATACATGGCCTGATCACCTATGTATAATTCAGGAAGAATTATGTCATAAAGTAACAAGCATCATTTCAAATCTCCTAAAACAATCCTCATTCAAAAGCAAAGTTTTATAATCGATAAATCGTGCATAAACATTCCTTTTGTTAACATTCTATAGATGCTTACGCCATTTATCTCTCACTCAACCGATAAGTTAGGAGTTGACGAATGACCTTTTAGGAACGATTTTTTATACCATTTACGAGGAGGATTCTCAATGCAGAAAAACAAGGAAAGGGTTCGAATTTCCCACAAGGACTAGAACTAGGTATTAGGATGATTCAAACTCAACATAAAGCTTAAGACATCATGAGATAATCGAACCACTACCTTTGGACTAGAAGCCAAATCCTATCATTTCAAAAGTGCCGACTATACCGAGTCACAAGATTTAGTACTGAATCAAATACACACTAGGCGACACTATAGAAATAAACCAATCCTCCTAATTGAGACTACGAACATTTCATTAAACAAGGCTTCAACAATATGTGAACTTCCTACAATGAGTTTCCTTAAAGGAAAATTTAGTTAAATTAAGGTTATCGATATAAACTTTCCTAAGGCATTGTGTTCTCTAGAAATTCCAAGTAACCTCACTTCCATATCAAGAGATGCCACAGTTTGAACATGTCGGACAATCAATGACTCCCCATCTACAAGTGAAACTAGAACAAACATTCTTCGACATAGTATGAAATGATATCTATTTTCTTGCTAGCATGATAGCAATATAAGAGATGAATTATTTTAAAGTACTCAATATTGAAACAAGTCTTGAAAATCAACCACTACACCACCTCACTTAAATATTTAAGGTTTGTGACTTTGCTACATGGAGCATGGAAACACTTGATAATCAAACAATAAACATTTTAGTCATAGAGACTAAGCACCTTAGGCAAGTAAGACTCGGTCATGACATTCGATAGGACTAGAAACGCGAGGAATCACAACTGTTACCTAAAATCTATTCTTTTCAATAAGGTCCTTTCCGATGATTTAACATATTGAAATCTAACACGAGACACGTGGTATCAATTCCAGTTGTACCTATTATAAGCTATTCGATTCACCTTATACTGCTGACAGTCATTTCAGGATTTCCATGGAACCTACTAGGACATGATTACCGCCTACTATCCTCAGCTCAATGGGTAGAGCGAGAGAGCAATTCCCACATTAGATAATATGCTCAAGCCAGTGCGACTTTCTAGAAATGGTTAGGCAAATCATTCTCCATCGACAAGTTTCTTTACAACAATAGTTAGCTCATGAACATATTGACTACACCATTTGAGGCACTGTAAGGTTGAGGTATCAATCACTTATTCACGGGTTAAAATCAAGAAAGTCCAATTCATTAGTCCATGACTCATTCATGAAACAAACAAAGAAGACATACAAATCAAGAATCAGTTACAAGTAACAACATATAGCTAGATAAGCTACATCGTTATACGATGCAAATTTTGGAAATATGTCCCATAAGCCGCAAGCCATTAGAATTTCAAGTTGGCAACAGAATCCATGTTCGAAATCTTGCCTTGGAAAGGTGTGGTGCGATTCAGAAAAACATTGAACGAACCGATACGACTCGTATATCCTCACCTTTCACCGATGACACTGTAGAACCCAACACGAACTGAATTCAGGGACTGAATTCCTTTTGGGATGGGCGAATGTGACAACCCGTACTTTCAGGTCATTTCTCAAAACAATTCATGCTTCACTATTTCAACATTTATCGTAAACTAGGTTTACGTGTTCCAAATTCGCGTAACCTTTATGGTTTAGCGGCGAATTCATGATCATATCATCACGAACATTTCATATGGACTAAGTTTAGTCTACATTTCATTAACATCATTTGCATCATGTTAGTTCATTCATGACATTGCATTTCACCTTAAACGTAAATTTTATATTAAATAAGCGTTATCGTGTAAATTATTATTTTGAACATTTAATCCGATACTTCCAAAATGATCCCGACATATTTTTATAGTTACAATTAGTTGATAAAACAATATTTTGAGTTTACCTAGTGTTATGAAATTATTTTGTATATAAATCGTTATAGTTATATTATTACGGCGTTTTCTTAAAACTACACGATAATTATTATAGCACTCAAATTTTACAAGGAATGTATTTTACAATTTTATGATCTCATTATACTCTACTTTGATCTATTAAAATTTCTTTTACCTAAAATTACCTTAAATACACAAATGTGTATTAAATCTTACAAGTATTATTACATGTACATTACTTCCACTATTTAACAAATTTTACACAAATTATAAAAGAAAAAAAAAAAAAGAGATATTTTGTTGAAAACATCCCCTAAAAATCCGGCCCTATGGGGTTACAATTAATGTAGTTGGTATTTTTTCTTTGAAAGTATAGATAAACACTCAAACCTCATTCACTTCACTTCATTCTTCAATAATTCATCAAGTTAGCAAAGGTTTTTCTCTCTTTGTTTTCTTCTTTCTACAACCGGTCATACCAAGGGGATAGCAAGAATTCATAAAGTTTTTCCAAGCTCAAGTTTAACAATCTAGATTACACTCTTATTAAGGTTTTGAAATAAAAACCTAGGGTGTTTAGGTTAATCCTTGTTCTAATCACCTCATCATAGTAATTTGTAAGCATATTACTATCATTTTACATCTTTCATTTTTATTTCATATTTATTTCTTCATATTTTGTGCAAACATGCAAGACTTGTGTATATTTATACCATTTTTACTTTGATTTTTAGAGTTTAATATATAAAAGTCATCCTATAATTATTCCCTTGTTATATATTGGTCTTGATGATGTTTAGGAACCCATGACACCCTAAGAAGGTGTATGGTAGGATTAGAATAGTTTTGGAGTTGATTTGAAGGGATTGGAATAGGTTTAGTCTGAGAAAACTATTTTTGACATGTATTAAAAGTGGTCTGATCTTGTTTTGTTTTTCTGGAAAATCCGACAGTAGGCACGAATTTTTGCCTTGATATTTAGAAAATATACTTTAAAAGCGAATCCGTGGCGGCTTGAACGGATTAAAGCGGAGTTATAACGAAAAAGTTATGAATTTTTCAAGTTTGACGACGATATATACATTTTCGACAAATTTCAGCAACCTATTTTTACTTTATTTGAGTCAAAAGCAGGTCCTAAGCTTTACAAATTATTTCGACTTATCAAAATATATTAGTATACTTTGATACGAAGCTAAGGACGTATTATAATGTGAAAGCGGTTTGAAACGACTAAGATATACACGTTTTATAAAATTTCCGTAACTATTATTTTAGAAAAACTATATTATTTTTACGAGATAAGTGTTACGGTAACTAAAACGACCATATTGAAGGCTGTTTTAACGATTATGTAAAACTTTTGTAACGAGATGTCTTATAATAAAATCGAGATCACCAAGCATATTTTTCAAAGCGACCAACCGTTTGTATAGCGGAGTTGGAATAAATTATTTACGGATGCTTAAACTTTGCGAAACTCACTTTTAAACCACATTTTAGACAAAATCACCATCTTTAACCTCTATTATCTTTATGTTCGAGACCTCTTTGGCGAAAACTCATGAACTAAAACTTCTAGATTTTGATACAAGCTTTCCAAAACCGTCGAGTTCGTTTTCTAACGTTCGACGTACACCATTTCGACTAGCTTTTCAAAGCCATTTGTTGTCACTTTCATGAAAATTCGGCGACATTATTTTACTGACGAAAAGTGATAATTTCACTATAAAACATTACGAAACCATTGTAGGATGACATTTGGCGTAAATACTTGTAAAGTAATTTTTGAATGGTCAAGGCGTCAAAAGAGTATTTTTCGACGATAAGTATTATTTTCAAAACTACGCAAATGGTATAAATAACATAAGAAATGCATGCATATCATTACATCATAACTCATTACATATCATATCATTCGTAATAGGTCCAGTTAAAGCATCACACTACATCTCGGTGTACTCGCTCTTGTCATCATACCGGTTTACCAAGTGAGTTTTCATAGCCCGTCGTACATGCTTTTAATTATTTTCAAACCTACGGGGAGAATACATTGCACAACATTTTATTACGATACCAAGTATGTTAAATTCATTTACATTGCTTAAGTTACCGCATTTGCCAATTGAAAGTCCCATTACGAACATGAACCGTTAATCTTAGAAGCGAGGTGAGTGGATAGATCTATCGAGGTGGCGCCTCCATCCGGGTTGGTGAATCCCAACTAGTAATCTGGATGCATTTCATTTAATAACATTATTGAGTTGTCAGCAAACACTCTTTTGGGGCCTACATTATGAGCAGTCTAGTTTCGGTGTCATGGGCTTAAAGCAATGGTAACATTTTATGTGACATGATTGTCATACACGTAACATTTTATGTGACATGATTGTCATACACCTAACATTTTTATGTGACATGATTGTCATACGGATCTATACTTGCGTGAGTCGTATAAAACATTTACATAAACCTATGATTTCTCACCAACATTATTGTTGACCGTTTTAGCAATGTATTTTCGGTATCTAAGGCATACTCATCATGGCATGGTTAAGGAACCTTTTGAGTCATGCGTCGACTTATATCATTGTACATTATGGCACTTTCTTTCAAAACATCGTTTGACTTGTACTAAACTTATTTTCAGCATATAGTAACTTTCATTTGGGACCTATCTTTGTAACTCGAATGTTTTATTAAATCAAGCGATGTATTTTCCAAAGCGACACTTTAGGTCGTTCAATATACTTGTGATTGTAATGCTATGATGATCGGTCCCGAATTCCATTCCGCGCAAAGCAGTAAATTGGGGTGTGACGGTTTATTCTTGAAGCTACTAGACTTGCTACTACTACGGGGAGTTGCGGGAGGTTCGGGAGTTCAGTGGTACATACATGGACTTTAAGGCGGTGATCCCCAAGTTCGGAGGCACGAAGGAGCCATTGCTATGATCCGTTGGTTGGAAAGATCGAGTCATTATTTCTTCTGTCGATTGCCGGATAGTGCAAGGTGAAATTTGCTACTAGTACACTCTTGGATGAGGCAATGTTATGGTGGAATTATTATGCACTGACCTATTGGTATGGAAAATGCTTATAAGCTCTCATGGGATCAATTTAAGAGGTTGTTGACTAAAGTATTGTCCATTCTTGAGGTGAAGAAATTGGAGATGGAATTTCTCGGGCTAGTGACCGTTGGTTATGACATTGAGACCTACATCGGAAGGTTTCAAGAGTTGGTACTTTATGTCCATATATGGTTTTGGACAATGAGAAACTCTTGAAAAGTTTCATTGGAGGACTTCAAAATGCATTCAAGGAGGTAACCTCTTTCGATTCGCAAACAATTGAAGAGACCATCAAGATAACTCAAATACTCATGGCTCGAGGTTGTGAAGAGGAAACCATTATCGACAATAACAATAACAACAACAACGACAACCAAACTAACAACAACAAAAGGAAATGGGAAAATGACCGGGAGGTTATAACAACAACAACCAAAGCCGTAACACTAACCATCACCAACAAAATAGAAGACAAGAAGCCGCCGGGGTTTATGTTCTTTGCACCAACAAAGGAAAGAACTTATCTGGAAACTTACCACGATGTCATCAATGCACGCTACATCATGATGGTCCATGTGGTATATGCTTTATCTGTCAAAAAGTGGGACACCTTGCTAAGGACTTCAAAGGAAAAGGATATGTTGGAACTCAACCACTATGTAATAGATGTAAGTTTCATCACTCAGGTCTTTGCCCTGCCAAGTGCCGCAAGTGCCAAAAATTAGGACACCTCGCCAGGGATTGTAGAGGTAAAACTATAATTACATGTTTCGAATGTGGGGAGCAAGGACACTATCCAGACCAATGTCCCGGAACCAAGGTCAACAAGTGGAAGGTGCTCATGAGAATGCATACATGTTAAGAGGAGGAGAAGCTCATCCGGTATCAACAACGGAAGGCGAAGAAGTTCGGAAACTAACGATCTTAATTTTCCTATGTATTATGTCGTACTAAGTTTATGTCTTCCATCGTATCCGAAACTTTATAACTTAAAGATGTACTACTTTTGATAAACCACTCGTTGTAAAATATTCTCATCTATCGTACTTTATTTTCTTTCCGATTTGTTATTACATACGAGAATTTTAATTCCTTTTACTTTAACTATCATTTTAACGACACATATTAAATAGTTGTAAACATCGAGAGTTATAACAACTAAACCGAACGTCACATCATCGTTCCTTAATTATACATAGCCTAGCTAACTATGTCTAATTCTGGAGGGATCATGTTATGTTGGGAGCGGTTATTTATAAATCTTAGTGCAAGCAAAATTTTCACATGTTCCAATTCAAAGTGTAACTTATGAGAGATTCATTCGATATTTTCTTTACTATGATATTTTATCGCTCTCAATCATCGATAACCATGACATCACCTCTTCATGTTTTCTTTCCTCGATATTCATCACAAACTCAAAAATTCGATAGACTAACACGAAGCGAATTCGGGGATGAATTCCTTTTAGATGGGCGAATGTGACAACTCGCAATTTCGGGTTATTTCTCAAAACAATTCACGTTTCACTATTTCAACATTTATCGTAAACTAGGTTTCGTGTTCCAAATCGCGTAACCTTAATGGTTTAGCGGCGAATTCATGATCATATCATCACGAACATTTCATATGGACTAAGTTTAGTCTACATTTCATTAGCATCATTTGCATCATGTTAGTTCATTCATGATTTTGCATTTCACATTAAGCGTAAATTTTATATTAAATAAGCGTTATCGCGTGAGTTATTATTTTGAACATTTAATCCGATACTTCCAAAAATGATCCCGACATATTTTTATACTTACATTTAGTTTATAAAACAATATTTTGAGTTTACCTAGTGTTTTAAATTTATTACGTATATAAATTGTTAAATTTATATTATTACGACGTTTTCTTAAAAACTACGATAATTATTATATCCTCAAATTTTACAAGAAATGTATTTTACAACTTTTATAACTACAATATACTTTACTTTGATCCCTTAAAACTTATTTTAGTCCACACTACTCTAATTTCACAACTATGTACAAGTTACAACAATTTTACTTAACTATACATTTACTTACATCTTTTTAACAAATTATACACAATATATATATAAAAAATATATATATATATTTTCCAAATCCCTCCCCCCTTGGCCGACCAAGGGGGAGGTAGCAATTAATGTTTGGTGAAATTTTTCTTTGATAGTATAAACTTATACTCCAACTCATTCACTTCACTTCATTCATCAAATAATTCAACAAGTAGTAAAAGTTCTCTCTTCTCCTTGTTCTTCATTCCATAACCGGTTCTACAAGGAGTAGAAGGGATCATCAAAAATTTTTCCAAGCTCAAGTTATAACAATCTAGATTACACTCTTATTAAGGTTTTGAAATAAAAACCTAGGGTGTTTAGGTTAATCCTTGTTCTAATCACCTCATCATAGTAGCTTGTAAGCATATTACTTTCATTTTATATCTTTCATTTTCATTTCATATGTATTTCATTATTTTCTTAGCAAGCATGCATGACTTATGTTTATTTATACCATTTTACATTGTTTTAGAGTTTTGTATATATAAGGTCATCCTATAATTTATCCCTTGTTATATATTGGTCTTGATGATGTTTAGTAACCCATGACACCCTAAGAAGGTGTATGGTAGGATTAGAATAGTTTTGGAGTTGATTTGAAGGGATTGGAATAGGTTTGAGTACGAGAAAAACTATTTTCGACAAGTATTAAAAGTAGTCTGATCTTGTTTTGCATTTCTGGAAAATCCGACAGTAGACATGAGTTTTTGGCCTAGATAATTAGAAAATATACTTTAAAAGCGAATCCGTGGCGCTTGAGCGGATTAAACGGAGTTATAACGAAGAAGTTATGAATTTTTCAAGTTTGACGAAATATATATTTTCGAAAGTTTCAAAGAAGGTGTTTTTGTTTTGTGCGAGTCAAAAGCAGTCTTAAGCTTCACAAATTATTTCGACTTATCAAAAATATATTAGTATACTTTGATACGAAGCTAAGGACGTATAATCGTGAAAGCGGTTTGTAACGAGTAAAATATACGCGTTTTCATAAAATGCCGTAACTTACTTATTTAAGAAAACTATATTATTTTACGAGACAAGTGTTACGGTAAACAAAGCGACCATATTGAAGGCTGTTTTTAACGATGACGTAGAACTTTTGTAACGAGATGTCTTCTAATAAAATCAAGATCACGAAGCATATTTTCAAAGCGACCAACCGTTTGTATAGCGGAGTTGTAATAAACTATTCTGGTTGCTTAAACTTTGCGAAACTCACTTTTAAACCACATTTTGGACAAAATCACCATATTTAACCTCTAATATCTTTATGTTCGAGACCTCTATAATGAAAACTCATGTACTAAAACTTCTAGATTTTGATACAAGTTTTCCAAAACCGTTGAGTTCGTTTCCTAACGTTCGACGTACACCATTTCGACTAGCTTTTTGAAGCCATTTTGTCACTTTCATAAAATTTCCGGCGACATTATTTTCTGACGAAAGTTAAAATTTCACAATAAATCATTAATAAACTATTGTAGGATGACATTTTGGCGTAAATACTTGTAAAATAATTTAAGAATGGTCAAGGCGTCAAAAGAGTATTTTTCGACGATAAGTATTATTTTCAAAACTCACAAATGGTATAAATAACATCTGAAATGCATGCATATCATTACATCATAACTCATTACATATCATATCATTCGTAATAGGTCAAGATTAAAGTATCCGCTATACCTCGGTGTACTCACTCTTGTCATCATACCGGTTTATCAAGTGAGTTTTCATAGCCCGATTTATTCAAGTTTTACTTATTTCAAACCTACGGGGAGAATACATTGCACAACATTTTATTACGATACCAAGTATGTTAAATTCATTTACATTGCTTAAGTTACCACATGCCAATTGAAAGTCCCATTTCACGAACATGAACCGTTAATCTTAGAAGCGAGGGTGGGTGGATAGATCTATCGAGGTGGCGCCTCCATCCGGGTTGGTGAATCCCAACTAGTCATACGGATGCATTTCATTTAATAACATTATTGAGTTGTCGGCAAACACTCTGTTGGGGCCTACATTATGAACAGTCTAGTTTCGATGTCATGGACTTATAGCAATTGTAACATTTTACGTGACATGATTGTCATACAGGTCTATACTTGCGTAGTCGTATAAAGCGTTTACATAAACCTATGATTTCTCACCAACATTATTGTTGACCGTTTTAGCAATGTATTTTCGGTAACTAAGACATACTCATCATGGCATGGTTAAGGAACCCCTTTTTAGTCGCAGGCGTCGACTTATATCATTAATACTTTATGGCACATTCTTTCAAAACATCGTTTGGACTTGTAATCGACTTATATTTCCATAAACTTTATAAACTTTTGGGACCTATGTTGTAACTACGAGCGCTTTTATTAAATATCAAGCGATGTGTTTTTAAACGACACTTTAGGTCGTTCAATATAACTGTGATTGTGGTGCTATGACGATCTATCCCGAGAATTACATTCATTGCCAAAGCAGTAAATTGGGGTGTGACGGCGTGCATGTGTTTTCCACATAATATTGTCCAACCACGGCATGGTGTTAAACTATTGGGTGGTCTGCTAGTGTAGAGTTTGATTTTAGTAGTGAGCTTGATATTTGGAGGTTGCCAAAACCATTAAGCTTATGGGTGTTGTTGCTAAGATTAATGACCCTCAGTGTGAGTTTCTTCTCCTTCGTGCTTGTACGATTATATCCAAACTATATTTTTCTATGTGCATATGCCCTCCTTGGGTTTTTGAGCGTGCTCAAATTTCTTTTGATACGGTACTTCGTTCTAGACCTGGTTTTGGTGAATGGCAATGGAGGCTTGCCACTTTACCCTTTGCGTTTGGGGAGCTTGGTGTTTACTCCGCCGATGATGTCTTAAACTATGCATGCCTTGTGTCTAGACTCCAATATGTTAGCTTGCAGGCTAAGCTGCTCCGACATTATGTTATTGTAACTTCTAGGCCTTCCTTTGATGTAGTCGTGTGTGCTTTTAATGCGAAAATGGAGTTTGACCTTTTGAGTAACCCAAGTGAGATCGTTATCCCCAAACTCATGATAAAACTAGCATATATATATTTTTTCACGTGCTACTAAAACTGTTAAATCCACTTTTTCCTTATCTTCTTAACAGACGGCGTAATAGAAATCTCAAATAGAGGACCACACTTTGGACTGGCATAGGGTGGTTACGATCTTTGGTTGGGAAAGACTATGAATGTTAGGACCTTTCAGTGTGTGTTATGCTATCGGTTAGGTGTTCCCCTATTTTTTATTCAGATGCCATGCTCAGCTTGTTCAAGAGTCTTTACGGGAGATATATATGGAGACCATGATGTATCGTGCGCTGGTATTATTGGTATTAAATATCGGCATAGCGTGACGCGCGATACCCTTGTTGACATATGTTCTCGGTCGGCGATTTTATCTCCTAAAGAACTTGATATCGGACTTGGTGGAGGGAAGGACAAACCCTAATGTTCAGGTGATATGTTGCTCTACTTGTGAGACGAAAGGCTTGATGTATGCGTTAATCTGAAAGGGTCATCGCCATTGACGTAAAATGGTATGGTTGATTTTGTGTCTGATCGTGCGGTGATTGAGGCCGCACAACGTGGACACGTCAAGTATAATGCTAAGTGTGCATATATTGGATATGAGTTTATCCCATTCTCATTCTCTTCTTTTGGGGAGCTTGAGAAGGATACAATGACTTTACTGAAGCGGATCCGAAAGTTCTCTCTGCCTCAAGACATTATGCACGTGCTGCTATTCATATCTTTAGTAGCATTAGCTTTGCAATATCTAGAGGAGTGGAGGTCCATATAGTATCTCGACTTCCCATTAAATTTTTTATAAATCCTATAAATCTCTAATGAAGTAATGTTTTATAAATAAATAAAAAATAACAATAATAATAATTATATAATAATAATTCAATCAAAGGTGGCGTTGTTATCGAAAAATGACATACAGTAAAATCTCTATAAATTAATTATATTGAGACCGAAATATTTTATTAATTTAGTGATGATCTGCGCAAAACCGTCAAGTTTTCTCACGCAAGCAAGAAACTTAAAGCGACTTAAGCACGGATGCAATGAAGATCGGGGAGTATAGTGTTTCCCAGTCGTTATGTCCCGTGAGTTGTGCAATGGATTATCTAACGTTTAGTGATCGCGAGATTTGAGCGGAAAGGAGATTTGATTGATATTATAACTACGAAAAAAGCTAACAAATTAAAAGCGGCTTAAATGCAAATTAAGAAAATTAAAAGATAAAGATATTAAATAAACGCTATCACTATATTTAAAGTGATGAGCGTTTAAAACCTAAAACGTAAAACTTACGTTTAAATAAAAATAACGTAAGCGTACAAAATAAAAAGTGAAACTTATGTAATATAAATCCTAAAAATATGAAAAATACATTTTACAAACCTAATGATAAAAGAAAATTTATAGAAAAGAAAATTATTTTATAACTATTTAATTAATTATTATTAATTAAAAACTATTTTAACTATTAAATAATTATCTAAAATACAAGAAATTAGGAAATAAAGCTAGAAAAATAAAATTAGGACTTAGAAAAGTTTAAAATAACAAACTAGAATTTTCAAAACTATTTTTGTATTTTTACGATTATTTTCTATTTTTATAATTTTAAACTATTAAAACTAATTAAAATTATGAAAATACTAAATGAAAAGGAAAAATAGGAAAATTATTTTTTAAGCTTTTATATTTATCTTAAACTATTAAAATTGAAAAATTAATTTTGGAACTTTTCTCAATTAATTGCAATTAAAGGTAATTAAAATGGTTAAAAACTAAATTTAATTAAGAAAAATACCAAACAATGTCTAAAAATTATGAAAATTTCAGGGAAATACTAAAATCTTATTCTAAAGCTGAGAAAAATATAAAAAGAAGGGCTTATGTGGGAGAATCAAAGGCTGCAGTGTAAACTAGTGTGGGAATAAGCACTTTCAATAAGCTATTAAGCACTATGGTGAACCAAGCTTCTACAGCAGGTAAGTAATGCTAAAAATACTCTAAAGAAACCAGATTCAACTACTCCTAACTCCTAATAAGCTGATTACCAGAGATTAAGCCTACTGCCAATATTAAGCAAATATGGTTACGCTTTAAGTTTAAGCTAAAGCACAAGCTTATAAAATAAGCTAAAGTGGAAACCAACACTTGGGAACTAAAGACTAGGGGTGAGCATGACCGACCGAAACCCGACCAACCCGAAAACCCGACCGACCCGATTAGCGACCGAACCCGACCGAATGGTAAGCGGACGAGCTTGATTTACAATTTCATATGTTCTCGAGATCGGGTGGTCGGGAAAAAACCGAATCCGCCCGAAAACCCGGTAGCCCGTTTAGTGGTTAGGTTAAGTGCAAAATATTAGCCTCCATTTCTTCTTTTCATTCGTTTCTCGTGATCAAAAACACAAAGTCACAAACCCAATACGAATCAACTTTTCTCGATAACAATCTAAAACTTCATCTCAATAACAAGAACCAAATCAATGGCATCTCAAAACATTTGGTATTTGTAATTGGAGGCATGATTCAAAACATTTGTCATTTGTATTTGGTTTTGGAGTCTTTTTATGCTTTTTGGAAGGCGGAAGTTGGAACTTGGGCCGACATCGATGGCGAAAATGCAAATGACCTCGATGGGCAATTTTTTTAGTTGCGTTACAAGATTACATCGATGGCGATGGCGCTTGTATGCCAAAATGCCAAATGATATGTTTAAGTAAAAGCGTCTGCTGGGCCTAGAAAATGTTTGGGCTTTTTTTTTTTGAAAACTCTTCTTGGGCTGCTTTGACACTAATGTGTCAGGCTAGCCGTTTGTCTCGACACCGCCGGTTTGCTCGATCATTTCCGAACCCGACCGAATGGTATACGGACGACATCAGTTCACATTTACATTGATTTGGGACTCGGGTTTCGTCGGGTCGGGTCGGGTCGGGTCGGGATCCGACCCGATGCTCAACTCTCTACTAAAGACTACCAGGTGAGAGAACATTTGTACCAAGTTTTAGCCAATAACAAGCTAATATGAAAAGATATGGTCGTCAAAACACATGCACAACTCGGTTAATCTTTGAGTGTGCACGAGGATCTAAGTTGTTGAAGCGACTTATTTGAAGCTTTTAAAGATTTCTAAACATTTACAAAAATAAGATATCAAAAGGCGACCAACCGAACTTGGAAAACCCAAAGTTTCAAACACTTATACATGAGAATGAATCAATGAGAGATCATCAAAATTTGGTGAAAAACTGATTATCAACCTTTGACTTTCTTTGACAGGAATTGATTTTGACTTTAATGAAATTCTAGTGATTCTAATTTGATCTAAATTATGAAATGAGCTACATTAAGACTTGATTAAGCTAGTGTAATGATATCTAAACCTAATGCTAACCTAATTTGCTAATATACCTATCTGATAAAAGTCACAAGGACAGATTAAAGTTTATTTTGACTAAGAGCTTTTATTAGTGCAAATAAATGACCAACCTAAGTAAGATAGGCCTAGGCTACACTAGATAAACCATGCTGAACCACTGATATAACCTCAAACACAGATCTATGCATTCTTCCAAACACCCTTTATATCTACTGCTTTGCAATTTTAAATGAACTAATATCTAATCCAACTTTTCCAAGGATCAAGCGAGTTAACATGACCTAGTTACAACTAAGCGAACACAATAAAACCAATTGTTGCCACGGATACACATACAACCATGAGCTATGATTTGACTTGAAATTTGAAAACTAGGAACTTACTCAAATGAGTCCTCTTGTTTGCGAGGCCAATGCAAATCAAATTCCACACTATCCTAACCTATTTTAACCCAAGATTACCTTGCATCTTCCATTGTCCTTTCCATTTCCATTTTAGCATCAACAGTTGACTTTCATTGACCATACAAGTGAATTTGAGTATGAGTTGATTTAAAACAAATATAAGCTTACAAAAGCTTTGTTAAGCTTAAATTAACTGTCTTGAGATAAAACAAAGCCATATGACTTTGATACGGGAATTGGAAACTAGTTTTTTCAACAGTGGACATTAAACATGAAACTTTAGAACAACTGAAATAAACACTTGAAAAAGGTCTTAATTCACTATAATAGCTTACTTTAATACAAGTTAACTTGAAATTACAACATTTGGCTTAACCTAAAACAGTTTTAAAAAAAACGACATTAAAGAAATAAAATAAAACTAGCTACCCCTCTTTCCTTCTCTCTATCTCTTCTTTTATAGCTCCAAACTTCTCTCCACATGTCTCTGAGTGGATCCCACTTAGTTTCAGAACCTTGGGATAACTTTTGTGGATTTTAGCACTTTGTCAATTTTGGCGGGAATCTTGGATTTGAGCAGTTAGATTGAGTGTGATGAGGATGAGGGTAATAAATGTTATTTGGAGTGAGGTGGAGGAGGGGGGAGACAGGTGAAGAGATAAGGTGATGGTGTGGGTTGAGTGTGCAGAGGTTTAAGCAGGGCTAGTGGGGAAGAAGGGATTTGGCGCCAAGGTTGGGAGGTTTGACCACAGGTTGGCTGACCAGGTATAATAATAGGGGGGTCAAATGGCTTAATGCCAGGGGTCCAAGGTTTGACAAGGTCCAAAAAATGGTTTAAAGGGTTTATAACTATATGGACCTAAAGTGTAAATCCTGAAAGTTCAAGGACCTAGGCTGCCAATCTTGCAAAGTTTCTTCCAAGGACTAAAAGTGACAACCTTCAAAAGTATGAGGACTAAAACTGCCATTTTGCAATTTTCCAGGGGCCAAATTTGCCAAATTTGAAACTTGAAGGACTAATTTGTAATTTTCTCAAAACTTTTTACATTTTTCACCAAAGGACTAAATTTGACAACTTTTGATTTTAAAAGGACCTTTGGTGACTTTACTTTAAATTATGTGCTCGAGGATTTGTTTTGACAACTTTTGAAACTTGGGGACTAAAGCGTAATTTTGCAAATTTGATATGTTTTTCATCGATTTTGATATTTTGCATTTAAAACACATAAAACAACGATTTGTGATATTTTCATCATTTGATGCATTTTGAGTGTTTTCGGATGATTTTGCAGTTTATATTGTACAAAAATGATGAGTATTTAGACACTCATCAATCCCCCATCGAGATATTGCTAGTCCCTAGCAATGATTTGAAAAACATAATGGATTTTAATCTCTTTACCAAAAGCCATTACTTACGGAGTAGCCAAATGTTTCGAGTTCAAGTAAGAACCATGGTACAAATAACCATGTGATTTTGAGCAAACCACCGACTTTCAACGGTTTGATTTTGTCTTTACCGAAGCCGTACCCTACGGACTAGCCAACTCTTAGATAAATTATCAACATTATCTTTGGTGGTGATTACCAATTATGGATTTTCCTTGCCTTTACCACAAGTCATAATCTTGCGGGCTAGCCAACTCTTCACTTTTTAGGATATGGTGAAATGAATACCATACAATTTTGGGCAAATTGCAAGCCATATAAGCGGTTTGATATATCTTTACCAAGAGCCGTTTGCTCTGGATTAGCCAATCCTTTTGTTTATTAGACAAAGGCGGATGATAACAAATGAGTAAGTGTAAAACACTTACTCCAAAAAAATTTTAGCCAAAACAGGAATTGGGTATAATTATATGATAAAATTCGTGAGAATTCCCCAGCATAGAAATGAATATTGCCCTCAATATTCAAAGTACCGTGCAGTTATGCGAAACAAAAACGTAAAAGGAAATACTACGGCCATTATTTAAAGGTTTTTTTTTTTTTTTTTTAACATGTGGGCATCACCCCACACTAAGGTGGTACACGGGTGAAAACCCATGTTAAGCTCTTGTTTTTGATTACCAGTCGCTAGCTTGACTCGACCCAATTCATTGGTTCATGGGGAAGCAAAGTGGAATAGACAATCTCCATCGGACTTTCATTCAAGATGTTTGTACAAATATTTGAAGTACGAGAAAGTTCCACACCGATGAGATATACATAGAACCGGCTCAAAAATGATAAGTGAAAATGCCGGGGTCAAAGATAGTGTCTTCATTCCCGAAAGAGTGAAGATGAATGGAAATCACAAGATATTTGAGGAAAGGAAGAAAGGTCTTGATAACAATCAAGATCCATTCCTCATCCTCAAATGTAGACGTATCGGGAGGAAGGGTGAAGGTAGTATCATTAATAAGCAAACTCTTATGATAGAGTACACCTTCCTCCGAGCCAATATCATCCTCAAGATCAAAATGGAAATGATCATATTCCGGAGGAGATATGTCATGAGAGAGTTCACGGAGAACTCTTCATGAAGAGAATCATTGGAAAAAGCCTCAAGCTCGGGCTTGTCCAATGTAGAGTCACTAACCACAGCGGGGATAGGAGATGAAGTGACTTAGCACGAATGATTCAATCTTAAAGCGAGGAGATTTATATTGAACAATTGTTCACGAAGTATCTCGTCCTCAATTTCGGATCATCGAATTTCTCACTTCTTAAGCTAACTAGCTCGAAGGTAGCTCCTCGACATAATCGATGTCTCCATAGGATAAAGAATCGTCAAATGAAGTACAATCGTTATCGAATCGGAGAACATCTCGACATGATCATATGGAATGTCAAGAGGAGGAGAAGAATCATAATTAAGAGGCTCATCACACATATTACGGAGATAACCTCGGACTCACTTGGGGTTGGAACAAGGCTCTCAACACTAGGCGGTTCCATTTACGGAATAGTGCTAGAAGGCTCGTCCCCATTATGAGAGAGTCTTTGGGAGCAATAAAGGTAAGATAGGTGTGATAGCAATAGGCGGGGAGTTGAGAAATGATATCGTTCAATTGAGTAACACTCTCTCGTCGTCCTCATAGTATTCCCTCATTTGAATACTATCCTCATCGTCATCGTCATCATATCAGTTCTTATGTTCATCTGTTGAAGCTTACACACCATTCTTTTCATTTGCGGTTTCTTTCGAATCGTATTTCTTGAACTTTGAGGAAGATTACATTCCTCGTAATCATTGAGATCTTGTGAAGGCTCGGAAGTCGATGGTGATGGAATCTTGTGGGGTTGGAAATTGTCAAAGCAGGAGAATGGAATTTTGAAAATTTTGATTCACCGGTGACATTCAAAAGTCGCATGAGGACCCCATAATTCTACAATGAGATAATTGGGAGAATAACTTTCACCAAAATTCGATTGTAACATGGTTAGGCTCATAGACAAGCGGGACTGTGGTGGACAATCAAAACCGTAATGAGAATCATTTCCACAAAACTCGCATGAGTGGGATTCGTATTGGGGGTGTGGAGGTAGGTAGGAAAAATCGGTGCTTCATTATTTGAAATGGGATCGGGATTACCGACAAACTTGTCTCAAAACCCACATTGGTACATCGACAATTTCCACCGTTAAATGGACCTCCACACGGGAACATGTCAAATACCATGACATAGAAATTAAGCAGATAAGAGGGATAAGAGATGAAGAATTAAGCGGTTTGAGGTTAAAGAAGAGTAGAATCAAAGCAGTGCGAGGGGTAAGAGAAATAGAATCATACGGATAAGAGGAATGAGAAGAGTATTTTGTATTTTTGGATAAGAAAATATAAACATATCTGAGATGGATGGTATGAACAAAGAATGAATATCCAAATCACTAATCGCTGAGCGTAAGATAATCGGCCTGACTCCGTGGCGCAAAAATTTGATCTGCCTGAAACCGTCAAGTTTTCTCATGACAAGAAACTTAAAGCGACTTAAGCACATATGCAATGAAGATCTGGGAGTATAGTGTTTCCCGGTCGTTATGTCCCAATGAGTTGTGCAATGGATTATCTAACGTTTAGTGATCGCGAGATTTGAGCGGAAAAGGAGATTTGATTGATATTATAACTACTGAAAAAGCTAACAAATTAAAAGCGGCTTAAATGCAAATTAAGAAAATTAAAAAGATAAAGATATTAAATAAACGCTATCACTATATTTATAGTGATGAGCGTTTAAAACCTAAAGCGTAAAACTTACGTTTAAATAAAAATAACGTAAGCGTACAAAATAAAAAGTGAAACTTATGTAATATAAATCCTAAAAATATGAAAATACATTTTACAAACCTAATGATAAAAGAAAATTTATAGAAAAAGAAAATTATTTTATAACTATTTAATTAATTATTATTAATTAAAAACTATTTTAACTATTAAATAATTATCTAAAATACAAGAAATTAGGAAATAAAGCTAGAAAAATAAAATTAGGACTTAGAAAAGTTTAAAATAACAAACTAGAATTTTCAAAACTATTTTTGTATTTTTCTGATTATTTTTCTATTTTTTATGAATTTTAAACTATTAAAAACTAATTAAAATTATGAAAAATAATAAATGAAAAGGGAAAAATAGGGAAAATTATTTTTTAAGCTTTTTATATTTATCTTAAACTATTAAAATTGAAAAATTAATTTTGGAACTTTTCTCAATTAATTGCAATTAAAGGTAATTAAAATGATTAAAAACTAAATTTAATTAAGAAAATACCAAACAATGTCTAAAAATTATGAAAATTTAGAAATACTAAAATCTTATTATAAAGTGAGAAAAATATAAAAGAAGGGCTTATGTGGGAGAATCAAAGGTTGCAGTGTAAACTAGTGTGGGAATAAGCACTTTCAATAAGCTATTAAGCACTATGGTGAACCAAGCTTCTCTGACGGTAAGTAATGCTAAAAATACTCTAAAGAAACCAGATTCAACTACTCCTAACTCCTAATAAGCTGATTACCAGAGATTAAGCCTACTGCCAATATTAAGCAAATATGGTTCTGCCCCTAAGTTTAAGCTAAAGCACAAGCTTATAAAATAAGCTAAAGTGGAAACCAACACTTGGGAACTAAAGACTACCAGGCAGAGAACATTTGTACCAAGTTTTAGCCAATAACAAGCTAATATGAAAAGATATGGTCGTCAAAACACACATGCACAACTCGATTAATCTTGAGTGTGCACGAGATTTAAGTGTATTGAAGCGACTTATTTGAAGCTTTTAAAGATTTCTAAACATTTTACAAAAATAAGATATCAAAAGCTGACCAACTGAACTTGGAAAACCCAAAGTTTCAAACACTTATACATGAGAATGAATCAATGAGAGATCATCAAAATTTGGTGAAAAACTGATTATCAACCTTTGACTTTCTTTGACAGGAATTGATTTTGACTTTAATGAAATTCTAGTGATTCTAATTTGATCTAAATTATGAAATGAGCTACATTAAGACTTGATTAAGCTAGTGTAATGATATCTAAACCTAATGCTAACCTAATTTGCTAATATACCTATCGATAAAAGTCATGAGGGCATTAAAGTTTATTTTGACTAAGAGCTTTTATTAGTGCAAATAAATGACCAACCTAAGTAAGATAGGCCTAGGCTACACTAGATAAACCATGCTGAACCACTGATATAACCTCAAACACAGATCTATGCATTCTTCCAAACACCCTTTATATCTACTGCTTTGCAATTTTAAATGAACTAATATCTAATCCAACTTTTTCCAAGGATCAAACTGAGTTAACATGACCTAGTTACAACTAACTGAACACAATAAAAACCAATTGTTGCCACAGATACACATACAACCATGAACTGCAATTTGACTTGAAATTTGAAAACTAGGAACTTACTCAAATGAGTCCTCTTGTTTGCAGGCCAATACCAAATCAAATTCCACACTATCTAACCTATTTTAACCCAAGATTACTTTGCATCTTCCATTGTCCTTTCCATTTCCATTTTAGCATCAACGAGTTGACTTTCATTGACCATACAAGTGAATTTGAGTATGAGTTGATTTAAAACAAATATAAGCACAAAAAGCTTTGTTAAAAATTAAGCTGTCTTGAGATAAAACAAAGCCACTTAATGACTTTGATACGGGAATTGGAAACTAGTTTTTCAACGATGGACATTAAACATGAAACTTTAGAACAATGAAATAAACACTTGAAAAGGTCTTAATTCACTATAATAGCTTACTTTAATACAAGTTAACTTGAAATTACAACATTTGGCTTAACCTAAAGCAGTTTTAAAAAAGCGACATTAAAGAAATAAAATAAAACTAGCTACCCTCTTCCTTCTCTATCTCTTCTTTTATAGCTCCAAACTTCTCTCCATGTCTACGAGTGGATCCACTTAGTTTGAACCTTGGGATAACTTTTGTGGATTTTAGCACTTTGTCAATTTTGGCGGGAATCTTGGATTTGAGCAGTTAGATTGAGTGTGATGAGGATGAGGGTAATAAATGTTATTTGGAGTGAGGTGGAGGAGGGGGGAGACAGGTGAAGAGATAAGGTGATGGTGTGGGTTGAGTGTGCAGAGGTTTAGCAGGGCTAGTGGGGAAGAAGGGATTTGGCGCCAAGGTTGGGAGGTTTGACCACAGGTTGACTGACCAGGTATAATAATAGGGGGGTCAAATGGCTTAATGACAGGGGTCCAAGGTTTGACAAGGTCCAAAAAATGGTTTAAAGGGTTTATAACTATAGGGACCTAAAGTGTAAATCCTGAAAGTTCAAAGACCTAGGCTGCCAATCTTGCAAAGTTTCTTCCAAGGACTAAAAGTGACAACCTTCAAAAGTATGAGGACTAAAACTGCCATTTTGCAATTTTCCAGGGGCCAAATTTGCCAAATTTGAAACTTGAAGGACTAATTTGTAATTTTCTCAAAACTTTTTACATTTTTCACCAAAGGACTAAATTTGACAACTTTTGATTTTAAAAGGACCTTTGGTGACTTTACTTTTGAAATTATGTGCTCAGGGACTGTTTTTGACAACTTTTGAAACTTGGGGACTAAAGCGTAATTTTGCAAATTTGATATGTTTTCATCGATTTTGATATTTTGCATTTAAAACACATAAAACACGATTTGTGATATTTTCATCATTTTGATGCATTTTGAGTGTTTTCGGATGATTTTAGGTTTATATTGTACAAAAATGATGAGTATTTAGACACTCATCAGTGAGATATTATTATATCGATAAATTAATAATTTACTAATTTGAAGAGGTTACGTATAACATTTAAATTTCCGAGTCAAATATACAATTTACAATGTATACTAGTTAAAGATGATAAACAAATTAGAAAAAACAAGTTCCAATTAATATTTTATGAATTCAATGCATTAAAGAAATTAATGAATGTATGCTAACGAATGTTAGGAGGTTGAAGTTTAATAATTATTAATTTATACTTTCATTGGGATCAATATATATATACTGTGGTTTCAAAAAAATTATTATCTTATTATTTTATCGATTAAGATTCAAATTTGTATTGGTCCCAAGTTGGGACTGAAGAAATTATCAATTTATCGAGTATTAATTTATAAAAGTACGTTTGTTTTACTTTTATTGTTGTTTGTGGACAATTTGGCTATTCTTCCTACATGAGGTTTGAATTAATAACTTAGTTTTTGGATGTAGTTATTAGTGTTTCGATACTCTAGCCTCGAGCTTCACCATTAAGCTTGCGTGGTACAATTAGACAATTTCCTAGTTAGCCCAAATGTGGTATGTGAGCTTATGTTCCATTATGGTTTTAAGGTTTTAACATGAATATTTTTTGTAAGTATTCAATCAATAAACTTGATAACTCGCAGAGTTGTCATCATTCAATAGTTTCGACCTAATTGTTATACACAAAATTATACAAGAGAGTTAAGCGTAAAGGCAATGGCTTGATGTGTAATTATACATTCCATCATCTTTAGGGTGGTGCAATATTTTATTGAAACCCTAAATGATATAATTGTAACCTCAAGATTAACACAAGTATGTCACATAAAATTACAACTTTTCTTGTTTGGAACCTTTGGACTTTAAGTTCACATCCCACTGCAAACTTTAGGGCCAACTTTTGTGTGTCAATTCTCTCAGCATAAATGTTCTTGCACTACTACAAAAAGGGCTTTTAGACCTTCTTATAAAGACACCTTTCTGAAAGGCGCGTCAAAAAGTATTTGGATCGGTTACAATTAAAATAATAGGTCTATATACAAAAAAATACATTTAAGCCGGCGACAATCAAAATTACATGTCTAAAAGACTAGTTTTTTTTAAACCGGTGAGATTTTTCAAAACACTTTAAAACCTCTCATAACCAAATACACGATTCTCTGAAGTTTTTGGTAAAAATTTTCAATTGACCCCCGCCTAAAAGAAAATTAGTACTCACGATTCTTTCTCTCCATCTACAGTACTACCACCAAACCCTAACTAGCTACCATAGCACCAGCCTCCGTCACCTACACCACCACCAACGCCTCTGCACCTGACCAACACCGTTAAATCCATCCCACATCCCTAACCATCACCTGCCAATGCTGGTGTAGCAAACCCCTAAAAGTGAGTGATCTTGATTTCATATTTAAGTTTATATATGTTGCAATTCTGATTTTATTATTTTTTTATAATTTTTGTTCTATCAAGCAGTGATAATTTTTTTATGTTGTGTTGTTGATCTTTATTGAATGTTTTTGTTTGATTTTAGAGGAAACATTCGATGATTATGAATGTGTTAAATGGTACTTTAGGTACAATTGATGATTCTCTGAAGTCTATTTGTTTTGTCTTGTTGATCTTAGCGCTTAATCGACTTCAATCTTGAAATGTTTTATTAAAATTCTTAGTTTTTGTATGTAGGATATATTGGGAAACTTGTTTGGAGGTGACATGTGCTCTATTTGGAGGTGGTGTTTGGAGCTCATATGTAGTTATTGTTTGGCTTGTTGGTTGAAAGGATCTTTGCAATATGTATCATGAATGTCCGCGTTTCTTTGTATTTGGTTTGAAATTTTATAAATGTTTCTTTTTGGTTTGTAATTCTTTAATGATATTGTGTGTTTCTTTTCATCTGCCTATTCTCGAGCGTAAATATAGAATTTTATAAGCAATCTCAAACAAACTTTTATGTTTCAATATGCAATCCAAGCAAACCTTTTTTATAAGCACTTTTAGTTGGAAAAATGCTTATATTGAGGGATGACTGAGATTGCTTATTGAATACCGGTATAAATGGGTTTTTTGGGATTAGTATTTTTTTTTTTTTTAAATCACATATAGACCGGTTATAATCATAACAACCGGTTTAAGTACTACTCTTTTAGACCGGTCTATATGACATTATCAACCGGAAGATTATTTTAGACCGGATGACTTTTATCTTTTTGACGTCCAACAGGTCTAAAAGGCTTTTGCAACCGGTCTAAAAGCCCTTTTTTGTAGTAGTGTTGTAGGGTCGGGAAAGAGAGGAACTTCGGAGAAATAGGTAATGGGTTTAATCCCAACTCTCTAAGCTGAATATTGATTGGGGTTGGTACTTGAGGAAGGGTCACTTGACACCAAATGGTGTATGGAGTTGGAGTTTCTCGACCGATTTAAATCTTTTCAGAAACTCTTTTAGGAGACTGAACATTTGTATACAAGACTAAGACAAGTCTAACATATGTATCCCATGATTCAATGCACACAAAGTTGGACACAAAAAACAAGTTAAGGAACATGGAAAGTGAGGAATATTTGGCCGGTCCAAGAAAGATGGTTTTTTTAATTTTGGACAAATTGGATATATGAATGAAAGAGCCAGAGATGACTCAAGTCATTGGATCCTCCTTGCACGTGATTTTTCATTACTTGATCACATGAGGGTTGGCACACCAAGCTTTATTTTTCATTTTTAAGTGTGTTCTAGAGATTACGTATTGTCCATCATCATTAAGAATTGGCGATGATGGATAATGGCCACGCATTTGTTAAGCTTACATAACTAGTTTCTTGGGCGGATTCCATGACTTTCTCAAAATCGTTAACAATCTCTTTTGATAGGGTTGTTTAGATGACAATTTGAATTCAATCACTACTTGAGTAAGAATACAATAACATAATTCTCATTACTTTCCTTTTACAAGATATAACAGTTTGTACACTCATAAACGAGGGATCACACAACGAATACCAAAAGACAATATAAAGAAAACTGAAACTTAACACAACACAACACACAGTTATAACATGGTTCGACTCCTCTAGTTAATTCCATCAACAACTTGAATATAATTAATTGGATTACAAGAATGGACGCTTCAACTCAACACTCTTGAATACCCTCGTCACAAACTCGCAATGGATAGATGCAACCATGGAGCCGCACTCGACATTGTTGATCATCCGGAGACTCGCACACCGGATCTCATGAGCCCTCTCTTTTTTCTCTCCTCCTCACAAAACTTTATATACATATAGCTAATGATCCATATTTATATGAAAATAATAACTTGTTCATCAACCTAACTTGGTCCCTAATCAACTACTATTGAAATAGACACCACATAACTATTTTAAAAATGTGAATCAATTATCATTACTGCATACATGATAGGTGCTTCAAGGTGTAAAGGAAGGACTAGTTATGGACACTAAGCCTTTACTACATCTAACTAGATGATGTTAACAACATATATGACATGCTCTTAATTATTCTATTTTTAACTTGTGTAGATAATAGTTTTCAAATAAAGATAATGTGTTATATTTGATCACAATTCTATTTTCATATTTAGCAGTTGACAAATTACAAGTATAATGGTTTGGTTCATCTTCCATAACACATGGGACATTATTAAATCAAAGTGAATATCAGATTTGTATGGCATAAATGATAAATCATAGTGAATATATTGGTCCTGAGTAAGTTAAGAAGAAGGTGTTCCTCAAAATAAGCAAAATTAGGCCAATGTTAATTAGGTAGGTGCCGTGGTTTCTTCCCCTAACTAATGCCTATTGAGTTGTTCCTGTCTCTCAAAAGCCTTAAAACATTATTAAAGCACGATTTTTCATTATGGAGTTGTTGTAAGCGTTGTTGCCATGTTTGTTTCCATCCAAACTGGATTTCCTCTTACATGTCTTTGAGAAAAAAAAAATGTCATCAATTTTCTATTTTGACATTTTTTTTGAATGTATACTAAATAAAATCTAAACATATCAGAGTGCATACAATCCAAGGAATTGAAGGCTGCAAGAGGCCTTCTCAATTACATAGAAATTGAAATCCTAACCACTTGTTGGACACCAAATTGCATGTATAGTAGAATTTTGCTAATATCTATCCATAGATAATATATTGTTTTCTTTTCTTTGTTTGAGCTATTTTAATCTGCTAAACGTAATTTCTTTTAGTAACACTGTATATATTTTCTCTTCAGTTCCTGTATTTTATGTGAATTAAAAGAACCCTCACATCATGCATGTCATGCATAGGTCACCGTAATAGCAGTGAGCGGATGTGATGGGTTCAAATCATGTTCATGCGTCATTCTAATCATGGTTTAATGATTTTTTTTTGTGTGTAAAGGGTTTTCCCGGTAAATTTGTTTCTCCAAAAAACAGCTAAGTACAACGAATGTAGGTGAATCCCACATCCCAGCCCAAAACCAGGCGAAAACAATCGCACCAACTGTAAGACCGGTCATAACAATTACGCAAAGAACTAGCGAGTCTCCCTTTTATTAGATTAGTTTAAAAAAGGCAATCTACAATTACATTAGGCATTTAGTAACCATAGAACTCACTAGCTAGCCATCGGCCGGTCGCCCTTACCCTTGGATTCAGGCTTCCTAGCTTGCTATTGCTTGACGATGAAAATCAAGCTCCACAAAATAGCAATACAGTACACTTAAGCTGTTATATATCTTAGTCCTAGCTATATCTAATTACAGCTTAGTTCACCTACACAGCTAGCTCCAACCCATTTTCATCAAGAAATGTTAATTTAGTGTGTGTAGGAGAGAGACTGATTGCAGCTATTTCAAGGAGAGAAGAGCATATATGGTTAGTTTAGGGTTAGAGAGCTCTTAAGCCAAGGTGATGAGATAATTTTTATTTATTAAAATAAGAAGTTTAAGAAACCAAGCCAATATTGGGAGACATGGGAACAACACCCACGTTCCCCTATCATACTTTACTCTATTAATTTGAGGAGTATTAATTAGTTTAACTAATTTCCATATCAAATTCTAGGGTTTGCTATCCATCCAAAATCTTTTCTTTTAATATAGAAGATGGTACTTGGTACTTACCACCCGGTTAAACTAAATTGAGTTTTTCTAACTTATTATGCGATAGCGTCATGTCTTAGGAAAAATTAATAAACTGAAATTTCCAAATTTAGATATTACTAGTACTTGATAATAATGATTGTCAAGTTTACATGTTATGTTTAGAAACAACTTTGATTTAAGAAATACTACACTTGTGTTAGTTTGATATTTTCTAACGAGTTTCATCCTGGCACAAGTTAGAAAAATCCAACTAAATTTACACTCAATTTGGTATATATGTTTGATACCACTCAATCGTCTAACGTCCGTTTGCATCAAATCTTAGGAAAAGAAAAAAAACCTTTTCTTTAATGCTTTTTTTCTTGTATAATAATGGCCTTGACCAAGAACTAACTACTTGCTAGATATATATGACACTAAATCACTCATGCTCGCGCATGTTTATTTGCTTCTAAGATTAAAACACATATAGCACTAGCTACGTATCACAAATTCTCCACTTGACAATATATATTGTTTATCAACCCAAGAAATATATAAATATATGTACATATGCACACCCTTTATTACGCTTGTGATCATCCATAAATACACTCATCCTCTCATCACTGTTTCTCTCGATTATCCCTATCTTCCTATAACTATTCGAAGAGCTAGAGTTTTTGTGATCATGGTATATAGTATAAAGTTGAATTATGTTATCAATTCTCCAAAACTTTAATTGAATTATATATCTCTCTCACTATTCATTCACATATATTGTATAGAAGTTCTCAATTATATTGTATGTTTGCAGGGAAATCGAAAGCCAGCTTGGTTAGAAGCTCTCTATGTTCAGAAATTCTTCGAGACGTGCTCAATTCATGAGAACTCAAAGAAGAACGAGAAGAATATATGTTGTATTGATTGTTGCATCAGTATTTGTCCACACTGTTACCACTCTCATAGATTCCATAGGCTCCTTCAAGTTCGCCGTTATGTATACAATGACGTCGTAAGACTAGAAGACCTTGAAAGGCTCATTGACTGCTCAAATGTTCAGGTAAAGTAAAAAAAAGGACAACAAAATGAAATTCCCAGACTTTTAACCTACACATGCTTAGTAAATATTGATGAAAATATTTTTTTTCCTAGCATAATTTAATCTAAGAATTACTAACTTTTAGCCCACAATTCTATCAGGCTTATACCATTAATAGTGCAAAAGTGGTTTTCTCAAGAAGAGACCTCAAAACAGGCATTTTAAGCATTCCGAAACTATTGTACTTCATGTGACAGGACGCTCCAAGAACCGTTCATCCATTGCTCTCTAGGATGCAAGGTAATTCAATTATTCATTTCATCTATCTAGATTATAAAAACATGCACGAATTCCATAATTTCATACTCTCAAACTCATATAATAAATTGTATCGTCGTTTTTATATTTTCTTCGCGAAGAGGGTTTTGAATATACTAGTCTCACGAAATAAGTGAATTATGGATTTTTAAAGGACTGAATTATGATTATAAAGTATCTGATTATTGTGTGATCAAAGTGTTGATATATAACTAGTCATGTTTATGAGTGTTTGTTCCAAAAAAGGTAATTCTTAATAAGCGATTTTTAAGTTTAAGATGATTTTGGTTGCGGTAAATTACTTAAACAAAATTCTATTATCAAATTCTATCATCTAATGGGGATGGAGAGAGCAAAATTTTTACATACTAAACATATATATGATTATCTTTCATCATTTTAATAAAAATATCTCATGAATTTTAACCAAGTGAGTTTAGTACTTATTAAGGATTTTGATCCAAGTGGTTGTGGCATCGTTGGTTGGGACTTAAAATAATGAGATGATAAATGTACTGTCTATGCATGTTCATATTCAGAGCTTAACAATAAAATTCTAGCGTTAATTCCGAAGGAAGTTGCATCAAACAATTTCGACTTGGGGGCATGTATATGATCCATTGCAATGTCATGTAATACCAAGGTACTTTCACAAGTGTCTAGTCGGCGGTATATGTGTATACTACAAAGTAATTGAACTTGTGAAATGTGTTGCAACAAGTGAAAATCCATTTGACTTAAAGTGCACAAAATGTGATTTCAGGATTTATATAATTATGATACAAACATTTTTACTAGATAATTATGATGCATAAAACACAACACTAGCAAAATTTCAATAATTAGACGGCAAGCTATGTCCCATAAAAAGATAATCCTGTGAAAATATGTCGATGTGACATGCTATTATCCATGTTTTTATGGAATGCAAGTACTTAATACACTTTAATTTGGTCCTATTCTAGGTGGATTTTGCTCTCAAACACTACCAAGACCTCACACCATTTCTAAGGGTATGTAATTCCTTACAACTTGGTCGGTTTCTTCATTCGAATGACAATGGAGACACGACATGACAAATGAGACACCTCATTCAACCATCGTTGATTATGACGACCCAATGACCTCATGCTCAGGCTCGGGCTCATCAAGCTCGGAAAATATGAGCATGATGTGCACCGAGTTTGTTAGGAAGAAGAGAAGTGGATTATATTATTGTGGAAGATCATCTAATAAGGTTCATTCTGATGAGGATATGGCTTCAAGCATGAGTAGAAGAAAAGGTATTCCACAAAGATCACCTATGTGTTAAGACATGAAATTAGTCAAGAGATTAAATAAAATAATTTTCTTTTCCTTTTTTGGAAGACCATTTTAGTGCAAGTGTTTTGTTATCTTTACAATAAATTTAGATGTTTTATGTTCTAGTAATTAAATAATTACATGGTCGGAGGGGTTTTTGTCTTAATCACATCACGTGATTCCCAATTCCATGCAATGGTTATGTATATTTTTTTTTTAAATTCAATTCTCCCGTATTTTGATGATTGTTAATTTGTTATGATTATAATAATGTAACATTGTATGAATTCGTGAGCCTTCTTGTTCTATTAGTAATATTTTATCCATCATACATAATAAACTTTTTGTTACTTTTCGTGATGTTAATAATATTACTGTAGAAGTTTACTACTTACGGCCTACTTCTTACAGTATAACGGACTCAAAATGGGACAATAGTACTTTGGAACTCGGATTTAATCCTAGTTTCAATGTGTTCGGCATTCCAAGATGTTATGTCAGTTAAGCAATGTTAGGAAACAAACGAGGTTTGAATTCCCAATCCTTATCAAATTGTCTTGTTCATGCTAGATATTAATGAAACTCTTTATAACAAACAAGTAGCAATATGAAACAATCGGAAGTAAAAGTGCAAGATGTACACCAAAACCCACTTCTTGAACTCTTGGCTTTAGGATTATTTCAGCAAGAAGAGCTTCTTAGAAACTAAAATGTTTTGATTTTTGAAGTACTTTAAAATCACAATTGCACAGTTTTTGCTAGCTTAGGTTCACAATTATATTACTCCAATAATTAAGTAAATACATAATTGGATTTGGGCTGAACCCGAAAGCCCGATACATTTTGCCCACTTCGATCACCATCTGGCCCGCCTTTATTGTAAGTGCAAATCACATTTCAGCATCCATAGTCGATACATCACTATTTGAGTATTTGATGTTATGCGCTAGATTTTCAGTATTTGTACTTCTGTTTCTTGTTCTTTCAAAGTTCAGCGTGTACTGGCATTAAAAATCTTATAAGATATGATTTTGCTAGGTTAAGAATATATGTGAGTTTATGTCTAAAATTTTTATAAAGATTATAGATTATATAGAAGATGGCCCTAATAATACAGCACCAAGCTAGTTTAGTTACATGGAAATAAAATACAGTACTAGATTGGTAGACACGAAGTCGAAATGTGACTTATTGATTTATTTCTATAATATCTTAACAAACTTCTAGCTATAAGAAATAGCTGAATGACAATGGTAGAATTCGATGTTGTAGTGTGAGTAATGTCGTTTGTATGATTTTTGCAAACATTATTGAAACGTATCAAACTTTATTTGTTGATGTCTTTTGAACATATTGATTGACTTGCTACTACTATAAATGAATATTCGTCAATAAAAGAAGAAGTCCTGCATGTAACTTTCACAGAATATCACTTTGTAGTAGCAAATCAGCAACTGATCAAAAATTGACATTTTGTAAGAACAATTGTATAAGTGATCCGTTCTCATAAACTAAAATCTGAATTGACCAAAAATAACTTGCTAATTCGATAATAATAAGTTCTATTACATAAACATTACACGTCATAATTTAGAAACACACCCAACTGAGTTACTACTACAGATCGAGTACAGAATAGCCTGACACTTTATGCTATTTGGAAAGGACCAACGAACTACATACATTGAACCATATTCTAGCCACAGTATATGATTATGCGGTAAGGCTAGCGCGACACATATGATAGTAACGTGACGTTTGTTTCTTCGCAGCCATAAGTGTTACAATAAGCTTGCAACGTTAATAGGATTACTGTCCCAATGCTGATAATGAACGCGACAATTTTCCATGAACGTTCTACGAAAACACCAATAGCCTTTAAAATCAGTAGCAACCAACTTGCGAGTTTCTTCAAGAGAAAATTTACCTTCATGCTCGGCCTACGCTCATAAACTTTGTTAGCTTCTTCTATCATTCTCGTTAACTCGGATTCTCTTTCTTTTCTTTTCCATGCTTAGTATAGAGCTGCTCATCCCAGCGAACAGTTTGACAACTTCGTCATCATTCAAGTCGCCCTAATGATGTCCTCTTTTCAAGAAGCTTGACGTCACTCCTATTTTTATAAGCCCACACATTAAGCTCACGTATTCAGTAAGTGGGAATTCATCGGACTTGGCCACTGACATTTCGTAAGCAACCAAATTTCGTAGCACAACCTCTAAGTCCTTATTCAAAGTAAGAGATGGTAGTACAAATTTCTCACTGTCAATGTATATATTCTTAATACCTTGGTCGGAGTTAAGGCGGCAAAACCTTATTCCAGCTCTCTGGTGATATTCGGAAGCTGAAGGGATGGGTGTTTTACTTTGGGAGAAGGTTTCTAGAGCTATGAGTGTTTGGTTAAATTTTTCAGCAATCTCATCCATTGGAATTTGATTTGTGAAATCTGAAACCTTGGTTAAAGCACCAGCCACGCGCACCATTGCTGTCTTTGTGACTGGTACTCGTACAGGTATATGTATTATTTGGGGTACTGGTGGTAAAGGGGCTTTCTTTATGATTGACTGATACGTATAATCGAGTAGATGTTTTGCGTTAGTTGGAGCTACTGATTCTTCACACAGACCAAGTGGCGAATGGGTCAAACTAAAAGCTCGAAATTTTGAAGGTGAAAAGATATTGTGTAAATCAGTTGAAGTGCCAGATGATGGTTGCATCAAAGCCTCATCGATTTCTTTTAATACCTCAAAAGGTATTTGGTTCTCCATCATCAGTATATCTTGTAGAGACGGAAAATGGAATATTCCATAGTTACTGTTACCGATTACTTCAAGCAAAAAAACACCATCGATAGCGAAGACCCAAGCCAAGGAATCATCGTCATCTTGCAGAGACATGTCATAGCATGCACGGACGAGAGGGACAAGTTCCCGAATTTTCTCAATGACAACCTTGAAATCATTTATTTGGCGATCTTGTAGTACACTTTGAACAATAGTAAGTTTCTTCTGCTCCATTCTTTTATAGGGCTGGGGCGAAAATGATGATTTGGCCCCAAACCTATTTGTTGTGGTTCATAGGCTTCCGGTTTTCTGCGGCTAACTTTTCCGGGACTTGAAATATGGAAGGCTTAGGGATTGACTTAAAGGGATGGTCAGCTGATGTTTTAAAATTTTACTAATTTCATCAACCCATTTTGCTTTCTTGGGTCTGAAATTAATGACTCGTCTATTAAAGCCATGTGATGATGATAAAGGTTTTCTTTAGTGGTACTTAGAAATTTGGATGCACAAAGATGTGACTGCCATGAGGTTTATATACACGCACATATTAGTAAGTCTAGAGTAGATATTGTGGAACTTGTCATTAAAATAATCAATTCGTTTAATAAGCAATTTATGCACGTTTATTTTGCATTGCTACTGGAGTATATTTTACACACCTCATGTTTCTATTTTTTGGTTATGATTTCAGACAATTAGAAACTTAATTGGCGATTTTGCCCAACATATACAAATGAAAATACAACACATTAGGTGGTATGGATCAAAATTTTCATTCACCTTTCACCGTACACGTACACATGCTGTCAAAATTTTTATGTGTTAAAAATCCATGCGGTTCAAGAATTGATGGTTTAATTGACGTTAAGTTTACCTACAATGGAGAACTCCAGAAACAGCAATAGTTAAATGATTATCCATGTAACACGTACATGTACCGTAACTTTTTATTTTTTATCCCTAAAATGATGAGTTTGAAAAGTATGTCATAAGTGTGGAGCGAAGATTTAATAATGTGAAAAGCTGAAATTTTTCTCAAGCTAACAAAATAATATAACTAAAATTTTTAAATAACAAAATAATGTAACTAAAATTTTTAAATGATAGGTTATAGTTCGAAACTTACAACTTCGAGAAGAAAAACACATTGACAACTAATAAAAATATTAGATGAAAATCTTGTGTAAGAAACGGTATCAAATTTTTCTTAATTCTTTTGTCATATAAATGTTGGGGGTAATTTGTCTTTAGTTGGGTTATAGACTTAAAATAATAAGATAAATAGCAAAGCGATTGGACATGTTGGAAAGGGCAAAAACCTCGAAGCTCACCATCTTTGTCCTTGATCGAGCGTGGATATGCAAACTCAATGTTTAACTTGAAGATGTCTTTCTAATGCATTAATCAACAATGTGTGTTACAATTTCAGAAACTAAATTTGTAGACACAACACGATCACATCATCTTTTGTCTAGTTTCGTACTTGAAAATATCCTAGTTACAAGGGAAAAAAAATACACGATATAATTCCACAAAACCCTAGTCGAATTGCGTAGATTGAAAGTCGCAATAATCAACGAAAAAGGAGGGATTCTTAGTTCATGTTTCTGTGGTGATATTTGTTTTGAGTTGGGTTCGAGTTACTACTTCGTGTAAGGTAAAATCTTTACTTGATTATGACTTAGCTATGCGTGATACATGAAAGGCGATTGGTCAAGTTGTGTATATTGGTAGGTTTATGAAGCGTTAATCTGGTGTTGTTTCACTTATGCCTTGGTTTTCAATAATAAGATATATGATTTTTTTTCTTTCTGATTCACTATAGACTAATGCATGCTCTCTTATGACATTTAAACACTTAGTGGCTCTTGGTTTATTTAATGGGCAATGGTAACACATACATAATTAGCTAGAGAAAGATGATTTTTTTCCTCCCACATTGTTGTGACCCAAGAGTTTAATTGGAGAGGAAAATAATTACGACTTGTTGTTGCTTTTGGTTTTGTTGTAAAGTGAACATGCTATTAGTTTCTATTTTATCACACAATCCATTAAAGGTCTATAAAAGTATTAATGTCATTATTATGGTTATTTTATTGTAATTTCAAAACTTGATTTACTTATGAGAAATGAGAAGTGAGAACTCTATAAATATTAAATGTGTATGATCAAATTAGCATTTATATTGTTAATGGATCCATAAAATTTAAACAACAACAAATACTTAATTTATATTCAAATGATCTAGTGTTTAAAGTGTTAGCTTTGTATCAAGAGATTTATCAACACCGACTAGGCACTACATGATACTCAACCAATCGCATAGGACTATTACCTTTTAAACTATGATTTAAAGTGGGATAAAGTTGTGATTGTAGGAAACCTTGTTTATACAAATGAACTTTATTTCCAAGCATTTTTCAGGTGAGTTGTCACGTGCTTTTAAATTGGGCGTTGCACTTTTATTCGAAGTACTATCATGCGACTTGTTTAAATGATCGTTATTTGCTACGTGTTTTGAGTGTTTGATAATATGTGAAAGTTGAGTAAATTGTTATATTTAAAATGTTAAGATATATAAATATTGAATTGTGAAATATGAATTGTTGGAACCGCTAAACCGAACGGGTATAAATAAGAATTGTCGAAACTGTTGAACCGAACGGGTAAAAATATGAATTGTTGGAACCGTTGAACAGAATGGGTAAAAATATGAATTGTTGAAACCATTGAACAGAACGAAAATATAAATAACCGTATATGATGTATCGCGGTATAAGTTGAATCGTTGGTTTATTTTTAAATTATTGATAATTGAATCGCCAAGTATATGTTGAACCGAATAGCACTTATGTGAATTTAACAAATTGCATGATCCTTTTACAAGTTCGTTATTATTGAAAAGTGTCTGGATTATATAATTTGTTTTGTACATGAAAATCATGAATTCTCACTAGGCCTTTGGCTGACTCAAAACTCTTTCAAAATTTTTGCAACCCAGATGAGCTGCTTAAGAATCAAGATATTATTTGATACTGAGTAAGAGTAGATGCTTTCACTGATATAAGTTAAATTAGAGGGTTTAATGCTCCAAAAAGGTGGGGTGTTAGAGCTGTTGGTTTAAGTGAATTAAGTTTTAGGAACCTAGTCATAAGCCTAGACTAAGTATTTAAGTTGCGAAAATGTTCACTATTTAGTGCCTTCAAGGCTCATTAATGATAAGGTGTAATAGTTGTATGTTGACATGAATTAGATATCTTTATATAGATATATAACCACATTGAAGTTTTGTCTTAATATATGTCTAGTAATAATTAAATCCGTTGGCCTCATTAATATCTTATCGACTTCAATTAATATGGGACAGAGAAATGGAAGGAAAGGGTGGTGGTGGTTTGAAGCTAAATCCAGGAAAGAACCAAGATGTGCATGTTACCAAATGGGAACTAAGTAACGAGACCATAAGGATTATGTTAGAACACATGCCCACTATTCTGGCTAAAAGTCAAGAAAACTTCAAGAAGACAGAAGAAGCTAGGAAAGCTGCAAAAGAGGATGAGAAAAAGGAAAATGAAGTACTGAGAGGATGAGAAAAGCAATGGAAGATAAGAGAGCTGCAGAGGAGCAGGAAAGGAAAAGAAAGGCCGAACAAGATAGGAAAAACGAAAAAGATGCTGAGAGATTAAGTAATGAAGAAGCTGAAAGACAGAGAAATAAAGAAGCTCAGAGAGACGGATGTAGCTACAAGTCCTTCTTAAAATGCAAACCGACCGAATTTCATGGAGATAGCGACCATGTGATTGTCACCAACTGGTTAAATGAGATAGAGGACATCTTTGAAATTAATAAATTCTAGTGTTGCAAAAATCGGCCTAGGCGGACGATTAATCGGCGATTAATCGCTAGGCGAGGATTAACCGCCTCGATTTTCACTAATCGGCCTTATTAATCGGTTTGGTCAAAAATCGGTCAACAAAACGATTAATCGGCTAAAAATCAGCCAAATCGGGGGCAAATCGGCCAAATCGGACAAAAATCGGATAAATCGGCCAAATCGGTTACGTATAGAAATCGGACAAATGAGGCATAAATCGGCCAAATCGGTAAAAAATCGGCTAGATAGGCCAAATCGGGCATATAGTTTCAAAATTTTATAATTTTATATATAAAAAGTCCAATCCGATTAATCCCCGCCTAACCGATTAATCGCTAGGCGGTACCCGTCCGCCCAGCTACCGCCTAGCGATTTTTGCAACCTTGGTAAATGCTCACGTGGACAAGGGTGAAATTCCCATTTGCTTAAAGGAGAAGCGCGACATTGGTGGAATATGATCAAGATCGCTCGTGACAATGAAGTTGTGAGTGCTATGACATGGGAACAATTTGAATAATTGGCCATGAAAAATTATTGTTTCCAAGGATTGATGGATAAGCTTGAGGAGAAATTCTTGAAGCTACAACAGAATGATATGACAATCCCGATATACACGACAAAGTTTAATGAAAAGGCAAGATTTGCAAAATACCAGATAACTCGAGAAAAGAAGAATCAAACGATACATATGGGTTTACGAGCTCGGATCAGGGGTCCAGTTCAACAAGCAAGACCCTCAACTTTCCAAGAAGCTGTGGAACTTGCCTTGATGGTTGAGAAAGAGAATAATCGTTAACTAGAAGAAGGAGGAGACAACAAAATAAAGAGAGAAAATCGTGATGATGACATGAAAAAGATCAAAATAAGTGGTGAGAAAATGGAGAATGCAAGCGAGTATAAACCATGTACGATATGCAAAAAGACATATGGGGGAAATGTTCGCATGAGGATTGTCGTAATTATGGAAAACCGGGACATACAACAAAGGACTGTAAAGCTGATTGGGTTTGTTTTAGATGTAAGAAACCGGAACACAAGATCGTTGATTGTCCTGAATGGAATCCTCTTGATCCACAAGAGAAAGCGGGTTATAGTGGTAACCAAGTGGAGTACAAAGATACTCAACCACTGAAGACAAAGGGAATGCTTTTTCAACTGACTGCTGAGAATGCTCGGGACACTCCGCATAAGAAATAAGATAATAAATAAGCATGTGACGCCTAGTAGTACCTTTTCAATTATTTTAGGATTATGCATTTTGATGCATTCGAATAATTAAGTTTGGTTTATTTTGATGAAACCTTCACTTCTATGCTTGTTTGCAAACATTTTTGATAATATTTGAACTTTTAGTTGCATAATAAAGCTTAAAAATTGAATAAACTTGATGTTATGACAAGGTACCCGTGTCTTCTTTAGTTTAAATTTTGAGGACGATTTTTTTAGGAGGAAAGAGTTGTAAAACCCGAAAATTTTATGAGAATTTGTGGTTTCTTTAACTTTTAAGACTAAACATAAATTAGATAAAAAACTAAGGGTGGTATTTTGATATCTCAAAATAAATTGAGTTAATTATGCTATGTGCTTTTAGAATTTTGAAGTAAAATGTAGGTTGTAATGGTCATCTAGATGTGCGGTACCAAACTCTCAAATAAGTCGGTATATTCACGAGATTTTTGGGACCAAGTGACTTCTTAAATAACACACGTAGAACTACCAAACATGTTAAGGAAAAACCCACAAAACCCTAGTCGAATAGTGAGATTGAAGGCTGCAACAATCAAGGACAAAGGAAGGATTCTTAGTTCATGTTTCTATGGTGATATTTGTTTTGAGATGGGTTCAAGTTACTACTTCGTTTAAGGTAATATCTTTACTTGATTGTGACTTAACTGTGCGTGATACATGATAGGCGATTGGTCAAATTGTGTATATTGGTAGGTATATAAAGCGTTAATTTGGTGTCGTTTCAATTATGCCTTGGTTTTCAATAATAAGATATATGGTTTTTTTTCCTGGTTCACTATAGACTAATGCATGCTCTCTTATGACATTTTTTAAAGCTTATTATTATGCATGGTTTGGTCATGAATGTTGAATAAGGTATGCATGCATGGAAGTGAATGTTGATTAAGGAACACACATGAAGAAAGAAAATTGTATGTAAATTGGTTGATGGGGTCTTGTGAGCTAAGTTGTAGTTTATTGGATAAATGAGTAAACATTGTATGTAAATTGGTTGATGGGGTCTTGTGAGCTAAGTTGTAGTTTATTGGATAAATGAGTAAACACTTAGTGGCTCTCGGTTTATTTAACGGGCAATGTTAACACATCCAAAATTAGCTAAAGAAAGATGTTTTTTTTTTTTTTTTTTTTTTTTTTTCATTGTTGTGACCTGAAGTGTTTAATTGAAGAGGAAAATAATTATGAATTGTTGTTGCTTTTGGTTTCTGTTGTAAAGTGAACATGCTATTAGTTTATATTTTATCACATAATCCATTAAAGGTCTACAAAATTATTAATGTCATTATTAAGGTAATTTTTTTTGAAATTTCAAAACTTTATTTGCTTATGAGAAATGAGAAGTGAGAATTGTATTCCAGGCATTTTTCAGGTGAGTTTTCACGTGCTTTTAAATTGGGTTGCACTTTTATTTGAAGTACTATCATGCAACTTGTTTAAATGATCGTTTTTTGCTACGCGTTTTGAGTGTTTGATAATATATAAAAGTTGAGTAAATTGCTATATTTAAAAAGTTGAGATATATAAATGTTGAATTGTGAATTGTGAATTGTGAATCTTGAAATATAAATTGTTGGAACCATTGAACCTAACGGTTATAAATAAGAATTGATGAAACCGTTGAACCGAACGGAAATATGAATAATTGGTATATGTTGTATCGTGGTATAAGTTGAATCGTTGGTTTATACTTAAATTGTTGATAATTAAATCAATTAAGTATATGTTGTAACTGAATAGCACTTACGTCAATTTAACAAATTGCACGATCGTTTTACAAGTTTGTTATTATTGAAAAGTGTTTGTATTATATAATTTGTTTTGTACATGAAAACCATGATTCTCACTAGGCTTTTGGCTGACCCAAAACTCTTTTAAAATTTTTGTAACCCAGATGAGCTGCTTAGGAATCAAGATAGTATTTGAGACTGAGTAAGAGTAAACGTTTCCGCTGATATAAAGTAAATTAGAGGGTTTAATGCTCTGAAAAGGCGGGGTGTTACAACAGTGCACAACAGAATCGATATCTCTTAACCTAAAAACAAAAAAAAGTTAGATTGGAATTATGTACACTTAAAATAACTCAAATAACAACAAAGTAATCAATAACTAACAAAACAAATCAAGAAGACTCAAACTCTGAATTAGGGTTTGATACAGTAAACCCTAATTTTGAAGAGACTTAATCAATACCCAGATCTAGAAAATCTTGACCAATAACAACCGATGAACACTCGTTAATCGCCCTCAACAACACTTAACTGAAAACCCCCAATTTTTAGAAAAACCCTAAAAATTGAAATTATTAATTGATCTTCAATTGATACCAAAATCGATTAATTCAACCACTAATCGAATGATTAACACAACGATCTAGTAAGACGTTTGAAACCCTAATTTTAAAAACCGATTACGATCAAAACTTGGTATCAAAGACAACATGTCTCTCGAAACCATGTTAAATTTATACAAAGCTATGATCAAATTTCCAAGAACACCAAGATTTTATACAACCAACCTCCGTTTTTAATTTTATTCACAACATCAGTCATCCACTTCAAATGTGGAAACTGGTTTTGAAATCAAACTTAAACAAAAAACAGAAACAAAATTACAACTAAGAAATCAATCTCACTTTTATAGAGAGAGAGAGAATTTACACACATAAAATTAACACAAAACTGATTACAATATGAGATAATGAGATCTTATATAGCTAGGTTTGGTAATCCAGCTTGTAGTCACTTTAAGTCCTCCATCTTTCAGCCCGGATACATCTTAGCCCTTGTTCTTTGAATCTTTTGTCAAACACAACTTGCATAATAAAATAAAGAAGAAACAACTATACAATGCTGACATAATAAGCTCTTAGCTTATATTTCCAGCAGTATTGCATAATTCGAACAACAATTTTTCACTATTATGGAAACATGGCATTTTGGGCACACGTTTTTCATTTAACTCTATTTTATCGCATTATTTCATAAACTCGGAAGAAAGTTCACCAATATATTCCCAAACCGTTAATAAAAAAAGTTGCAATCTTTTTAGGTAAAAAATCAACTATTATACAATAACCACTTAAATTTGTATCTCTAGCTCATCTAAGCTCATTGCTGAGTACATCCGATGCTAGCTCTTGCTAATGCCATTAAAAATTTAATTTATCAACTTTAAACACACAAACACAACCATTCAACAGCATAAACTTTTATATAACAATGGCCGCCTAGAAAAGAATCATTGTTTTTAGAACGGTGACTATATGCAAAGTTAATTTCATGAACTTTTTGCAGATGTTAGAGAGATAGCATAAGTGTACGTGGCTAGAAAGAGGAGTAGAAGGCCGGTATTCGGGTTTGCTCATTCTTTCGGGTTGGAATTGTAGTAAAGGATACCGTTTATATATAATTTATATTACAATATCAAGCATAAAATTACCATACGATTTAAAGTAAATATACGAAGAACTTGAATAAATTCTAAATAGAAACTATCAACAAAGAAGACTGAGTCTTGTGTTAAAGAAGATTCCCTTAAAACAACTCACCTTTACTATTTCAACGACGTCTCTTCCTAGGATACGATGGCCGAAGCAGTGTGTACTGCACTTGCCTAAAACGTTTCCTAGAACTATTGTGAGTAGGTTGTTAGAGAAAGAAAGGCGTGAAGTTTTTTTGTGTCTTGAAATGGTTGGGAATGCATTGAATTTATAAAAGTCATGTTGTAACATATGTTGTGATGTTGCAATCAATTATGTTAATGACTCATTATTTTATTTTTATGAAGTTATTGAAACAAGTTATAACAACCCATCGAATTTGAATTTGCATATTTCAAACATAAATCACAACAGAACTTTAACCATTTTCCAAACCTCAAGATCCATTCCAATTATCTTTTTTGAGACTCGATATCTTATTCAAACTAACTCCGTTTTACATATAAAAGCTTGATATGAAGCTCTCACAAAGGACTGCTTAACCATATAAGGCCTTAATCATAATAATTCTATTTACTAATAATTTTCTATGTATAAAGTTAGTAAAAACTCATTTTTTTACTCAATGGATCGAAATCTGACTATCACATCTTACTAATAAGAGGTGGTTATAAAGCCTGAATCTGAATAAAATAACATTGTTGATAAGGATTCAAAACGTACACTTTTAAGAGGTCATTTAAGCCCTTAATCGACCACTTTTATATCTGTTAGTGCTTAATTTCGTTCCTTTTCACTTTTTAGGTCTCTTGGAAGCAAAATGCTGGAATGAAGCACATTTGGACGAAAAGGAGCGAATACATGAAGAAAATGGCAAAGTCAAGATCAAGCCACTCAAGCCGCTTCAAAATGAACTGACGGCGTCCCAATCAAAGCGGCGACGCCGTCCTCTATACGAACTTGATAAAAACATGCACCGACGGCCAAGAGAATTTTTGTTATACAACTGACGACGGCCAGCTTTGAAGAAAAAGGTTGTCACTCGGACTTTTCATCTCGCGCGCCCGATCTAGAATCATGACGACGTCCCATCTCAAGACCGATAGCGTCACAACTCTAAGGTGACGCCGTCCCATCGATGACTTGGCCAAGACGAAAACCTTAATGACGGCGAGTGACGGCGTCCCCACCTATAAGGTGGCCTGCCTCATGTGTAAATCTATATATAGAATTCAATTTTTCGCATTTAAAGAAGTAGACTTTTGGAGTAAAAACCCTAAATGTTTGTAGTCCGACTTGGACAGTATCTTAGGGTCCCAAACCCTATTTTACACATCAAGATAAGTGTTTTAACCCAAAGTATCATTATGTCTTCAATTGATTGTGTGTATGCTTGCTTGTTTAACATGTCTAGCTAAATTTCTTGTGTGTTTGCTTAGATCTATAAAACCTAGTTATTCATTATTGTTAGGTTGTTTCTTAACTTAATTGTATATGGCTTAGGAGTGCAACTAGGCTTTCGTTGTGTTTAATGCTTGAATATTCTTTGTGAAAGTGAGGCTTATGAATGAAATTGTTTAAGGACTTGCAGATTTCCTAGGCTAAACCCAAAGGTAACCTCAAAGATTTAGGGCATAGGCACACCCTACGACCTTAGGAATACAACGTGTTAAGATAAGGTGTGATAATTCATCCGACCAATAAAATATAACTAGAGAGTAATAGTATCTAGGTAAACTCATTTTTAATCATCATAAGAGCACACATCAAATAGACATAGCTACCCGTAGAAATAGATAATTAGAATAGTAGAACTAATCGGTAGAAGTACCATCCCCCAAACCAATTGCCCCGAGATAGTTACCTTAGCTTTATAAAAAACTATAAAAAGATAAAAAAGAATCATCCTTAACCCCCACCTTAGCGTAATACATTTCTTGCTAGCATTCCTATTCCCTAGAGAATGAAATCAATCCCCGAGGCTTACCCAATACTACACTACAACGATTTGGTTCATCGCCTAGGTGGTTGAAAACTTGCTCAAGAAAAGGAAGTTCCTTTGACCCCGAACGCGCTTCAGACGTGCATTAGTTGTGTATTTTTTTATAATAGTCTCAATGTTTTTAATTGTCCATTTTTTAAGTATAGATTAAACCATAACAATACGATGAATAAGTAGCTTGTGTAAACATGAAATAATAAACCATTAAATAAATTAACTTAATACATATCCTAAATTTAACATAGTAAAAAACTTTTACACGACAAAATCATAATAATTCAACATAGCAAAGTACCAAATACGATAAACTCCTAATAGTTCAACAAAACTAACACGGTAGCCTAATCCAACAAACCCGAAAACTCATCCCAAAATTATTACAATTTTCTCCAAACTTACAACAATCTCGGCCCTAGACAATGATAGATGAAATCAGTCAAAAGGTAATACAATAATCTTACATTGACTAATTTTCCCGAATACACCTAAAATTATCCCTAAACCTATTCTATACTCCTAAGTCCTAATCACACGCCACTATAAGCATACTCACCCACCCAAACACTTTCAATCTTATCATGAGTCACACAACACTTGAAACTTAGCCACTTTTTATAATTACCTTTCTAAATTACAACCAAGCACAAGCATACAAAATCCTTATATATCTTTTTTTAAATCATAGCTAAAACCATATACATTGAATCTCGAAATACCTTTGAATTTGTAGTTCTGTTTCTCGGCTTTAAGATCTTTATAAAGGTCTCGGTTAAGGTTTTGTATATCGGGTGAAGGGTTTTGGGTTTAAAGGGTTTGGAGTGGGTGAAGGGTTTGAGGTGTGAAGGGTGAAGGGTTTGCTAAGTGGCGAGAAGATCTAAACCCAATTCTTACTCGGTTAGACCAATACATCTCGCCTGCTTGATTTGCAAAAAAAAAAAAAACAAATAATCAACCTCATTTCGACCGCGTCTAGTGGGGTAAGAGTCGAGGGGTTTAGATGTTTTGTAAAACATAAACTAAGGGTTATTTTGTAATTTGATAACCATTTTATATCGTTTGTATTTTATGTTTGGGTTGAATTAGGATTAGTTATAGGCGGTTAGCTTGGTCTAATCAAACATATTGGTAGCTTTGGAGTTTTTGTAATTTTTTTTTACATTTGTCTTTTGTTCGGTAATAAATAATGAGATGATAAACTAAACCTTTCATGATAAATGTACAAGGACTAACAATATCAATAAGGTAAAGTTGTTATTACTTTACTTTTGAGTTAACTACATTTTTGGTCATTGTGGTTTGCCGGTATATCATTTTCGCTTCAATTTTCAAAAAGTATCGGATCAACTCCAAAAGTAAAACACGTGTCCTATATGAGGATCACAAATAGAAAGAAAGAAGAACAACTCTCTAGATCAAGTGATCTATATGTTAGAAGAGAATGAGAGTGTATGAGAGATTTAGTAAGAAGAGGGTGAGTTAGAATGAAGAAATGGCTCTCTATTTATAGGCAAATTTCCTCACTGTTCCCACGGATCCCACAGATCCCTTCCACTTGGGATCCGGCTAGCACAAAGCTAGGGATCAGTGGAACGCTCCTATTTGCCCATGGTTTTTTGGTTATGGGTCATGGGTTATGGGTTGGTCCATGGGTTTTCTTTAGATTCAATGTATCTAAGTATACATTTTATCTAGTATTCTTGGGTATGGGTTAAGATCCATGGGTTATGGTTTTTACCCATCCTAATAAACTATTACAACAAATGCTTAATTACTACATTTTTGTATTTAAAAGATTATATGTAAATGCTTTAAAAAATAACATGTATCCTTATAATTATACTTAAGACAACATTATATATGTTATCAACAAAACACAAAGAGATCGCAAAATATTAATAAACGCTTTTACGGTTTATTTGTATTAACAATCTCCCTTTTGTTGATGACAAAATATAATGTTATGATGAGTAAAACTTAAGAATAGATGTAAGTTTTGAAAGCTCCTAAGTTTTACTTCTTCTCCCCTTTTGTCGAAACAAAAGTTAACCCTGGAGGAAAAAGTAGTCTACGTATTTCTTATTCCCCCTTGACGGTAGCTCCCCCTAGTTTGGGGTGTCAAGTGAAGAAAAATAAAAAAAAACTACAATAAGAAAGGTTAGTAACATGCTTAAATGATCTTGTGGTTGTCTAGAATCAAGATAGGGAGCCAAGGTATGTAAACAAGGCCTTGTAATAAAACGACAAATTATAGTGGTAGTTAAGCCACTTACAAGCATGTAAAAATAAGAACAAGACTTGTTCTTGAAAATGACTTCAAAATAAAAATAATACTAAAAGTGAAAAATAGTAGTAGTGATTCTTTCCATGCTTGCATAAAGTTATGGATGGAGGTTTTGATGAGTAATGGTATTGATGCGATCAAGGATGAGGTTAAGTATGAAACGATTTCTTCCCTAACTTCTATTGCAATTTCCTAGTGGATTGGCAATGTTCACAATGTAAATGATGTGGGTAATGAGTGCGGAAGTTTTCCGGTTTGTTTTGATTTGAGTTATGCGAAGTGGTGGTGGAAAATAGGAAAATATGGATCAAAATCCGAATGTTTGTAAGTGGTGGTGGAAAAGAACCTAGATGTTCTTGTAATGTGATGGGAGCTAGAGGTGGTGATGTTTCAAGATCTTGAAAAATAGTATTTGGTGATGTGGAGGGTGTTGAAAAGACTATTTCTTTTTCTTTAGGTTGGGTAGATCTTGTTGGAGTCTTAAGGAGTTCCAAAAGAGTGATTTTGGGTGGTGATGAAGTTGGTGTACTTGTTGGTGATGAGGGAGGTGCTATAATGGAAGCAACTTGTGGTGAGTTATTTGTTGAGGATGAATCATTTGAGGTTGGTTTTGCTAAACAACAAGATCGGATACTAATCCGTGCGGATTTCCTAGAGTTGGATTGTGGTATTTTGGATGGTGGTAGTACAAAGGTTTGGGTATCATGAAGATGATTGTTTGTACTAGGTGATTCATCTAGAGGGTTTTTGGATGGCATGGTGTATTGTGTATGTGAGGATGAGATGAATTATGCAAGCATTTTGGGAGATCTATATATATAGAGAAAAACAAAGCATTGTAATGAATGCTTGACCCAAAATGTGGATTAAAATATAATGATTAGATATGAATTCAAGGCATGTGATCATGAGAACACAAGCATTAAAGAGCATACTCCAAAAAAAAACTAAATGTGGATTTTTCATCCAAAGTGAAAAATAAGAAAGTAAAATCACTGCTCCACAGTTCCCCACGGTTCCTTCCCTTGAGGGATCCGTCCAAGATAAAGGCTGGGATCCGTAGGTCTGGTGATTCAGCAAGACAAAATTTTCCTTTCGAAACATTTTTGCCTATTGTGCCTATATGCAAACTATTTGGAGTTCGGTTATCTCGACCTCTAAAAGAAATAGAAAATAAACTAGAAGTATAAAACATCCTATTGAGATAACCCAAAACACATATTTAGTACATAAGTACGTAATTTTGTGTTGTCAATGCTCCTAATTCATTGTAGCTTAAAAGAATGTACCCGAAAACACATATTAGTTATGTGTCCCCTTTAGCATTCAAAAGACATGAGATGCAATGAAAACGGGTTTTTACTTTGTATTAATAATGAAAAAGCGATTTGTCCTAGACGTGAGAAATACTTTTGTGAAATTGATACGGGAGGGTATCATCCTTTTAGAAAACGTTGTGAAAGTAGGTTTTCTTTGAAAATGTGTATATATAAAAAAAATAAGAAAGCTATAAGTGGAAAACTCATCTTGGGTTTTGAAAATTCCCGTATTGTTTGTGAGTTGTGCGTGAAATAGAGATCCTAGACTCAGAAAGAAGAAGGCTAGTGTTTACATACCTTGTAGAGTCAAATAATTTACGACGTGTGTTCCATTAAACCAAGACCAAGACGAAGTAGGTTGAATTGTTCCCGCTTCAACGGTTTGGTGAGGACGTCGGCTATGTTATCTTCGGATGCTACCTTCTCAATAGAAATGTTCCCCTTTTGAACATTGTCTCTTAAGAAGTGGTGACGAATCCCTATATGCTTTGTGCGTGAATGCAATACCGGATTCTTACTTAAGTCGATGGCACCTTTGTTTTCACATAGAATGGCTATGTCGCTTAGATGAATGTCGTAGTCTACTAACGCTTGTTTCATCCATAGTGCTTGTTGGCATGCTTTGCCGGCGGAGACGTACTCGGCTTCGGTTGTTGATATTGCTAGAGCCGTTTGTTTCTTAGAAAACCACGATGTTAAACAACATCCCATGAAAGTACACACCCCACTTGTTGATATTGCTAGAGCCGTTTGTTTCTATCAACGTAATCACCTGCATGATCAGAATCTGCATATACAATTGTTTCTACACCCGTGCCCTTAGGATACCATAATCCTAACTGTGTTGTACCCTTAATGTATCTAAATATTCTTTTTACGGCTTCTAGGTGTGATGTTTTGGGGTCTTCTTGAAACCTAGCGCATAAGAAAACACTAAACATGATATCCGGCCTACTTGCCGTGAGGTAGAGGAGACTACCTATCATGCCACGATATTTAGTATTATCTACGGATTCTGCCTTCATCTTTTGTGAGTTTGGTGTCGGATGACATTGGTGTCCTAATTGGTTTCGACTCTTCTAGGCCAAATTTCTTTAACATCTCCTTTATGTATTTAGATTGATTGAAGAAGATACCATCTTCTACTTGTTTAATTGTAGACCAAGAAAGAAACTAAGTGTTGGGATTTAGGAAATCCAAGATTTAAAGTGTCGGTCACCTCAACTATGTATACTCGTTAGAAAGCTCGTAGTCGTAGTTATTCGGTGTTATTATTTAGATTACTTTGTAACACCGTGGAGGACTGGACGGTCTTTACCCATCGTATGCCCGATCCACACCCCAAAGTAGGCGTCTAAGCTTGTACCTATAAATACCCTTTGCCTCCAAGGAAAAGGGTTGGAGCTTCATAATATATTTTTTTGTCTCTCTAAGGTTCCCATTCTCTCCCACTTTCTCTCTCTAAACTCTTAACCCTAGCCACCGCACCTCTTGTTTAACAAACCAAGATCCTACAAATGGTATCAAGAGCCATGGTTTGATCATGTTCTTGGTTTGATTGTTATTGTTTGGGTTAAGGTTTAGTTTTTGTTTTACGCGTAAAAAGGGTGTCTCGCATACGAGATTTTGAATCCTTAAAGCTTTAAATTTTACACATTTTATTCCAAGATTCTTGTGGGTTAAGGTTTATTGTGTGTTAAACTTTCTGTTTCTAGCAAAAAGTTTGAAACTTTACAAGTTTTTCTTGTTTTTTAAGAGTGTTTGGATACGTGTGTACGGATCTACGATAAGAGAGAATAGTGGTTTTGATCTTCGAGACTTGTTGTTTTGGTGTTTTTAAGGTTGTGTTGTCATCTTTATCCGGTTATCTTAACGCTTTTGATCATAAAAGCGTGTTTGGCAAAATTTGTACTTCCCACGACAATAAAACCCTAATCCCACGCGTAAGGAATTTTTCACTGATCTTCATTTATGGTGGTTACTCGGTGTTCTTCTTGCTTGGATAAGCTCGAAAAACATTTCGACTTTGGATATCTCGTGCACTGTGAAGTGTAAGAGATAGTTATAGTTGTGGGTAAAACCCTAATTTTATGCATAAGCATAAAACTTACGCGTAACAATTCTTACGTATAAGCTTGTCTTACGCCTAAGGGAAACTTACGCATAAGGTTTTTACGCCTAAGCTTTGGTTTACGCATAAACTTAAGCTTTTTACCCTAAAACTCTACGCGTAAGCTCTAGACTACACGAACTCCGCTCACGCGAAGCTTGTGTTCACCGTAGTTGTGTTACGCGTAAACCACTGCTCACGCAGAAGCTCTCATCTACGCATAAGTTCCTACGCATAACTTTGCTTGCTCACGCATAAGTGTATAAGTTTTACGGTTTGTCTCTTGATTTTGTAAAATCCGTGAAAGAATCTATTTCCTGCTAAGTCAAAGATTTGTAAAATCCGTAGAATTTAAACATGTCATCCGTTGTCGATGATGTGCAAGTCGCAGGATCCGATACTGCCCTCCCATGCTTGATAGAACCGACTATGAGTCTTGGTCACAAAGAATCAGTCAGATCGCTAGGGAAGGAGAATGGGGTTAACATCCTTAAGTCAATTGATGAAGGACCGTATCGGGTCGAGACTACAAGAGACATAATTGATATGTCATAGATGGTACAATGATCTTTGGAATAGATGCACCAAAGACATATGATGAGTCGAGTGATAAGGAGAAAAGAGATTTGATGTCGATATCGTGGCTTCTAATATCATACTGTGGTCTTCCTAAAACATCTACAAGTCGATCAATCACAACACGTAAGCTAAGGCGCGTATGGGACAATGTCAAGATGCTTCTCTCGGTTCTCGAATTGACTATCGAAGATAGAGAATCACATCTGTATGATGAATTTGAACACTTTAAGATGAAACCTGAAGAGAGTGTTTATGAATATTACGTGAGATTCCACAAGCTAGTGAATGATATGAGGAATATTAAGATGACTATGCCAAACATTCAGTTGAACTCAAAATTCGTGAACAACATGAACCCTGAATGGCATAAGTTTGTCACGTCTGTGAAGCTTACCAAGGGACTAAAGAACACCAACTATGAGCAATTGTATGCTTTCCTTCTTCAGAATGAGAAACATGCTATGCTTGAAAGAAGGATTCTTGAACAGTTCAAATCTCAACCAGGAGAAACAAGCTCATCAAATGATACAACAACATTCTTCACCAAAGCATCTCAAGTCACACCCATCGAAAATGATAATCACAAGTCTGCTTCGATTCGGATATAAGCAACCTAGTTCTCGATGCGATCGTGGAGCACTTTATCAATCAAGTAGCTCTTATGGTCAAGCAAAACCCGAATCTCACCCCTCACACTAACAACTATCTCGAATCGCATCCAATCGTCAAAATCATGCCACTATTAGAAACGGAAAGATTGTGGTGGAAAATGTGCAAGGAAGACATAATGCTTATCCTCCACACAATGAACAAGGTAATGTAGGTTATGGGAATCTGGTGTTGGTGGTGGATATGATGGTAATTAGAATCGTGGAAGGAATATAGCTCAGGGTCAATTAAAACCAATCAAGTGCTACAACTGTGGTGGAGAAGGGCACATTGCTAGGAATTGTACTCAACCAAAACGCCCTCAAAATGCAGAATACTTCAGGGACAAGATGTTACTGGTTCAAGCACACGATAATGGTGCGATGTTGAATGAAGAGGAGCTGTTGTTCTTAACTGATGGGAATGCTAGAACATACGATGTTGATGTGGACTAACAACCAGTGCATGCTGCTCAAAACAATCCCAACGCCTTTCAAGTTGCAGATTGTGATGCATATGACTAGGACGTTCATGATGAACCATGTGCACAAACCATCTTCATGGCTAATATTACTCCAATGACCTCTTCATCTCAACAAGCCAGTCCATCCAAGGAATCCATCATCAAAGAGGTACTCAAACTATATGATGTGGTTGATGAGCAAAAGATTCCCCATGAAGTACAATATACTGAAGTCATTGAGTCAGATATTGAAAATATAGGAAATAACAATGTTATCCCATATGAACAATATGTGAAACAAGATGACGTCTTGTTGTACCTAGTGATGAATCTTCCGCAATTAACAATGAATGCATACATGATGAATACACCGCATTTGTGCTCGATGATTCCTTGATCATGAGCTTAATACCTACAAGGAACAAGTTGCTATTTATGAACAGCAAGGCTAAGTTTGAGTTAACTACCCGTGAGCGTGATATGGATAACCAAATGCGCACAATTATTAGAAAATTTAATTTTAGATAAGAAGTATTAAAACAAGAGTTAAACTCCTTGCAAGAAAAGCTTTCTAAAACTGCTAAGCAAAAACAAGAACATCAAGAAAATGTGAGAATGCTTAAGCAAGAATTCAATGCAAAGGAATCAAAACTTTTGAATGATTTTTCCAATCTAAAACTTTGAAAAACAAACTTGAGAATAAGTTGTACGTACAAGGAAATACCATTCGACCGCTCACATGATCACTAAGCATAGAGTCTTAAGCGATAAGCATAGCGTTCCCCTTGTTGAGGAACCTAGTCCGAGGTTATTAAAAGGCTAGAGTCGCTCATAAGGTAATTTATGATGGTAATGAAATCCTTAAGCCTAGGCGTAAACCTAGTTGCGTTGAGTGCACGAGGAAGATAAGAAGTCGATGAAGTCACTAGGGGAGAAATTGAACAAGAAGCTAGAAAATCCTGAGTGTAAACGAATAACATAACGTTCAAACCCCATGATTACACTAAGGAAAACTGGATCTCCTTAAACAAGTTTAAGCCTCAGACACTTCTAACACCTGAACAAGTGTTCTGGAAAAAAGATATGGATATGAAAAAAGCTGAAAATCTTGTTGAAACGAATTCCCCTTGTAGGAGATTGTCAAAAGAAACTGTGTATCCTCCTAATACACCAATGCACCTAGTCCCTAGATCTATTGCCGCTAATAGCAGGACCTTAATCAGCCTATATGTTGTTTATCAACTGTTTGTTGATTTTGAGAAAACGTAAGAAGAGAATCACACCCACAGAATAATCGGAGGATAGGGCTTTGAGCAAACCAAAGAATGTTATTTAACCGAGGTCATGCCTTTCTTTAATCAGTTAAAAGGTTAATTTGAGAGTCTTAAAATTGGAATAAACACTGATAATAAGGAAATGGAAAAGGAATTTGATGCAATGATTGTTGAGGTCAATGATTATGATCGGGAACTTAAATTTAGTGAAATTGAAAGGAAGAATCTGCATATATTAAATGAAAACTTGATTTCTCAATGTGTTGCTCAAGATGTGTTTTACATTGCTACGAATTCTTCTATTACTGCATCTCAATTTCATGAATTATCAGTTGCGTTGAAAGTTTCCCATGATCGTGTAATTGAGCTTGAAACAACGAATTCAAAATTGCATGAGAAAATTGAAACGGATGATCATGATAATCTGGTTAAACAGTTTTCAAAATTAGAAGTTGAACATCTTGCTTTGCAATTAAAATATCAACATCTCAAAGAAAATGTTAAAACCTCAAATATCAAGACATCCTCTGATGCTCCTGAGTTTGATGCAGTTTTTGAAATTAGCAAACGTGATGAACAAATTCGAGCTCATTATAACACGATCAAAAGATTGAAATTAGCAAACGTTTCATCTTCAAAACTTAGTAAATGCATTACAAAAGGAAAACGAGAGCTTTCTAGAAGAAAATGAAAAGGTTAAACGTCATTTCAATGAGTTATTTGAATCAATAAAGGTCACTCGTAATAAAAACAACGATTATATAGCTTCATTACAAAAGGAAATTGAGAATCTGAAGAGTCAGGTAAAAGGGAAAATGCCATGGTCCAATGGGGAGAATGATGGATCAAAAGTACCTGTTTGTAATAAATATGCTTTGTCTGTGAAATATGTTCCTCCTCATCTTAGGAATAATAAACTTGATATTCAAACATATTTCTCATCTCTTAAGGATTGTCTAGAATGTCTCCGTGTGATTGTTGAAGAGGATAAGTTAGAGAAACCACTTGATAATGCAATTGGGCATGCATGCTTATATGCCAAACGATCTCAAGAAATTCTAGAATGCCTAATCACAATATGCCCTAAGTCCTTAGGTGAGAGAGTAAATCTTTTGATTCCGTGTTCTATGCCTAGTGCCAAGTATGATATCCATTCGATGCCTAATGTTTTGAATGAGCATTGGAGTATATCTTCAAATAGGTCAGATTCCAGATCTGTTAGTGTTAAGAAAGTGAACCTAAGTGTGCCTGCATGTAATTCAGATCCCAGCACATCTAAACAGGAAATGCAAAGAGTAGCAAAACCAACTAATGTTCCCATTCCGTCTACAGGAGTAATCAGTGACATTAAAACGAGCTGGTCAAAGTCTCAAGACAATACAAGGAATGATAGAACCTCGCAAACTAAGAATGTGCGTTGGAAGAAAGTAGAAGACCAACATAGGAACTTTAAGCTTGAGTCGAATAAAACGAATCGTGTTGATTCTAGTATTAGCCATTGGCGATCAGTAATTAATTCAATTCTAATACTACTTGCAAACCTTGTTATGATGTCTCGCTGAATTCGCTTTCTAATCATGAATGTGGTGTGAAAGCTTTGTCTAATGTCACAAATCTCCGCTAACATCGTTAATGAAAAATATCATGCTAAGAAGGCAAAATGGCAAAGGCAAAAGAAAGTAAGAAAACAAAGGAAGTCCACAGAAGAACATTTAGAAAGATAGGTTATCAATGGATACCATTGGCCATAAGAATAATCGTGCAATGCCCACTAGAAAATGGATGCTCATCGTAGAACTGCTCCTTAAGAAGTGCACATACTTTGAATAGGGCAAACACGAACACTAGTATTGCATCTATTCATAATGATTCTATTGCCTTAATTTCGATATGAATGCTTCTATGTCCGATGTGGGTGATCCAATCATCAGTTATTAACCAAATGGAACCCATTCTTGCATGGGGATCCCAATTATCCGATCATCCTTTCTCGTCAGTGTTCAACCGCAGATCGCTCAAATCGCTCGTGGTACCGGACTCAGCCGTTCCAAGCATATGACCGAGATCGCCATGCTCATGAACTTCGTGAGTAAATTTATCGGACTTGTTAGATTCGAAACGACCATTTTGGAGCTATTATGGGTTATGAAGATTATGTGGTTGGAGATAGTGTAATTTCCATGTATACTATGTGGAAGGTCTTTGTCATAACTTGTTCTCTGCTGGTCAATTCGTGATTCCGATCTTGAAGTGGCCTTTAGAAAACATACTTGTTTCATAGAGAACTTGATGGTGTGGAATTATTCGAGGAACACGTGGTTCAAACCTATACACCATCTCTATCGAAGACATGATGAATTCCTCCAATGCTTTGTCGTCAAAGGCTTCTAAAACAAAGTCTTGTTACGACATCGCCGTCTCAATCACTTGAACTTCGCACCATAAACAATCTCTCCGTAAAGGATCTTGTCGAGGCTTACCCAGATTAAAATATGAGAAAGATCATCTTTACTCGCCTTGTCAATTGGGAAAAACACGAATATGCCCACAAACCAAAACCCACAAACTCAGAATGGAAGTTCTTCATACCCTTCATATGGATTTCGCGACCAATGAGAGTGCAAACGATTAATGGGAAGAGATACATTTTAGTCGTTGTTGATGACTACTCTAGATTTACTTAGGTAAAGTTTTTGAGGACTAAGGATGAAACTCAAATTGTCATCATCAAACTTATCAAGCAACTTCGTGTTCGCTTTAACAACACGGTTAGAATTGTTCGAATCGACAATGGCACAAAGTTCGTTAACCGTGACTTAAGTTAATTTTATGATAGTATTGGAATCATCATCAAAGAAGTGTTCCACGAACTCCTCAATGTAACGGTGTAGTTGAAAGACTAAATCGAACTTTGTGGAAGCCGCTAGAACAATGCTAATTTATTCAAAGGTTCCAATGTTTCTATGGGTCAAGCCATTGCCATCGCTCACTACACCCAAAATCGTTCTCTTATTCACACCTCTCATGGAAAAACTCCATATGAACTTGTTCATAAACGAAAACCCGATTTATCCTATCTTCGTGTGTTTTGTGCTTTGTGCTATCCAACAAACGACGGTCAAGATTTAGGTAAATTAAGAGCTAAAGGAGACATTGGAGTTTTGTAGGTTATGCACCAAACAAGAAGGGTTACCAATCTACAACAAAAGAACTCGAGATATCATGGAAACTATTCACGCACGCTCGATGAGTCGTCCGGCAAATGGCTCTAGACAATCCAGCCTGGACCCGCACTTCAAAATAGTCCCATTGGGTCATCCTTGTACCAAACTCCTCTCCAAAGAACTCCATATGTACCTCCATCCAAGATGATTTAAAGAATTGTTTGATCCAATGTTTGATGAACATTATGAGCCAAGTGCCACCGATCTATCAAATCAATCAACGAGGTCGCTTCTATCCTCGCCAATGAAGTCAACTCTTCGCCCAATGTCATTAAGTCAAGAAGCGCTGCTCACGATCACTGTCTCATCAACAAGTCATCAATCATCGGATGTACATCATGGAATTGACTCGCATCAATGATGAAGTTAATCCCTTTGCTACTCCAAGATGCTCCATTTGAAAACATCTTTGCCCTCGAACCAACACCAACCATCTTCATCGGGGATATAAACTCGCTACATCGGTCCTTCAACAACAACCACACGAACATCTTAGAAATGGACACATGACCATCCATTGATAACATCATTGGGAACCCTCTCGTCTGTATCAACTCGAAACAATTAGCTACGATGCCTTATGGTGCTTCTTCAACTCAGACTCTAAGATCGAACCAAAGGATGTTAAACCGCAATGTCTGAGGATAGCTGGTTTAATGCAATGAAAGAATAAATACATGAGTTTGATCATCTAGATGTATGGGAATTAGTACCAGCTCCTGATTGTGCAATGATCATTGCTCTCAAGTGGATCTTCAAAGTAAAGCTTGATGAGCACGGTGATGTTCAAAAATAAGGCACGATTAGTTGCTAAAGGTTATCGCCAAGAAGAAGGAATCGACTTTGAAGAATCTTTTGCTCTGTCACAGCACGTATCGAAGCCATCGTAATCTTCGGCTAATGCCGCTAGCAAAAACATGGTTGTGTATCGGATGGATGTGAAACCGCATTTTTAATGGAGATCTTAAAGAAGTGGTATTCGTCGACCAACCGAAGGTTTTGTGAATCCGAGCATCCTACTCATGTCTATCGCTTGAAAAAGGCCCTTTATGGTTTGAAGCAAGCTCCAAGGGCATGGTATGATACGCTATCAAAATTTCTTCTATCCACCGGATTCAAAGAAAGGAGCGGTTGATCCAACATTGTTCACCGGAAAGTCGTGCAAACACTTAATTCACGCTCAAATTTATGTTGATGATATTATTTTGCCTCGACCCACCCAAATGAATGTGACTGTTTTTCTATGGAGATGGGCTCCAAATTTCAAATGTCAATGATGGGACAAATGTCATTTTTCTTGGGATTACAAATTTCACAAAGTCCCGGAGGCATTTTTATAAATCAATCAAAATACGCTAATGAAATATTAAAGAAATTTGGATTTACCTCAAGTGACCTTGTTGACACTCCTATAGTGGAGCGCACAAAACTGGATGAGGACCACTCATGGATCATAGTAGATCAAACGAAATATCGAAGTATGATCGGATCCCTGATGTACCTCATAGCCAGCAGACCAGACATTTTGTTCGTTGTATGCATGTGTGCTAGATACCAGGCTAAGCCTACCAAAAAGCACCTTGAAGCGGTTAAACGGGTCTTTCGGTATCTCCAAGGAACCATTAATATGGGACTTTGGTATCCGAAGGACTCCGGTATGTCACTAACGGCCTATGCAGATGCTGACCATGCAGGATGTCAAGATACACGTCGAAGTACGTCTGGTGGTGCTCAATTTTTAGGTGATAAACTTGTAAGCTGGTCTTCGAAGAAACAAATGAGCACTTCCATATCATCTACAGAGGCTGAATACATAGCCATGTCATCGTGTTGTGCTCAAATCTTATGGATGAGATCACAATTATCTGACTATGGCTTTGTATTCAACAAAGTTCCTATGTACTGTGATAACAAAAGTGCCATTGCTCTCTGCTGCAACAATGTTCAACACTCTCGAGCAAAGCACATCGACATTCGACATCACTTCATCGTGAACAAGTGGAAAATGGTGTAGTTGAACTATACTCGTAAGGACCGAATATCAACTAGCGTACATCTTCACCAAAGCTCTTCCTCGAGAACGCTTTGAGTTTATTCTTCCACGACTAGGCTTAAAGAGCCTTCAACCGAAACGCCAAACGCCTTCGTGAAGACATCAAGGAGTAAAGGTGTTCGACTTTCATCTATTCTTTGTATATATCTTTTCAAAAACCAAATACAAAAATATAAAACTAACAAAACCAAAATTGAAAAATATAAAACTTTTCAAAATCCATAAAAATCAGAAAATCTTCAAAATCTTCAAAAAATATAGTTTATGTATCACGTTTTTCTTGTCGGTTCGATAACATCTACGGACTTTGAGTTGCCACTCAAAGAATGGCACGGGTCTCTAGATGAAGTTCGAATCTTAAAAAAAAAAAAAAAAAAGGGGATGGAGAAAAATATTGGTTTATTGTCATCTCAGACAGTAACCCGCTCTTCAAAGAAAGAACTGAGCCATGCTTTATCATATTTTTCAAATCTCATGCTCAGATTCTATAAACATTTATCTACTGAAAACCAATTGCTTTGCAATATAACTCGGACTCTATTTTTGATAATCATCTGGTCTTATGTGTACAAATATCTATTTCTCAATCAACAACCTATGTCATTGATTGAGGGGGAGAATGATTTCAATTAAATCAAAAAGTTATCTGTCATTCAATTGTTTTCAAAAGATAATCATGCATGTTTAATCAATGGAGTTTAAAGTCTTAAAATCTGATCATTATCAGCTAAAACGCTTTCATTGTCAAGTCACAATTCTCCTTTAAAAGCTTTCAAAATCAATTTAAATCTACAGAGATAACAAATCTCAAATGATTTGATAATTGTGATCGGGGGAGAATTTGTGCTTTAAATTGAATTTAAACTGATAAATCGGTAAATGGTTTTATAAGAATGTACAAGCTCTCCTTCCCACATGTGCCAAACGATTTCAAATTTTCCATGCACATGTTGAGGGGGAGCATTTATCTTAAACCACAACAATTTGAATCGTGATCAATGTGCAGGTTCCCTCTAGTATGTGCTAAAACTCTTTCAAACCTTAAGGCACATATTGAGGGGGAGCGAGCTTATGAAAACCTCATCCTTCCCGGAAATGCTTTATATACTTGATTTAATTAGGGAAGTGATGTTGATATCTTTTAGAAAATGATAATCAAAGAAGTTATTTATGTCTCTTGCCTCCGTCTGCAAAACAATTTCAAATACTTGATGCACATGTTGAGGAGGAGCTCTTATTCTAAAAATATCAAAAACAATTCAGGTACAAAATGCTTTGATGATATCTCTTAAGTATCTGGATTGATTTTTCAAATGGTTTTCAATTGGTTCCAATGGCAGATGAACAATACCAAATAGACTGACCAACGTTACTTTATGAACGGTGATATAAGGATGATAAGGTTAGGTATGTGTTCCATGATCCGCCGTAACCAAAGGGATCTACCTGGACAATCCACTAGATAGTGTAGAGTTCTTAGGTATGATGATAAAAGGAGAAAATGAGATATGGGAAGAGTGCGGATCGAGATGAGCTAGTAATCGGAATAAACCTAACAAGGTTCTAGCTATGAAGTCTTGGTAAGCATCAAGGGGTTGAAGAATGAAAAATAATTGAATGAGAAAAGGTGAAAAGAAATAGCCCTCCAATAATTCAACCTTAGGCGTAAACCGGGTTCAATACATATGCTATCGATGGTAACATCAAGATTGAAGACAAGACGTCATGGACCCGACGACCGCACTTCAACTTTCCAAACCACTCAAGTTCCTCTTAAAAGGTCTTGTTTCATTCTCACGGGAACCGACATTATCTATCGACTTTCTCTTAGAGATTGTTGATATTGAAGAAGGAGACCCACTCCCTAGTCTCCGATATAGGACCCAAATATGCACAAATTGAGTCTAGAACCACGAGATCATCAATAAATCTCATTAGGACACTGTCTATGAAGACTCTCTGTTTCACACAATGTGGAAAGAGAGATTACATCTTATGAGTCCTACGCATTATCCTTGTGGTATTGCCAGAATATCTGAGTGATATGCTAAATATTAACGATGAAGATGGAAATCCTTCTAGAGCCAACATCAAACAAGCTCTTGGTGGGTGACATGTGCAATCTTTTCTAAAGATCAAGCTTGTGACAACTGGATAGAAACGATGGGGCGATTCATTCTTGAATCAACCTTGGTCCAGGTTATGGATTGACGGATATCTGTGAAAAACCGGTTGTTGTGCTTAAAAACTATTTTCTTTAGCACATCGACCGTGTACGAATATTTCAAATCAAAAGGTGTGTATGATTGATAATTGATTTTCAATAAAACCTTCGTTGTATTGCAAAACAATTTCTATTGAAAATACACGATTGTTTTCAAATCTCTTTCATCAATCATTGGATTTATATTACGTGGTTCACCACTCCGTGTTGTCTTCTTTGAGATGTTCCAGTTTGAGAACAATTAGAGCATTGCGAAACCCCGCAAGGAAATTATTCGAATTATACACGATCACAGCAAGATTGTCTTGATCAACGGGGAACCGTGGGCGTGTACCTCAATTCAACGAAGTGTTCAAGACCCTCTCGTCGCCTTTATTGCTAATCTGTGTATGCAGTACGCCCGACGCGTTGCACGTGATCAAAATGATGCGGTCTATCCATAGCCACATGCTCACTCAATACATTCATCTCTAAAGAAATCATGATAAGTGCATCAATGACTCGATATCTTCACTCCATGCTTCGCCTTTCTGCCGCAAATATCATGAATCGCCTAAAGCTTCCGCTACTCGATAAGAAGATATCATGATCCGAATGTGAGCATGTCGGTCCAAAAGTCACAACATCACATACTATCAACACCACAAAGGAAGAGTCGAGATTTATGGTTCTTTGATAATCTCAAAGTGGTTCAAATACTCTATCATCACGTGGATCGGTTTAAGACCTCCACTCGATTTTTCAAAACATGCGAACATGATGAATCAAAGACTACGAGCTAAAGAACAAAAGTGCGTATACAAAGAAACCAAGAACAACGAAATTTTATATCGGTTTGTAATCATTGTAAGTTGAGGTGACCTCCTTAGGGGAGATTGTTGGGATTTAGGAAATCCAAGACTTAAAGTGTCGGTCACCTCAAGTATGTATACTCGTTAAGCTCGTAGTCGTAGTTATTCGGTGTTAGTATTTAGATTACTTTGTAACACCGTGGAGGACGGACGGGTCTTTACCCACTGTATGCACGATCCACACCCTAAAGTAGGCGTCTAAGCTTGTACCTTATAAATACCCTTTGCCTCCAAGGCAAAGGGTTGGGCTTCATAATATATTTTTCTTTGTCTCTCTAAGGTTCCCATTCTCTCCCACTTTCTCTCTC